>CM024762.1:137666383-138197810 GCA_014218235.1 Colocasia esculenta | reverse complement strand
ACTTAAGATTGATTTGAGCCCAACATGATTTCAACTTAAACATCGATTTCCTTTATACTTGATGTTTCAAATACTTTGTCGCCTAATGAAAAGTCAAATATATTTTCGTTTTACGTAATCTTCTATCTTTCTGACAGAAGATCTTTTTGTCTCATGGGATCTCTTCACTCCTGTCAGTCAAAAGGGCTTACCTACCACTTTTGGACTACAACAGGAAACACAGAGGTATGAACCTTTTTGACAAAAACACTCTTTTATCTAAACACTTTCTTCTATGCTTGCAAACCTCGTAGATCACAAAATATCAGAAGAAAGAGAAGATGAGCAACGGCTAGAACTCCAATGGATTTGTTCAAAGCTACTCATATAAAAGATGAAGCAAGGCTGAAGAAGAAAGTAGAGCTTTCCAGAAGATTTTTAAGAGTGTACATCCAGGAAGAACCTAAACGTCACATACACTCAAAGGAAAGAGAGAAGAGCCCGAGCCCAAGAAGAAGTGTTCAAGCAATGAAGCACTCAAGCATTCAAGCTCCTTCTCCTCTCTTCTCTCTCTCTATGTGCAACTTTGTAATTTGGAGAGAGAGTCTTTTTGCTGAGAGTTCCTTTTTAGTTGGTTTCATCTGTTCCAACTCTCAGCTTTGTTCTTTCTTTTATAGAAAGACTTTTATCCAGCGTAGGGCTGTATACAGTGCAGAACCTAGCTAGGGGTTTTGTTATAGGAAAACCGCACTGGGGTTTGTACCGGACGTTGCTTCTTAACATGTAGTAGAAGTGGGCTGCATTCTTACCCGGAAAGAGAAGAAGACCAGCTGGGGTGCTGGGTGTTGTGTTGTCCTTGATGGGGACTGTACCCTTGGTTAGTAAAATCCCAAGAGGTTGCTTGGGACTGGACGTAGGACTTCCATGTGGGAAGGGCCGAACCAGGATAAATTCCTTGTGTCCTCTATGTGATTGTTTATTTCCTTCCGCACTGCTACTCTCTATCACACTCAACTAATCAAACTTTCAAGTGATAATTTTCTGTGTTTAAGTTTGTTTTTCAGATTTCAGAAAAACCTATTCACCCCCCCCCCTCTAGGTTAGCTTGCTGCCGTACCAAAAGGGCCAACACCAATGAGCTGGTTGTACCCTTAAATCCCTTTACACCTTAGGGATCAGCATGATCCAATGGCCTTAGTGTGTTTCCATCTTACCTTGGGATCATGCCAGACCATCTAGCCTGTGTTCATAGCATGGCTAATGGGCGGATGTGACTTCTACCTGACTGTCGGCACCCGACCTAGTACTGTGCAACTGTTACTATCGACCGTTTAACGTTGTTTTTACGATTATACCCCTATCTCATCCATTATCTTTATACTCTCATTTGTTCACGTTCTCTCTACACTCTCGTCTATTCGTCTACTATTCTCATCTATTCTTGGTACTCTATTTAGCCATCCATATGATTGTCTAAAATAAGAAACATAACTATGCCAGTGCAATGGGGCCCGATCTGGTCTTGGGGAGAACGCCCGAAAAGTGCTATTTGCCTATGGGAGTTAGAATGATCAGGATGTTGGGACACATCCAGTGCCATTATACTATTAAGATTTAATCTATGACAATCAATCAGTGCAATCAATCAGTGCTATCTATACGAGTGCTATTGTTACTAGTGCACCGTTGTGCAACTTTACGTGATATATCTTTACATGGTCAATCTATCATTTTAATTGTTGTGCTATTTTCCTTGTACAAGTGCTGTCATTCTCTTGTTATCGTTACCTTACTCTACATGACTATGCTCTCTAGTTATCCAGCCTTATAAGACATTAATTATTTAAAGCATGCTTGTTCTTACGAGATATTAAGTCCTATTGGGCATTATTCTCCCATCCTACGTTGTTATTCCATGTGTTTCAGGTGAGTCTGATGCGGATTACCACACTCACGAGGAAGGGATTAAGGATGATGCTCAGGAGTGACCAGTTTTGACAACCGTGCTTATTAGTTATTTAGTTAGTCAATATGTAATAATTTGAGGTTGAATAAAGTACTCTAGGCGCTAGTTTTGGCTTTGATTAGTGATTGTAATAGTTAGTTAACGATTATTAATGAAGTTGGATTACATTTAGTTTTATTCCAATGATGTAATGGTTTGTTGTTGGGCGTTACAGCCCATCCACATCTGCGTCGGGGCGTTACAGTCCATCCACATCTTCTTATTTTCTTTCTATTTTATGCCGCCTTAGCATCATTTTGAGAGAGAGAGAGAGAGAGGAACCAAGGGGGAGAGATAGAGTCCGTGAGAGGGAGGGAACATCGAGAGAGAGAGAGAGAGAGGAGAGGAGAGAGAGGAGAGAGAGAGAGAGAGAGAGAGAGAGAGAGAGCAGAGAGAGAGAGAGAGAGAGAGAGAGATGAAAGGGGAGAGAGGGGGAAGAGAAAGAGAGAGGGGGAAGAGAAGAGGAGAGAGAGCGGAGAGAGAGAGAGAGAGAAGAGAGAGAGAGAGAGCGAGGAGAGAGGGAGAGCGATGCAAGGGGAGAGAGGGGGAGAGGAAAGAGAGCGGGGGGAGAGAGCGGTGAGAAAGAGAGAGAGAGCACAGGAAGAGAGAGAGAGAGAGAGAGAGAGAGCGGAGAGAAGAGAGGAGATGAGAGTAGAGAGAGAGGAGAGAGAGAGAGAGCAAGAGAGAGGAAGGGAGGGCATGCAATGAGAGAGAGTGGGGAAAGAGAGTAAAGGAGTGATAGAGAGAGGGGGAGGGAGAGAAGTGAGAGAGGGAGCAGGAAAGAGAGCGCAATGAAAGAGAGGGAGAGAGTAGTGAGAGGGGGGAAAGAGAGCAACAAGAGGGAGGGGGAGAGAGCAATGAGAATAAAGTGGGGGGAAGAAAGAGAGAGTAGTGAGAGAGGAGAGGATGGGTGGAGGAGAGAGCAGTGAGGGAGTAGGGAAAGAGAGAGTAGTCAGACAGAGGGAGAGGGAGGGAAATGAGATAGAGATAATAGTGAGTGAGAGAGCAAGGAGAGAGAGAGAGAGAAGGGAAAGAGATAGCAACATGAGAGAGAGAGCGGGGAAAGATAGAGAGCAGTCAGAGCGAGAGGGGGGAGAGAGAGGAAAGAGAGCACCATGAAATCTGTAACAGCTCTGGATATTTATGCCTAGAAAGACTCCAGATCTATCTCCCACAAATAGACAGAAGTCTTGCAAGAAATATCACTTACATGTGTCTAGTAAGAATATAAAAGACAATTACATTGATATAAAGAACATGATAAGTACATGATCTTATACACAATTATGTGAAATTATATTGCTCAATATTATTTACTGTCCAACAGAAACTATAATAACTTAGGGTAAACCTCGAGGTGCACACAAGAGAAAAACCTCACACTACCACTAGTGGTAAAAGTTCGTCTCCGAGAACCACATCCGTTGTTAATACCTAAAAAAGGGATGCAGGGGTGTGAACCTCCAAAAATCATCGATTGAATAGGAAAACTCTCCAAAACTACGTACAAAGCCACATTAGTAATGCAAGCTATTTCACGGAACAAATAATGTATAGAACTAAATATAATTCGCATCTAAATCCCATTGAAGTACAACTAACAGAAAGGAAATCGATCTATTCCTTAATCACACTCTTAAACCATAATGTAGCTCTAACCATAGTTCACTAGGTTAAACTTCTTGCTAATCAGAAGATAAACATTAAATTCCAAAGGTTTGGCAACCATTGCTATAAACGATAGTAACCACAGTAACCACTGAAAGCCTGAGTCGAAAAGACGCAATGCCACAACTCGAACCATGGTACTGGATAGCTACTCCAGACTTGATCTGGACAAAAAAAAAGCCACGAGAAAGCTCTCTCAATCTCGCGGCTACGGACGAAAGGTCCAACTATGGCTCCATCTCTACAAGAACAAGAAAACTGTGGAGGCCAACCAACACCACCACCTATAGTCCTACTGGACCACAGAACCCTTGTTTGACAAACCTCTATAGATTCTGGGGCCCGTAGAGTGAGGCAAGTGAGAACAAGGGACTAGCTGGGGACCAATACATCTACTAGTGTGTGTCCCCCAACCACGAGCGTGGTATAAGCTACCGAACTAAAAGAACAACACACCACAAATCACTACCACACTGTCGTCTTTCCCTCATCCGGACGTGCAACTCGACTTACGAGTAAGGGTGTCCAGAAAGGCAACACAGACCTCTATGATACACACAGTAAAAGGACAAATCCCAAGTATTAACATGCATGGCTCACACAAAACCTAGGGTATCCGACCAGAGAGGCAATCCGGATAAGTGTCGAACCACAAAACTCGATAAACCACATTTGCAATACTAACCCTTTAAATGAAATGCTAATATTCACTATTCTTACTAACACAACACAACAAAACCATCGGGGTCACAAACTAGGGTACTGGTGACTCAAAGGTCAACCCCCGAACTCAGAAAGAACCTCAATACATAGGAAGCCAGAACAAGTCCCAAACTCATGACGCAAGACCAACACATCAGACAAGAGAACTACGTTAGTAAATACGAATGCGTCCACCAACTCAAAATATCCAATCGATGGGGCACAATTCTAAATAGATCGTTCAACCTGTGGGTCTCACACAGAGCACCCTAGGAATAGCCACACAGGCGCAAACCAACGATTGACACTTTTCCCAAACCATAAGACTCACATGAGACTAATTACCACTTCATCACTTAAACCTCATATCAATCATTATACTACCCACATGAAACTCCATTGTGTTGCCCAGCTAGCAGCCCAGAGGGGGGGTGAATGGATTGCTAAAATTCTTTTTGGAATAATATCTATTAATAAAAACACTTAACAGAAAACACTAGAATTGATAGTTAGTGTTAGTAAGAGTGAAGACAAAGAAGCAAACAAACAATCACACAACAACAGGAAAATTTTATTCTGGTTCGGCCCTCCTATCCCAAGGAGTTCTACGTCCAGTCTCCAAGCAACAACTTGAGATTTCACTAACCAAGGGTACTATCCCCCTTAAGGACCCTTACACATCCAGCCGCAGCTGGTCTTCTCTTCAAAACCCGAAGAGGTACAAACTACCACCTGATACATAGATCTTCCTTCCTCAATGAAGGGAATAATAACCACTTGTTTCCAACAGGTCTTCTCGTCACACACGAAGAGGAATACACACAAGGAATGCGAGTAAAGGTGAAAGGCCCCTAGACCAAGCTTACAATAGAATGCTTGATCTGAGGCAATGTCTGAGAGACAAAGATTTTCAACAAGAAAATATCTCAGAACTACAAATGCTCTCCAAAGGCTAAGCAAGAAAGGTTGAGAGCTAAGATCTTAAGAATAGTGGATTGACGCGAATGAGCTCTTCTATCTGATGCTTGCAAGATCCTTTTTGGTTGAATGTGAAGCTCTATCTATTCAAAAACTTCGTTCTTCATAGAGTCGTCAGTCTTCTATATATCTTCTGCAACATATTTTGACCGTTGAAGTAGCCATTCAGATGCCCGTTATCTCACAGCTTTATGTCCATTAGAGAGACTGGTCGTAGGCATGCAGAGATGAACTTGCAGCTACAAATGCTTGGATTGGTCTTTGCATGTTCAGGAAAGATTTTCTGAATCTTTTATCCTTTGACAGATCTATACTTTACGTGCTTTACTACAAAAGGCCTGCATGCATTAAACATAGATACCTAGACAAACTTTTTGTCTATGTTGTCAGTCAACCCTGGTAGTCGTGCAATAATGATATGCTTAAACTGGAATGGATATCCTGTCATCACACAAATCAAGACCCTATGCGATATATCAAATAAGTAAGAGGATTTTGTGTTAAATAATCAAAATCTTAGTATGCACGGGAAGACTTGAACTCCACAGAGTTTTGAAAATATATTTGAATAGTATGGACATTATCAGGAATATCTGAGAAGATAATAATAATGAAATCGTTGTCCAAGCAAATCGATGTTTAAGGCAAATTGTTGTTCAAGTAAGAGCAAATCGTTGTTCAAGTAAGAGCAAATCGTTGTTCAAGTGAGAGCAAATCGTTGTTTGAGCAAATCGTTGTTCAAGTGAGAGCAAATCGTTGTTTGAGCAAATCGTTGCTTAAGTGAGAGCAAATCGTTGTTTGAGTGAGAGCAAATCGTTGTTTGAGTGAGAGCAAATCGTTGTTTCACTTATTGAATCGTTACAACGACCAAATCGATGTTGCAACTTATCGAATCGTTATAGCGATCAAATCATTGTGTAACTTATGAGATGTGAGATCGAAATCGTTGTTTCACTTATGAAATTGATGTGAGACCGAAATCGTTGTTTCACTTATGAAATCGATGTGAGACCAAAATCGTTGTTTTACTTATGGAATCGATGTGAGACCGAAATCGTTGTTTCTGTTATGAAATCGATGTGAGACCGAAATCGTTGTTTTACTTATGGAATCGATGTGAGACCGAAATCGTTGTTTCTCTTATGAAATTGATGTACTATAAAGGAAATTGATGTAGACTTAGAAGAAATACATACTCTGAACTTTTAAATAACAGTGTGTGAGAATAACTTACAAATTTTGCTTGGATTATTTCCTTTGGCTGAACTTCACAAAGGATTGTTAGAAATATTTATTAAGGTTTTGTCAATCACCAAAATTCTATATAATTAAATAAAATTATATGGGGATGGACTGATCATCAATCTCCCCCTTTTTGGTGATGACAAAACATAACATAAAAACTATAAAGTACTGAAATAAACTTAAATAAATTTATTGTCTAAATTTAAGGAATGTATTTCAGAATAGTCTATTTTCTCCCCCCTTTTTGTCATTAAGCAAAAAGAAAAGTAAGAACTTAAGAAAAGAAGAGAACAAAGATAAATGGAGCCAATCAATTACTATATTGATCACTGAGGGGGTACAGAAATGTAGAAGGCAGGTGACAAGAGGGAGGCATGGCGAGTAATGATGGGCCAAGCCTTGAGTTCCTGCTCTTTAAAATGAATTTGAAACACACCCCATGCAATAGTGTAGGAAGGCCCCATAACAGGAACCATTCGCTGGATATGAAGTTGCCTTTGAGCTTCTAAGAAATTGGCATATTCATCCTTGCCAAAAGAAATCTTGTATGAACTGGAGGTGCCAAAACTTGCATGCTGTAAAAACTGGTCGATAGAAATTGGATAGAAGATATGATGCTCCTTCAGTTCCTTTTTCAGTCCAACAAAAACTTTTTACCTTTCAACCCAAATAGCAAACGGATCTTGAACAAGATTGATGGAGCTTAGATCCAATAATTGTTCAACTGAAAGAATGGGTTTCCCAAAGTTAAATAGTGAGCTGTTCAGATTTTCTAGTTGCTGAGCAGATTGGTGGTAGTGCTTCTCCCAATGAGATGGAGAGAGCCTCTCATATTCAGACAAGAGGGGAGCAAGCACATCAGATTTGATATTACCCCTATGGTATTCTCTGAACATGAATATGTGGAAAGCAAGAGGATGGCCCTTCTGAACTGAGATTCTGCCCATGACTCTAGCAAATCTCTCAAAAATGATGGGACCTGCTTCAGAATCCATGATCAAAGAATGAAGCTTAGGTAGGAACACCACATCTGGTATCTGCAGAGTAGCAAAATCCACTTGCTTGGAGGTGTTGACTGGATTTTTTTATCTGAATAGAGCTATGGCTCCTCGAAATTACCCAAACTAAATCTCTGGCAGATTGTTGATATATCAATAATCATTAAACATTTGAAAGTATCTGACTAGCTTGATCTCCTTCTGGATGAAAGGACCCCAGGAATTCTTATGATGAATGACAAACCACTTACTCAATGTGAGAGGGTGGTCACTGGGAGGGAATCTGTCAGATCTAGCAAGAATGAATTTCTTGTATAAGGACTGATGGCCCCGAGCCCACTGATCTTCAGTCTTAGATTCAGCCATGGAATTTTTTTGGACTAATCAGGTTAGATAGAGGAGAAAGAGGGAGAACAATGTTGAGGGGTCTGTGAGGTTGAGATGAGGGAGGCCACAAACTGTGGCAAAAATATATTTCTGTAGGAATTCAGAATAAATAGATATCCTTCTATTTTCAACAGAAAGAGAGAACCAAAAGGGTGGAAAACAAGGTTCAGAGGAGAGGGCAAGGTCCTTGGAGACTTTCCACTTTTTAGGAGTAGGACTAGAAGGGCCTGTCCTATGAACATAAGAGGAAAGGGAGAGGACTGAGTGAAGAATTACTTCTTCAAACTCATCTTTGATGTCCTCAATGACCACACCCGGAATTCGAGCACCCTCTTGAATGAGAGTTATGAATGAGGGTGGAGTGGGTGGATGAAGAGTAGAATAAGATGTAGAAGGAGGTGGGACAGATGGTCCAACTATAGATGGACTGGAAGATGAGGATCCAGCTGAAGAGGAGGCTAGAGGATTTTCAAAAATAGGAGGAATAAAAGTAAAGGAAGTACGAGAAGAAGAGGAGGTAGTAGGAAATGGTGCAGGTGAGGAGATGTGTTTTGGAAGGGGTTGTTTGAAGGTGGCAGGGGCTGGAGGTGCAGTGGATGAAGAAGGTGGAGAAGGAGGAGCGGGAGTCTGAAGAGGTGAAGGAACAGGAGGCTCTGGGGGCACAACAGTAGCTTCTACTGGATCTTCAACTCTTACTTGCTCTGCTTCAGGTTCCACTGGCACTGCTGGCCCAGACTCTTCCATAGCTAGCCCTGGAGGCCCTGACTCCTCAACTAATGGCCCTGGTGGCCCTAATGCTTCCCGTGCAGGCTCTTCCTCAACAACAATTGGCCTTGATGGCCTGACTACTTCTTCTGAAGGCCCTGGTGGCCGAACCTCTTCTTCATTCCTTGGCCCTGATGGCCTTGAACTGCCTTCTGGCACTATTGGAGTGGAAGCAACAGGGGCATGAGAAGACAATTGTGCCCTCACCAAATCTGAAAGATTTGACACGAATTCCTTCATGCTTCCCAGCTCATTTTTCATTCCTTGTAGCACTGCTTTGACCATTGCCAGCTCTTTGGCTCCAGTGCTCTGACTAATAAAAATGGAAGAAATGTTAAACTGTACAGAGCATAAGATTTCCCCTTGTGCATTTAATCTTTCAATTACAGGCTTCATGTTCACTTTGAGCTTCTTCTTCTTATGGGATCTGCGGTGTGCCTTTTGGTTAGTAATGGACTTCGGTGGCCACACCTTTGCCTTTACTTCCTAACTGATGGGTGGCCTTATCAACATCTTCAGCACCATCAGAGGTGCTCTCCACAAGACCTTCTTGGAACTGATCAGCAGGGGCATTAACTGTGGGCTCCCCTTGAATTTCTGCTTCTTTTTCAGCCATATGCTCCCCTTGAGCTGGAGCATCCTCCATCTGAACATCTTCTGTGTGGCCTGGTGCCACATCTTCAGAAATAGCTGCTCCCTAACCAACTTCCACAATAGCAATTTCAACAGGAAAATTTGGAGGGGTTTCTTCTTGAATTTCTTCCTACTCCCCTTGAATACTAGCTACAGTTTCCAATAGTTTTTCAATTACAGATGCAATAACTGTCGAAGGGGTCTCAACCTCAGATTGCTGCTCAACGGGGTCAATGTGCTCTGGATCAATCTCTTCTATTCTTCGAGCACTTGCTGCTGGTTCTTCACTTCTAACTTCTTCTTCCTCTTCTTGGACCATTGGAATTTCAAGAGCTTCTGCAATAATGGCCTCTCCTTCTACTACATAGCTTCATCTTGACTGCTGCAAACCTTTCCTACTGCTTCGCTGTGAGGAAGGCGACGTTGTATCCACCAACGGTGCTGAAACTCCCAGAAGCCGCCATGGAAATAAACAAGGAAAGTTTTTGGAGGATCGTGGGAAGGAATGGAACAGAAGTCCTCAAGAAATCTTGGCGGGAACATAGAAATCATTTTGAGATCACACAGAGAGGGGTATGGAATCGATAGGGTTTATCGCTCCAGGCAAGTCGAAAAGAGAAGAGAGAGAGAGAGATGAAATTGATATGACATGGATTTCTCGCTATAACGGTAGGACATAAAGGCGCTTTTTGAAATGTCAGAGAATTAAATGCAGATAATGATAAAAGAGGAGAAGATAATGGAAACAATAAAGAATTCATCCTAAAAGTCATAGCATTTTATGACACAAACGATAAAGGATTTCTTGATTTTAGGGGAGAGAGAAAACATATTCTAAAATTTTATTATTTCAGTTATATGCAGAAAAATCTGTTACAAATTACACATGCCTAATTCCCTTCTAAGGGATGTAAATCTCTCTTCAAGTAAAGCTTTTGTAAAGATATCTGCTAACTAATTCAATGTGTCTATAAAGGAAATATTTATATTACCATTAGCTGCGTGATCTCTAATGAAATGATATCTAACCTCTATATGCTTCGTTCTTGAGTGCTGAATTGGATTTTTTGTGAGATTTATCGCACTTGTGTTGTCGCACAGCAATGGGATGGTCTTGATATCTAATCCATAGTCTTCAAGTTGTTCTTTGATCCATAGGAGTTGAGTGCAACAACTCCCAGCAGCTACGTACTCAGCTTCAGCTGTTGATAGTGCTACTGAATTTTGCTTCTTTGAAGACCATGAAATCAAGCAACCTACAAGAAATTAACAACTACTGTTGAACCACTCCTATATTTTACCCTTTTATTTTGGTGATAACAAAATATATGTTTAATTAATTAGTATTAAAAAATATTTAATATCATGTTCTTCTTTTAATTAATTAGTATTAAAAAATATTTAATATCATGTTCTTCTTAATAAATATAAATTTATGTGATTAATTGAATATTAAATATATTTAATAACATGAATTTTCTAATAATAAATTAAATATCATGATTTTCTAATAAATATAAATTTATGACATTATTGCCATGCGATTTGCACTAAAACGATAAATCGATGTTCATCAATATACATCGATTTCAGTTCACAAAGTGTCATATGGATTTGCTCTCATAAGGATTCACTGCCATAAGATTCGCTCTCATAAGGATTCGCTCTCACATCGATTCGCTCTCATAAGGATTCGCTCTCACATCAATTCGCTCTCATAACGATTCGCTCTCATAACGATTTGCTCTCATAACAATTCGCTCTCATAACGATTCGCTCTCATAACGATTCACTGCTATAAGGATTTGCTCTCATAAGGATTCACTGCTATAAGGATTCGCTCTCATAGGATTTGGTAAGTGAAACATGGATTCCTTTGTAAAATATGGATTCCTTTGTAAAACATGGATTCCTTTGAAAGAACATGGATTTCATAAGTGAAATATGGTTTTGATCTTTTAAACATAGATTTCTTTTATATTCTAAAATAGTTTTTGGCATCTAGTGAAAATGTCAAATATTCTTGATTTGCGTAATCATTTATCTTTCTGACAGGAGATCTTTTTTTATCTTCTCTTCTTTCCTGCCAACAAAAAGGGGATTACTTACTACTTCTGGGTGGCAACAGGAACATAGAGGTATGAGCCTTTTTGACAGAAACACACTTTTAACTAAACACTTTCTCCTATGCTTGCAGACCTCGTAGACCACAAAATATCAGAAGAAAGAGAACATGAGCAACGACTAGAACTCCAACGGATCTCCTCAACGGATTTATTTAAATTACTCATATAAAAGATGAAGCATTGCTGAAGAACAGAAGAGAGCTTTTCTGAAGATCTTTGAAGGAGTGTACAACCAGTGAGGAACCTGAACTCCAAATACACTCAAAGGAAAAGAGAGAAAGAGCCTAAGCCCAATAAGAAGTGTACAAGCATTTAAAGCATTCGAGCTTTCAAGCTTCCTTTCTTCTCTCTTCTTTTTCTCCCTGTGCTCATTGTAATCTTAGGGGAGAGTCTGTGACTGTGAGCTAAGTCCT
Organism: Colocasia esculenta; assembly: GCA_014218235.1. Lineage (NCBI taxonomy): Eukaryota > Viridiplantae > Streptophyta > Magnoliopsida > Alismatales > Araceae > Colocasia > Colocasia esculenta. The sequence goes on along the minus strand of CM024762.1, from coordinate 138,185,911 downwards.
AAGTGTTCATTTTGTAATAGCTCTCAGTCTGATCTTTCTTTTCTAAGAAAGATTTCTGTCCAGCTGTAGGACTGTATACAGTGTGTAACCCAGCTAGGGGTTTGTGTCTAGCAGAACCGCACTGGGGTTTATACCAGTAGGTTTACTTCTGAGCCTAGAAAAGAAGTGGGCTACCTTCTTGCCCGGGAAAGGGAAGAAGACCAGCTGGGGTGCTGGGTGTTGTAGTGTCCTTAAGGGGGACTGTACCCTTGGTTAGTGAAATCCCAAGAGGTTGCTTGGGGACTGGACGTAGGACTTCCATGTGGGAAGGGCCAAACCAGGATAAATTCCGTGTGTCTTTTGTGTGATTGTTTATTTGCTTCCACACTACTACTCTTTATCACACTAAACTAACCAAACATTCAAATGTTAATTTCTATGTTTAAGTTTCTATTTCAGATTTTAGAAAAACCTATTCACCCCCCCCCCTCTAGGTTAGCTTGTTGCCGTACCAAAATGGCCAACATGTGACGACCCAACCAACAAACTGACCCAACAACCGTACTAGTTGATAGACTTCCCAGAAAGGTCACCCATCCTGGGACTACTCCCAACTGAGCACGCTTAACTTCAGAGTTCTTTTCCTGCTCGAGCTCTGAAAATGACTAGTCTGAGTTGTTGGTAGTTTGCTGATTTAGTCCATTTAACATATTCTTATATGGGGTGTTACAATCTACCCCTCATATATAAGCGAGGTCCTCGTCACTGCTCACATATAGCACACAATCAAACCCCAAGCAGGCAAGATTCTAGAGGTGGCCCCTATAGGCTCAAGAGGTGGCTCCCACTATGTAGCACTTTGCGCCATTAAGGCCTCAAGAGGTGGCTCCCATAGCGTAGCACTTTGCCCTATGTGGCACTTAGTTCTTGCACTTCTGACTGGGCAAGGCTCTGATACCATTTGTGACGACCCAACCAACAAACTGGCCCAACAACCGTGCTAGTTGGTAGACTTCCCAAGAAGGTCACCCATCCTGGGACTACTCCCAACTGAGCACGCTTAACTTCAGAGTTCTTTTCCTACTCGAGCTCTGAAAATGACTAGTCTAAGTTGTTGATAGTTTGCTGATTTAGTCCATTTAACATATTCTTATATGGGGTGTTACAATCTACCCCTCTTATATAAGCGACGTCCTCGTCACTGCTCACATATAGCACACAATCAAACCCGGACTAGTCATTTTCAGAGCTCGAGCAGGAAAAGAACTCTGAAGTTAAGCGTGCTCAGTTGGAAGTAGTTCCAGGATGGGTGACCTTCCTGGGAAGTCTACCAACTAGCACGGTTGTTGGGCCAGTTTACTGGTTGGGTCGTCACACAACAACTACCACTAGTACTTTTTCTATCTACCTTGCATCCAGCGTAATCAGCATCAGAATATCCAACTAAGCTAGTTTCACATGATTTTGGATACCATAAGCCTGGATCATGAGTTTTAGCTAAATATCTAAAAATTCTTTTAACAAAAATTAAGTGGGATTCCTTAGGATCTGCCTAATATCTTTCACATATGCATACACTAAATAAAATATCAAGTCTACTAGTTGTTAAGTATAGCAATGATCCTATCATACCTCTATAAAGTTTTTCATCAACCTTTTTACCTTCTTTATCACTGTCTAACTTGGTGGATGTGCTCATTGGAGTGGACAGTGGTTTTGCATTGTCGAATCCAAACTTTTTCAGCAACTCTTTGGTGTACTTTGCTTGACGGATATGTGTACCTTCTTTTCCTTACTTGATTTGTAGTTCAAGAAAATAGTTGAGCTCTCCCATCATGCTCATCTCGAATTCTCCCTGCATGAGCTTCTCAAAATACTTGCACAAAGATTCATCAGTAGATCCGAATATAATATCATCTACATAAATTTGCACAAATAATATATTTTTGACTTTTGATTTGATAAACAATGTACTATCTACCTGTCCTCTGATGAAACCATGGTTTAACAAAAATACACTAAGTCTTTTGTACCATGCTCTAGGTGCTTACTTTAAACCATATAATGCTTTATGCAATTTAAAAATATGATTTGAAAAAACTACATCATCAAAACCAGGAGGTTGTTCTACATAGACTTCCTCCTTTATGTATCCATTTAAAAATACTGATTTTACATCCATTTGAAAAAGTTTTAAATCCAATGCAGATGCATAAGCAAGTAAAATTTGAATAGCCTCAAGTCTAGCCACTGGTGCATAGGTTTCATCGAAATCTATGCCTTCCTCTTGGAAATAGTCTTGAGCTACCAGTCTAGTCTTGTTTCTAGTGATAACACCAGCTTCATCCAATTTGTTCCTGAACACCCATTTGGTGCCAATCACAGGATGATCTGATGGTCTCGGAACAACAGACCAAACTTGGTTTCTCTTAAACTGATTAATTCATCTTGCATGGCTAAAATCCAAGATTTATCAGACAGTGCTTCATTGACTGTCTTAGGCTCAATTTGAGATACAAATGTCAAGTAATCACAAGGAATGACATTACCTCTTGTTCTTACCCCAACCGATGGATCTTCAATAATGTTGTCCTTTGGGGGATCCTTTCTGTATCTCCATTCCTTTGGAAGATCTTCATGAATAACTTCTTTTTGTTGTAGTTCTTCCAAGGGTGGATCTTCATTATCCTTGATAGATGTATCTTTCAGTTTCTTGGATAGATTTTCTGCATTTTCATCATCACTATCTACTTCCTTTCTCAAGGAAGGGTTAGACTCATCAAAAATAACATGAACGGTTTGTTCAATTAATAAACTATGTTTATTAAAAACTCTATAGCCTTTGGTTTAGAAGCATACCCCATTAAGATTCCTTCATCAGATTTGGAATTAACTTACCGATGTCTCTCTTACCATTGTTGTGTATAAAGCATGGACATCCAAATGTTCTGAAGTGACTGATCTTGAGCTTCCTTCCTTTGTATAATTCATATGCGGTCTTCTTCAGGATTGGCCTGATCATAACTCTATTTATAATGTAACAAGCTGTGTTGATAGCTTCTGCCCAAAAGTATCTTGGAATGTTGTATTCTGACAACATTGTTCTGGCCATATCTAACAATATTCTATTCTTCTCTCAGCTACTCCATTTTGTTGAGGTGTCCTTAGTGCTGAGAAATTGTGCTCAATACCTTGATCATCACAAAATTCTTCAAACTTATCATTTTGGAATTCTCCTCCATGATCCGGCGAATACTTATTATGTTGAACTTCTTATCCTTCTGAACTAACTTACTGAAGTTCACAAAGCTTTCGAAAGTATCATCTTTATGCTCTAAGAAAGATACCCATGTAAATCTTGAATAATCATCTACTATTACAAATCCAAATTTCTTTCCTCCCAGGCTAGTAGTTCTCATTAGTCCAAACAAATCCATACGAAGTAATTCCAATGGTTTGGAAGTGGTTACCACTGTCTTTGATTTGGAGGAGGATTTTACATACTTGCCTTTTGCACATGGTTCACAAACACCTTCTATTCTTGAGCTTATCTTGGGTAGACCTTCCACTAGATTTCATTTAATCAACTTTCTAATTCCATCCAAGCTACAGTGACCAATCTCATATGCCATAGTTCAGCAGATTGATCTTTATTTACTGCAAGACACATATCCTGATCCTTTAATTCTTCTAGGTGCAAAACATATAAATTCTTTTCTCTACAGGCTTCGAAGGCAGTTGCACCATCCTTCATAAAATTTTAGTATTAGATCTTGAAACTTGATTTGGTGACCCTTATCACACAGCTGGCTGATACTTATGAGATTATGTTTGAGTCCTTTTACACATAAGACATCTTCTATGAGGGTTTTGCCTTGACTACCAACAGATCCACAACCGATCACTGAACCTTTTCCATTGTCGCCATAGGTCACTGTTCCTTCTTCATCTTTGATGTAAGAAAACACTCTTCTGTTACCGGTCATGTGCCTTGAGCACCTGCTATCCAGGTACCACTTAGATGCTCTAAGGCTTCCCTGCAATTAAAACACTAAGATTTAGGTACCCAAGTTCTTTTGGGTCCTTGCTGGTTAGTTTCCTCATTTTGTCTTTTAGGAATCTACTTCAAGTGTTTGGTTGTACAGGTTCTTTTAGTGTGTCCTAACTTGTTACAATGACTACAACATGATATATTATTTACTGCTTTAACTGGTCTGAATTTAATGTTAGATTTATATTCAGTATTTTTTTCAGCTACAAATTTTGGCGTTCGATAGATTTTAGGATGTATGATAGTTTCTTCATTATCTGATGGAATATATCCTAACCTATGTTTTTTCTTACCCAATCTTCTAGCTCCTTTTAGTATTAGAGATGATTTACCATTTGTTAATTTTTCAATTGTATTAGATAGATATTCATTGTCTTTTGTTAGTGTGTCAACTTCCTTTTTAAGTTTGATTATGGTTTCCTGATTTTCCAGGTTAGTTATCTGTTCATTTTTAACTTTTAGATCTTCACATAATATTTCATTTCTTCTTTTAAGTTCAGAGATTTGTTTTTCTAGTTGTTCAGTTTCAGATTTTAGATATGAATTGGTGTTTTCCAAGCATGCATGATTTTTCTTGGTGATTTTTAATAGCTTACATACATCTTTATATTTACTGTATAATTCATTGAATGCGTCTTCTAGACTGTCAGAATCAGATTCATTGCATGAAGTAAAAGATGAATCAGATGTTACCTTATATTCGATGTTTGCCATGAAAGCTAGATTGGCTTTTTCTTCTTCTCCATTGCTGGAGCTTGACTCACTGTCTGAGTCACTTTCGTTGCACCATGCAGCTGTCATGGCTTTCTTTTTATACCTTCTAAACTTCTTTGAATTGTTCTTCTTTTTGAACTTCATCTTCTTCAGTTTTGGACACTCTGCCTTGATGTGTCCAGGCTTCTTGCATTCATAGTATACGGGTTCTGACTTCTTAGCATCCTTGACTTCAGGTTTCTTGGAATCTTTTCCTTTCTTGAAGTACCTTCTTCCTTATTGGTACTTCTTCTTAGCAAGTATTCTTTGCAGTCTTCTAGAAAGAAGGCCTCTTCATCTTTGCTACTCCCATTGCTTTTATCACTATCTGATTCATCACCAGATGTGTCTTCAACTGCTTTGAGAGCGTTGCTATGCTTCTTCTTGCTGGAGGATTCTCCAAGCCTTTCCATGCTTATCTCATGGGCCATTAGTGACCCAATGAGCTTCTCAAGTGATATTTTTCTTAGATCATTAGTTTCTTCTATGGCTGTCACCTTCGGAGTCCAAGAGGCTGGTAGAGATCTCAATATCTTTCTTACCATATCTCCCATGACATAAGTCTTTGCAAGTCCAGCCAAACCATTAGTGATATCTGTGAATCTGTTGTACATTTGTGTGATGGATTCTCCGGATTGCATTTGGAATCTTTCACACTGAGCTACCAAGATATCTATTCTTGTTTCTCTTTGTCAGTTCCTTCATAAGTAATCCTGAGTTTTTCCTACATTTCCATTGCTGATTTGCACGCTGAAATCCTATTGAACTCTTTCTTACTCAGCACACAGCACGGTATACTATTTGCTTTGTTGTTTAGAGATATCTTCTTTTTGTCTTCTTCTGTCCAAGTTTCTCTGCCGTTGAGAACTACCAGGTCTCCTTCCTCTATGATAGACCAAAGTTGGAAATCGAGACCTTGAAGAAAGAATTCCATTCGAGTCTTCCAATAGTTGTAGTCTTCGCCATCAAATAGAGGGGGTATGTTGACTGATTGACCTTCTGCATACCCTTGAGTTGTCATTTATCTTCGCTCTTCAGACCGTGAGATCTTATTTCTTGAAGAGACTTAGCTTTGATACCACTTGTTGCCCAGCTAGCAAGCCCAAAGGGGGGGGGGGTGAATGGATTGCTAAAATTCTTTTTGGAATAAAATCTGTCAATAAAAACACTTAACAGAAAACACTAGAATTGATAGTTAGTGTTAGTAAGAGTGAAGACAGACAAGCAAACAAACAATCACACAACAACAGGAGAATTTTATCCTAGTTCGGCCCTCCTATCCCAAGGAGTCCTACATCCAGTCTCCAAGAAATAACTTGGGATTTCACTAACCAAGGGTATTGCCCCCCTTAAGGACCCTTACACATCCAGCCGCAGCTGGCCTTCTCTTTAAAACCCGAAGAGGTACAAACTACCACCTGATACATAGGTCTTCCTTCCTCAATGAAGGGAATAATAACCACCTGTTTCCAACAAGTCTTCTCTTCACACACGAAGAGGAATACACACAAGGAATGTGAGTAAAGGAGAAAGGACCCTAGACCAAGCTTACAACAGATTGCTTGATCTGAGGCAATGTTTGAGAGACAAAGATTTTCAACAAGAAAATCTCTCAGAACTACAAAAGCTCTCCAAAGGCTAAGCAAGAAAGGCTGAGAGCTAAGAGCTTAAGAATAGTGGATTGACGCGAATGAGCTCTTCTATCTGATGCTTGCAAGATCCTTTTTGGTTGAATGTGAAGCTCTATCTATTCAAAAACTTTGTTCTTCATAGAGTCATCAGTCTTCTATATATCTTCTGCAACATATTTTGACCGTTGAAGTAGCCGTTCAGATGTCCGTTATCTCACAGCTTTATGTTCATTAGAGAGACTGGTCGTAGGCATGCAGAGATGAGATTGCAGGTACAAACGCTTGGATTGGTCTATGCATCTTCAGGAAAGATTTTCTAAATCTTTTATCCTTTGACGAATCCATACTTTACGTGCTTTACTTCAAAAAGCCTGCTTGCATTAAACATAGATACTTAGACAAACTTTTTGTCTACGTTGTCAGTCAACCCTGGTGGTTGTGCAGTAATGATATGCTTAAACTGGAAAGGATATCATGTCATCACACAAATCAAGACCTTATGCGATATATCAAATAAGCAAGAGGATTTTGTGTGAAATAATCAAAATCTTAGTATGCTCCAGAAGACTTGAACTCCACAGAGTTTTGAAAATATATTTGAATAGTATGGACATTATCAGGAATATCTGAGAATATAATAATAATGAAATCATTGTCTAAGAAAATCAATGTTTAACTAAGGCAAATCATTGTTCAAGTAAGAGCAAATCGTTGTAAGAACAAATCGTTGTTCAAGTGAGAGCAAATTGTTGTTTGAGCAAATCATTGTTCAAGTGAGAGCAAATCGTTGTTTAAGTGAGAGCAAATCGTTGTTTGAGTGAGAGCAAATCATTGTAAGAGTAAGTCGTTACAGCGACCAAATCGTTGTTTCACTTATCGAATCGTTACAACGACCAAATCGATGTTGTAACTTATCAAATCGTTATAGCGATCAAATCATTGTGTAACTTATGAAATCGATGTGAGACCAAAATCGTTGTTTCACTTATGAAATCGATGTGAGACCGAAATCGTTGTTTCACTTATGAAATCGATGTGAGACCGAAATCGTTGTTTTACTTATGGAATCGATGTGAGACCGAAATTGTTGTTTCTCTTATGAAATCGATGGAGACCAAAATCGTTGTTTTACTTATGGAATCGATGTGAGACCGAAATCATTGTTTCTCTTATGAAATCGATGTAGACTTAGAAGAAATGCATGCTCTGAACTTTTAAATAACAGTGTGTGAGAATAACTTACAGATTTTGCTTGGATTATTTCCTGTGCCTGAACTTCACAAAGGATTGTTAGAAAATATTTGTTAAGGTTTTGTCAATCACCAAAATTTTATATAATTAAATAAAATTATATGGGAATGGACTGATCATCACATTACTCATTCATAATAAAGCATGCATATTTGAATAGTCATATATATTAATTTAATAAAATAACTCCGAAAACTAGGACCATGTTGGATCCACACCGCAAACTAGAGATCCACTAATCTTAGAAACCAAAAAGTGGCAAGGTAGGTAGTCACATTAAGAACGCGACATCCTGATACGTTGTGTTCTGATTGTGAACACATTAGGGGCACAAACTGCATTAAGAATGCATCCCCCCAACACTTCATGTTCTCAAAGAGAATGCCCAGCTCTTGGTTCCACCCAAAAAACCTCCAAAAAAACCTCATTTACACACCCATCAACCCATTAAAATCATCAATCTCGATAAGGGACCATGAACGATCTACTAAACATCTATTCTCTTGCATTAAACCAAATGAATAACGCAAGAAATGAGATAATTTCCCTACCAACAAGAAGAACGTGAAGAACGAAGCTTGATCGGCATTTCCCATGCTTTGACCATCTTTCTCACGTGGAAACTATGCAAAACCACCAGCTCCCGAGTGGAAATCACTAAAATCTGCCTCAGGAAACCTTTCCTTGGCCGAACAGGGCTATTTGATCTGTTTCGTCGACAAACTGATGTTTAAACCCTCGGAATCATGAACACGTAGATGAGTGTCACCGTGTTAAGAACGCGTCTTGTCGGACAGTCATGTTCAAGAATGCAACGTCACCCGACAACTCGACGTGCGCCACGGATCACACATGTATCCTAAGAACCAAAATAGGCAGCGTTGAGATCGTGACATAGGTGGAGGCCAAGTTCTAAATGCATTGCCTAACCTCATTGCGCTCTCAAACAGAGAACCAAAGTGCTATGTGGGCTAAAGTCTCTGGCCCACCGTATCCACACAACGCACTAAAGCCCAAAACACAACTCATTGGCCACTCATTGTTCCAACAATCACACAAAATCTATTAAACGAAGATCCGAATGACCACAACGCTACAAGATCAAATTGTGTAATCTAAAGCCTAATAATGTATAATTGTATAGTCTAAAGTCAAATTGTGTAATCTGAGGCCTAATTTTATAACTTGAGACCTAATAGTATAATTGAGGTTAATTGTGTAACTTGGCCCAAATTGTGTAACATGAGACTGATAGTGTAACTAAGTCTAATTGTATAACTTGAAGTCAAATAGTGTAACATGGGGTAATAATGTAACTTATACTAATTATGAAATCTAGTATCCATTTGTGCAATATGGAGTCTAATTATATAACTGCGGCTAATTGTGTAACCTATAGCGAAATTGTGTAATCTAGAGCCTAATTGCGTAACTTAAGGCTTAAGGGCGGGTTTAATGACCAGATAGGGAGACTTATTCCCCACTTAACATGGCGATAAGTTTTAATAGTATAATTGAGGCTAATTGTATAAATTGGGGGTAATTATGTAACTCAAGATAATTTGTGTAATTTGGAGTCAAATTGTGTAATCTAGAGTTTGATTATATAACTTGGAGCCAAATTGAGTAACTTTAGGCCAAAACATGAGGTCAAATTATGCAACTTGAGGCCAGTGTAATTGAGACTGATTGTGTTACCTAAAGCCAAATCGTGCAACCCAAGATAATTATGTACTTTGGGGCCAAATTATGTAACTTGAAATTAAATAATGTAACATGGCACCTAATAGTGTAATTGCGAGTAATTGAATAATTTATAGTCAAACTGTGTAACATGAGGTTTAATAGTGTGACGTGAGGGATAATAGTGTAATTGAGGGTAATATAGTAATCTGGGACAAATTGTATAACATGAGGCCATATTGTGTAATTTGGGGTCTTAATATGTAAATTAGAGTCTAATTGTATAAATTGGGTCTAATAGTGTAACGAAGACTAATTGTATAAGTAAGACTAATTGTATAATCTAGAGTTAAATTATGTAATTTGAGTCGAATTGTGTAATTTGGAGGGAAAATTATAATACCCTCGAATTTTAAATATCATGTTTTACTTATAAATTTTTATTTATGCAAACCGATTAGACTTAAATTGAGATATTTATGATTAAGGGTATGTTTAAGACACTTTATCATACCCAGGTATCACTTTCGGTCGTGCGCACCCCGACATGGCGACACCGGAAAACTGTAACGAAAATGAAATCTGAGAATACCATAATTCTTAGAAAAATGTGGTGATATCAAATATGTAATTATCCAAAATTTTGACGACCGGATTTTGAGATTTAGCCGACGCAACTATTTTTGGGTGATTTTTCACCCAGTGAAAAATAAATTTTAAAAATTAAACTAAAATTATCATAATTTGTAAAACCATCACATTAGGCTATGGTTGAAATTTCAACACAAACGGACGTCGTTTGAACACCTTTACATAGGGATTATTGGGCCAGCTGAATTAAGGGTCATTTACGGTGACCAATTTCTGGGTTTTTCCTGGAGCTTATGTGTGAGGCTTAGGAGAGGCCAACACACATTAGGATAAGGCTAAGCCATGGGGTCGGGCTATCATTAAGGTTACCTGCGTGTAACCAAGAGAGTGTATGCATGGGAGACGTGGCTGTGGGTGGGGAAGTGAGGTTTTTACCTCAACACCTGTGAGCCGACGTGCCGGCATGCATGCAGTCCGGAGGAGTTATAAAAGCTCACTCCTTATCCATCGAACCAAACTTTCCATCCTCTATTCCTGTTGTTGCTGTTGCAGCTTCTTATTGTAGCTATTATTGTTTCTTCTTCTGTAGAATCATCACTCCTCCAACTGCATCGATTGAAGATTTCTACTGTTCTTTTGCCCTTCCTTACACTGATATTAGTTCAATGAGGAGGGGAGAAGAATCTTTGTTTTTTTCAAGATCAAGTAGTCATATCTTCTCCCATACTTTATTCTCTACTCTTGTTAAAAAGATTATAACTTCGTATATGTTGCTTTTGAGCTATTCAACCAAACTTGGTTGGTGTGTACATCTTCCGTTACGTGCTTGTAACTCTATATCTTTGTTTGATTCCCGAACTCCTTTGGAACTATGTGATTACCAAAGAGAATCTTCACTCCCCTTACAGGTCAAGTAGGTTCCTAACTTTTTCTTCCACCCTTGATCCATGTTCATGCTATAGAGTTTTGTAGAAGTCTCAATTATCTTTAGAATAGTATGAAGACTTCTGTTCAGGTGTTTGGTACTTCAAGTTTTGATTTAGATCCATGAACATTTATGGTTTAGTGTTCATTATGTAGGAATCTTCCATTGAACCATTGCTATCAAGGCTTACTACTAGTACTAAACTATGTTTAGCTTCAAACAAGACAAGTTTGAACTGTAAACCTCCTCTTTCATCTCGCTTGTTTAGCTTATAAACCCTGTGAGAACTACAATTCGACTCTTATTTGATATAAAAAATGCCTTGGTTTATAAGTTCTATAATTAGGGTGTTTAGGATGGATTTAAAGTCATTTTTGAAGGACTGCTGGCTATCTGTCGACAGGCGCAAGTTTCCTGAACTTCAGATCTCTGGACTGTGACTAGCTGTCGATAGCCAGCCCCTTTCTTTCGACAGATACCCACAGAACCAGTAAAAACCAAGCTCTGTCTGCTGCCATCTGTCGACAGCCCCTTTCTGGCTGTCGACAACTACCACCCTGACTTGTATTTCAGCAACTTTTCATGTAGAATCCTTGCTTAAACTTCATCCTAAAAGCCTAGCAAGTTACCCACTTAATTACCTTGGTATTTACTGTCATATTATAGAAAAGTTTACCCACATTATGTACCTTAACCTCCCTTAAGTTATTCTTAAAGTTGGCAATTACGAATGATACTCCGATTGAGTCTATTCTCCAGTATTCGGTAACTCAGTTATAAAACTTGACCACTTGAAAGTTCATATGTTTGAACACCTTATGAGATGTGAATAACTTGTGATGACAATTGTGAATCTTCATATTCTTGGGTTCTTATGTGATTTCAACCTTCCGAAGTTATTGGCTTTAAGTCATAACCCTGTCTCAACCAATTATCTTTATATATTATTGAACTCTGAGCAACTTTGTCACCAAGATATCTGTATTATTTCTCAATCAAAAACTACCTTTGGATTTCCAATCTCTGTTATGCTCATGAAAAGAAATTCATGATATGAAGACAGTGTTCTCTTCAAAAGAGGGTTTAGGATCACTTGTGGTAGCACCAACCACTTGTGATCAGCTGAGGACGACAGTTTGTAGGTAAATCCAAGTCAATGGACTGACGATGGTGGGTAATAAACCCCGTTCTTGCGCAATGAACAAGATCTAAGGTGCTGAAATCGCCTAGGCACTGAGGATGTATTTACGTCTATATAGTAATCTCTTGAGAGCAGTGATGCCTGTCGAATTCGTTTCCCAATCAAGTTATGATATGATTTTTAAAAGAGAAATATGACTCTTATTTTGTGATTTGTTTGAGCTCATTATGAAATCAATTTGAGCTATATGTTTCTGTTAAGTATGAAATTCATGAGCAAATGTGTTTTCGATCCGTATATGCTTACTTTCACCTACTGAGTCCTTTCGACTCATGCCTTTGTTTCCTCCAACCCTTTCAGATTGAAGGTGTGTATAATCTCAGCTACACATGAATCCTAATTCCGCTGCGAACGATGAAGAGATGAAGAAAAATAGCATAGTTAGTAGTTTTATTTTGAGTTGCTGATGTATTAAGTTAGCGAGAGAAACCTAGCTCTTGTAAATAATGAGTATTAATACTTTGTTACTTTGTGATGTATAATATGTTCAAAGACGCCTTTATGGAATGGTTTGCTAATGTTGAGCATTACACGGATTTGTCTACCCATAATGAAAGTTTGTCAGCATAACCTCTCTTCCGATCAAAGGTTATGTATGTGTTTGTGTGAAGTCGAAGGAGGGTGTTACAAAAATTGTGTAACATGAGATCTATTTGAGTAACATGATGCGTAACTTGAGACTTGTGTAACATGAATGCTAACTCTTTCTTCTCTACCTTGTAATCACGGGGTTGTACGCCCCCTCGAAACACACAACATGGTCCATATTCACAACATGATATGAGTATGCGATCGCCACCTAACAAGTTGCTTTAAGATATGAATGAAGACTAAGGCTAACGTGCTAGGAAAAGGAACTAGCGGGCACATACTGATGTCGTGACGGGAAGACCTGTCGTGATATGATGACTGTCACAACGCCCCGACGGGGCGCGTTCTCCGTATTGCGACGTAGGATGCCGACACCTTCTCAACAGTGCAAGAGATGAGTGGAGGGACCTTCTTCCTGCTCTTCAGCCAGCTAGAGAACAAGAGCTCCTCACCTATCCTTGCTTTAATACTTGTCAAAATAACGAAACACCAAGAAGAAACCATGTTAGACCTTATTTAAGTGAAGCATCTATTCAAAATGAAATGAAAAGGATGAAGCATAGGGGGAACGAATCTGGGGGGTGTTTTGGAAACCCCTTGGGTTGCATAAAAATGTGGGAAAGAAAAGATATGCCTTTATCTAAGAGAAAATAACAACATGCATGAAGGAAAATGAGGAGAAAGGAGGAGGAAAGGGCTCCTAAGGGGCGACTCCCTGGCTGTAGAAGGATGCTCCTGGTCATGCAGCAGCCTCTGAAGTAGGTGGAAGTCGCCTCCTCAGCCACCAAACTCCATACTTGAAGAAAGAAGCATGACTTGATGAAGAAGATAATGGGCAAATGGGTGGAAATGGGAGGGCTACGAGCTAAGGGGAAGCTCTGCGGAGATTTGGGCAGCACTTCATGGTAGCTAGGGGTCCTCTCCTCCTTCTGAAAGGGTAGGGTCACTTATATAGAAAGGAGAGAGAAAATCCCATCCATAAGTGATAATGGCCCATGCAAATAAAAAAAAAAGTCAAGTAAATCTGCATGGGAAGAGTCCTAGGAGGGTTCCAAGGTGAGATGGAACCTCAAACCACGATTGGGGGGTTGGGAGGTTGCTTATAGATAGAGGTAAGACCAATGGAGGATAAAGTGGAGGTGGTTGTGGAAGCCAGCACATGCAGACCATGTCGCAATGGGTCGTAGGGACGCGACAAGACTTGTCACGACGGCCAGAGTGGTCGCGACCATAAAGACACGTGAACAAATATGCATGGCCTGTCGCGACGGTCAGAAAAGACGCGACCTGAGTCTAACGCGACGCCACGACTCGTCGCATTAATTATGACTAATTATTTTAGAATTTTGATTGACTATTTAAGAAAATAATCGATTATTTAAGGAATTTAGTCGGTTAAATGGCATGAAACCGAACCTCAATACTGTCGCGTTAAGATTTGAGGGTTGAAACCCTAGCACAAGGACTCTAAAAGTGATAATTAGATGAGACAAGTTGAGAATTGGATTTTAATAGGCTCAAAACATGGCAAACAAACGGACTCAAGATGAATGACTAATTTGGAGCTCATTAAGAGAACAAGAAATATGGTTCAACTTATAGACCAGAATCAGGTGTCTACATACCTCTCTCTCTCTCTCAGGCACACACTCTCTCCCTCTCTCTTTTCCCGCTCTCTCACTACTCTTCCTCTCTTTTTCCCTCTTTCACTGCTCCCTCTCTCATTCCCTACACTCTCTAGATCTCACTGCCCTCTCTCTCTCTCTCTCACACACACACACACTACTCTTCTCTTCTTCATTTTCTCTCTCTACCTATCTCCCTCGCATGTTTTTCCTCTCTCACTACTCTCTCGTCCCTAATATCTCTCTCACTACTTCTCTCTTCCCTCTCTCTCCTTGCATGCTCACTCTCTTTATCAGTGCTCTCTCTCTACTCCTCTCCTACACTTTCTTTCTTTCTCACTGCTCACTCTTTCTCTACCCTCTCTTGTCTTGCGCTCTCCCTTTCTCCCCTCTCTTGTTCACTTCCCCTTTCTTTCCCTGTACCCTCTCCCCGCTTCTCTCTTTATTCTCTCTCTCTCGTTGCTCTCTCTCTCTCTCTCTCTCTCTCTCTTTCATGCAGGTTATTTTTCTCTCCCCCTATGTTTGGCTTGTCTCTCTCTCTTAGAGATGTTGGCAAAATTATGTACATGATAAAAAATAAATATAGTTTGTAAATATTTAATTGAAATATATTTAGATAAAATATTATTAAAATAAAAATATTTTAATAAAAAATCCTAAAATAAAAAATGGCACTTCTGGATTAGTAGTTAGTACGGTGGTTGCAGCATACTTGTCGACTGTGTCTTACTCCCCTTGCACTCATGTTCAGTCACCGTTGTCTCCTGGATATATAAAAGATTATTGTAAGATTGTGAATTATAATAAATAATTTATTAATGAAATAAATTTTCCTCTCTTCTCTCATCAATAAAATTATTTTATAATTTATATTATTTTTATTATAAATTTAATTTTACGATAGATTTTCTACCCATAAACGAGGGCACCAACAAAAGTGGCGTCGTCTCTTTTCCTTGTTTGGGCATTTAATGGTGTCGTCTACGGGTGCAGTGACGGACCCAACTTATAGTGAGTGAGGTCCCAAGACCCCACTTGTTTGAAATTTTTTTATTAAAAATATAATATTTTATCATGAGAGACCCATTAAATTAAAGTATAATTTATGAGTTCATCTTTAAAATATTCGCTGAATTAAAATTCTACCTCTGCCACTGTCTAGGCGCACATTAGCACAGTAACAAGATCATATGCGTGACCATCCATCCGGCTCATGACGTGAGGAGGAGGGGTGTCCTTGGAAGCGCCGCAGGAGGGCACTCTCTTTTATGAGAGATGAGAGATCAGTGGTCTCACTTCCGGGGCACCGGACGGGTGAGACGTGTTCCACTTCTGGCGGAAGTGGAGTTCGGCGGCTGTGTTGGCCCTTATTTCCGTATCCAGAGCTGCTCACGTCGATCAGGTACGGCGTCGGACGTGGGATAAGATCCACTCACATCGCCTAGCCGCCACAACTGACGGAGGCCCCCAGCCGGCGTGCCCTTTGCCGCCCTCGCCGGTCGGCTAGAACTCTCCCCTCGCGGCCCCTCAGTACACTCTCTGTTGTCGCCGTGCTCACATCCCCACCAGCGGGCCCTCGGCCACTGCCACCTTGGCCCGTTCCCCCCTACATCCAAAGCCAGGCCTCGCCGCCCGTCCGGACCGCCCCTGCCCCGGCATCCTCGCTGCACCCTTGGTGCCCTCGAATTCCCACGGCCCTCGCCGCTCCGCCTGCACGCCCGTGGCTGCCACGCACGCCGCTCTTCCGGAGGCATCCTTTTTGCCAGCCGCCACCGTCGCACCCTGTCACTGCGTCTCTCTCCCCCGCCGCCTGTGCAGATTAACCCGGCCCGGGCATAATGAGGTCATGTTCTAATGAACCGAGCTTGGATAGGGTGGAAAATATTTTACATCGGGCCGGGCCGGCTTCGAGAGGCCAGGCGCAGCGACCCTCAATAACTCGCCTCACTCCTCTCCACCATGTATCATCACATTCTCACTCTAGCCACTCCACACATGCACCTGTTAGCTCTTGCTCATCCTTTCTGCCGACTCTTTGCTGCGGTAAACTTGTCACTTGTCAGCGTGCAGGTCGCGTCATGGGCTTTGGGCATACACACATACGCTCAGGTCCACAGAATACGACATCCGTACAAGGTCAGGGCTTTCTTCGTCGCTGATATGCGTGTGTATCCGTACCGTACACGAGCTTTCTCTCGGAGAGTAGAGAAGTAATAGGTGCAGGAGATGGGAGAAGACGGAAAACTTTTTGGCTTCCGTGCGGGTGCAGGTGTTGGAGCATAGGGTAGCATGGCCTACTCCTGTGGGGAGGGAAACCAAATCCCCTACTGCTATGGCACACTACGACCGAGATAGTAAAGACATCGCAGAACATTAAATGAGGGTTTTTTTCCCCTTAACAACGTTTGAATACAATTCTCAAAAAAAAAAAATCGCCGAAATCAACTTTCACTGTAAGATGACGTAGGCGTTTTGATTTTATCTTGTCGCTTATATTTTTTGCGGTGTAGGTGATCAGACATATAAAATAAAAAAAAATTAAAAAAAAAATCCAAGCAGCGCTCTTCTGTATCTTTTTCTTTTCATTTTCTCAAAAATTTTTAAAAACGGCACTTCATCCGTTTTTCCACGTGTAGAGTCTTCTCTTTATCTCTCTTCTTTAATGGATTTCACATGGTTCTAAAATTGAGACGAAGGGTATAATATTTAGAAACACAACAGATCTTGTTATAGATTTTTAATTTTAAAATTTTTTTAAAGTCTCTCTCAAATTATGCCTAAATCGAAATCATCAAGTCCAAGCTATCGGCAACCAACCATATTTCTTCTGAGATTTACTTCTTGCAAGGAATGCTGAGGATGCAGTGAGTTGTTGCATCACTCCACTGTCCTAAAAATATTTAAAAAAAAAAATTATCACTAAAAAGAGCTCTCTCTCTCTCTCTCTTTTAAACAATAAGATAGGCTTCTCATTCATTCAAACGGCAACATACACGTTAAAACAAAATCTCCAAACATGACGTATAAATCCCAAACCCAGCCGCATCCATCTATAAACTGGATATAAAAATTGACGAAACATTTAAAAGACAACCACCAAGATGATCTTGACGTCGGCAGGATGTTGTCAATGTCGAAACGAACTTGAGTGTTCTTCGATCCTCTTGAAAATATGAAGTCTTGATCCTCCGATTTAAACAAGTTGCTTGAACAGCAACATCATCCATAGGAAAAACGAGCAGTCGGTTGATAACCCTCCACTTGGAAAGAGCTGATGGTGCTTTGAATTGATGAGGCTTGTAGAATGCTAGTGAGATCTCTCATATGACAACTCCACATATACTCTAAAGAAGCACGACATGGGTCGTGAATAAGCGATCGACTAGCCTTAAATACCACCACCAAGGGAGGATGGCAAGTTAGAGGAGATGTGGATTTACTTGCAAGAGAGATTTGAAATAGTTGATGGGGTTTTAGAATAGTTGCTACAAAATATGAAAAGAAGGCCTAATGTGAAAGAGATGAACAAGAGGTAATACGTAAGGGAGATGGAGGCAAATGAGCAAAATAAAGGAAATTAAAGACTAGCTTGAGAGGAAGAAAGGTAGATGTCTAAATCCTCCAATTGATATCGGAGACAGATCCTTTCCCCAAAGGGAAAGATAAAAACCAAAAGAGAGAAACTCCAGTAAACAAAGGGCCCCCAACAGAACCTTGATCTACATGTAAGTAGTAGCTACGATTCCCTTATGAAATGGAAGATAAAATCCAAAAGAGAGAACTTTTGGAAACACAACCCCAAAAGAGGAGGCGATTACGTTCCTATAGGCGACTAGATGAGGCACCCCTCCCCTCTCTATCGGCACCGAAAAAGAAGCGAAATGTGGAGGAGCTCTGCTACGAAGACGAACGTGAGATGCGGACTTCACCGGCACCTCGGTGTTCTTCACTAAAAGAACTCGACCAATCCAAAGATATGAAAGCAAAATACCATTAATGGAGGTGTACAGTCTTTATATATATATATATATATATATATATATATATATATATATGTGATTGATGACCAATTATTAACCCACCCAATGATGTAATAGATTAATATTTCTATATAATTAACCATATAAGTTACTTGGTATTATTGTCGATATTGATATTTATATAACTTTTTTACTCTTCGTGTACAACATTATAACAGAGTTCGTATTAAAAATAACAACCACCCACACTCTTAAGTTAACTAAATTTAGTATATATTATTATAAGTCTAGATCCTCCTCATAGACGAATTGAACTTGAGAGGATCCGGATTCAGGGTGGGATCGTGTTTTACAAATAAATTCAAATTTAACGCAAAAAATCCTATAATATTTACTGAGTTCAATCTTTATATGAATTGAGAGGAATCGGACTTTATTATTATCGACATCAATATTGTCTAAACTCCACGAATACAAAATCCATTTCTCTGACCACCACATACGAATGAAAGATATTAATGCTAACCCGACTTAGTTAATACTAATCGAGTTCCACTCAGTTCAGAAAGTCTTTTAAAACTATAAAATAAAGTCTGAGAATATATATATATATACACACACACGACGGAATTTTTTGATACGACCCCATCGTAATATAGTGCGAGTTTTAAATTTAAATTTAATGATTATTTTGATATTCAATATTCAGATGTTTGATGTCATGATATTCGGTCATGTGCTCGAATGCACGATGCTCTAAATTCAAGTTATCAAGACAATTCTTATATTTGAATTATGTTACGGTGGGATCGTACCAAAACGTTCCACCGCACCATAGCATTTCTATAACTACATATGCTACGGCAGAGTCCTACCACATCTTAGTACGGTTTTGCCGTAACATAGTTTAAGTCTTTAAATTTGATTCTAACAATTAGTGCTCGGATAGGTGTCATGCTCAAATGATAGTTATTAGGATAACTCTTAAATTTAAATTTAAAATTTAAACTATGTTACGATAATATATATATATATATATATGCGTGTGTGTGTGTGTGTGTCAAGGCCAAAAAAAAAAAAAAACAAACTCTTCCACATGAGTAGCAGTTAAAAACAGCATTAAGATATTGAATGTCGTGGATCCTCTTCTGGTTATCCACCCCACCCTGGAGCTGTGCGCGCGGCATCTCCTCAGTTGTTTATGGTTTGCTTCTTGTCGACTAGGTTTGTGCGAAGTGGGCCCTGGAGACGGGGATGTACTGCACTGCTCCCTGCCGTGGAGACGTCGCCGCTGCAGTTCTGGTGGAGTGCAAGCGAAGGTGATCATAAGAGCAGCATTCGCTGTTGAGGATCTTGAGAAGAGATGTGGCGATTGGTCGCCACGGTGGAGCGAGCTACAGAGGCCTTGCTTCTTTTTTTTTTTCCTTAATTAATTAAAGCTAAGTTTTTTTTTGGGGGGACTGATGGGGATGCCTAGGGCTTTCCTAGCGCTTCGGTTCACGTGGAGGCCTACTACTCCCCTTCGCGGGTGGAGCGTGAATGTTGTCAGACGTGTACACAGGGTCCTGTGTCATGCACTGTCTGACGTGACCGAGCCGGCCAAAGATATCTGGACTTCTCAGAGTTCCCAAGCATGGTGGTGAGTGTAATGATTAACATGGTAATCATATTTAATTAAGACTTTAATCACACACAATATTTAGTTTTGAATCGCATCTTGCAATTTAATATCATAATGTCTCGATATCAACTATTGATGTTACGTATGTCTCGTGGCCCCCACTCTTCAAGCGAGTGATAAAACTTGCAACCTAAGGGTTCTTTGTTGAATTTTCAATTATACAGTATTTTATAATCATTCTATAAATTTGATTATTTGTGAATGTAAGAAATCTAAAAATTTTCAAAAGTGTTAATTTCAATATTAGAAATAAAAGAACCTATTTTAAGAGCAGAACTACATGTTTTGAAGAAAGTAGTTCAAATTTTAGTGTTCAAAGTTACAGACTCAACTTACGAATTATATTAAAAGATTAAAAAGGCGGAAAATTGAAAGATATCAACAAACAACCAGATCTTAAGTTAGCTAATTCCACATTATTTTAAAGCACTCAAGAAGAACCCACGTCTAGGGTTCCTCTACTCAGCAGAAAATAAGGTGTCAATGGGCCGGGCCAGGCCCGGTTTTCTAAAAGTCGGTCCGGGCCCGGCCCAAGCCTAATTTTTTAAAAGCCGGTCCGGGCCCGGCCTAGGCCCGAAAAAGTCTGAAAAGGCGGCTCGGCTCGAAAATATTTTTATTTATATATATATAATATATCTACTCTAACTCATTTTGCCATCAATTTTTTAGAAAATTTTGGACGGTTTGGTATGTATTAGAAATGTTTATTTTTTTTTAAAGAAAAATTGGGTGCATAGCTTTAATTTATAAAAGATTATATTTGGAGTAGATTTATTGTGGAAAAAATGAATATAATTTTCTTTTAAATATAAATTTTATATTAACACATATTATATTTATATTTTTCGGACCGACCGGGCCGGGCCTCACAAAGCCCAAGCCCGACCCTATTTTTTTCCGGGCCGGGACGGGCCAGACCGGGTCAAAAACTTTTAGCGGACTCATTTTTCCGACCCAAGCCCAGTTAAAACCGGACCGGACTTCCGGGCCTCCGGACCGGCCTGGCCCAATTGACACCCTTAGCGGAAAACCTAGATTTAGTGTTTTTAGGACTGGTCTACATTCTGATGATACTTTATCCCATTATTACATATCGACTCCATTTAAGGCCAGCCATCTATCTTATGTCCTACTTTAAATTCAGTTTGTAAATCGATTTGAGCATGAGGGGTACACTTGTTTGGAAGATCCTGAAATATTGTTCCATATAGACATGAAATTAAGAACCATATTTATATCTTCTCCGTCAATTAGTTTTGAGAAGAACGATCCAACAGAGACAAAAGCTTCGAAGCTGTCGTGAATCTACGTAGAAAAATACTACCTGATCCCCATGTTCTACTTGAGAACATCGTAAAGCCAATATGCGTCCACTGCACATTTCACCTAGCAGACGTGCAGGGTTGGTTGATTATTGTCACTGAACTTGCACAATTCATGTATGCATATCAAGCATTTCTAGAGGTGGGCTGCAAATTTCCCTTGCTTTAACTTTGCTGACTTGAATAACTTCTGATTCCGACAGATGTGTTCGGCATAATCTGCTTTACGAAAAGTGCGAGGGGAGGAGATCTTTTTCTATGCCGATGCCATTTTGAGGAATATGTTCCCTTGTCTGCAAGTGGAACAAGTTCTTGTTCAGCATCATCTGGGCCAAGAGTCCTTTCTGCCCTCTCCTCATTTCGGATCCTGATGCCTCGTCAAGAAGATACCAGGAGAGATCATGGAGACGGTCGATTGACACCCTATCAGAATATTATCCTGGTAGAAGGATAGTCCATGAAGAAGGTCAGGTAAAGTGGTCAGGGGACTGAGGGAGTACTTTTTTTTTTTCTTTTTTTTTTATGGTTGGGGAAACTAGCTACATTCCACTATGACACGGAAAATAACAGGAGAAAATCAGCTACAAATAAATTATGAAAAAAAATGGCAAGCACTGATCATTACCGCAAACCCAAACTGATCTTTCGCCAATGAAGTGTCCCCATTCTTTGTTCTCATCAGCCACCAGAGCTTTTGAGTAAATGTTCCTCAGTTTCTCAGTGAACGTTCCACACCATGGAGTAAATAGAGAACTTTGTCTTTCTTGCTTTCATAATTACTAGCCAGTCTGCAGTCTGATTTCCTTTCCTTCCTACACGTGAAATCTTAAAGTTCCTCCATGATGAGGCTAAATCATTCTGTATTTTTGAAACGAGGTACTTGATTTTTTGAGGTGCCATTGTAGGTTTCATATATAATTGCCTTCATACCATCACTATTATCTCCCTCAATCCATAATTCATGGTTTTGGCTGGCTATAATTTTTTCAGCTATTTAATGACATTTGATGCTGCCCAAACTTCAACTCTCAGTACAGATGTGTTACCAAGGTAGCAGACACTTGCAATAAAATTTTCCGTGTGTGATTTCTGATAATTACCCCTGCTTTTGCCTCTCTGTGTAGATCTTGGTCTAGGCACGCACGCTCTGTCAAAATTTACTTTGATGTCTTGCTGTGGTTTCAGCCAACTTGCGTTTATTGCATTAACATACTTTAGCAATTTGCTGATGTAAAATCCCCGGCATTTACTCCAAGTGCGTCATTTGCAGCAATCGCCTTGTCCTACGGGACTCTGTTTGCATAATGAATTGATTACCCTTTCCAATAATGGTACTTTTTTTAAAATTAATTAAATAAGCCTGAAACCGGCTTTTTATTGATAAGAGAAGTCAAAAAGAAATTACAAAGTCCATTTATAGTCCGAATGTGGGAAGAGAGGTGCCGGGTGCCGGGCGCGAGATTTGTCCTGGCGTTCATTAGCTACCCAGTGGGGCAACACATTTGCTCGGACGCCCGGGCTTTAAGAATTTCCCATGTGAGAAAGATCAATAAAGAGGACCATCATAAAAAGGAAAATTAGGATAATAGACTAATTAAAATTTCGTAGATGATCGATCCAAAAAATATGTACGTTGAAGAACAGTTTGGGGATACAGATTGAGGCGTAGATAGCGACGTTCCGTAACATCGTCTTCTGTTTCTTTGTCAGACGTCTCATAATCTATTTTTACATCAGACATGAAGATGTTTTCAGCTTTAGTAGTCTCTACAACGCATCGGCCAAGCCCGTTAAACCGATAACGTACTTGATCCGAGTTCGTCTCCTGCGAACGGGCCGAAGTCTCGCAAGGGATACCAAACCACAGTCCGTGTAAACACAAAGGAACACACCACATTTTATATATATTTCACAAGTTACATAGCCATATTTCCACAAAATTGAAAAGAAGGTACAAGAGTCTGGGGCATACCCTGAAGTACAACTGAAGAAAATAAACAACTAACTACACTACACTGCTAGAGCTGCTACTACACAGCTGGAGGTACCGACCCTGCACCGCTACGGCGCGGCTCTGAACTGGATGACGGTCGTGAAACGTCCTCCTCGTTCTCACCTGTGGGGGTAGGGGTGAGCCTCGCTAGTTACTGGCTCAGTAAGGAACTCCCCCAAAACCGAGCAAACCAAAACCACAGGTACAAAAGCAGTAAACAGTACCAACAATTTATAGAACAGCTAAGCAGGATATAAAAGCTGTAAAAGTACTCACCGTCTACCGATTACGAAAAATAACTGTAATAATTAAACGGCAAACCAGTACAAGTGTACAAGCTAAAGTAGAGACAGCCAAACACGAGCCACGTGAACTGGTTCGCGACACCAGAAACTGACTCGGACAAGCTAACACAGGTCTACCTCTCAGTCTCACAGCCAAGCACGAAAGGTCCAGCTGCCGCTCCACTTGAAAAGGTCAAGCAACTGTGGAGGCCAACTAAACACCACCACCTGTGGACCACACGGTCACAGGCCCATGCCTAACACCTCTAGAGATCCTGGCCCGGAACTCTCTAGAGTGAGGCACTGGAAAAGGATTAGCTGGGGTCCAGTACGTCTACTGGTGTCCGTACCCCCAACTACGAGCGCGCTACAAGTAACTAAAGACAAACACAAGTGTCACTGTCCCACTGTCGTCTTTCCCTTAGCCGGACGTACAACTCAAGCACAAGAGTGAGGGTGTCCAGGTTAGACGACACAGACCTTGACGGTACAACACAAGTACCGGGACAAAGTCCCGAGCTAACAGCCTGGCTCACAAAGAACTTGGGGCACCCAACTAGAGAGGTAACCACGGTAGGCGTCGTACTACTCGCCACGTACACAAAACCACGTGCCCGTCACACACAAAACACGTGAAACCTCACATAAACCTCAAGTAACAATGGTCCACTACACGTGAACCCAACTGGACTCGCGTGAACAACACGCAGCCTCGAAAGTGAGTAACTAACTGCATACCCCGTATGCTAAACACAGAAGCCATGTGCACTCAGTGCACCTCAGGTGCCAACGCACCATTTATTATCGATAAATACCATAAACGGTCATTTCTACTTATACACAAGTTAGCGGCCACATCGACTGCCGCTTACAGGAGATAGACGGCAATGGATCTGGCCGTCTATATCCCGGCTGATGAGCTTGGCGACAAACGATGTTGACGCCAAGTTCTTCGGCCTTTATTCCTGTAGAAACCCTAAACCGATCCTACAGGTTTTACAACCGTTAAAACAACGGAAAGACATGCAGAAATAGTTCCTCTAACACCCATACACTATAATTAAACTATAACAGCATGCTTTACTACTTGAATTCATCAAACCACCCATTATCCCCGCATGGTGCAACTTAATCCGAAAATGCATTAAACATGTTGATTCAGGTGGTTACGTTGTATTTTAATGATCCTACGGAGCTAACAGGGTTCGTTCCCTACCTCAGAACACGCTTAAACCTCCCGAAATCTCCCGGTTCACACCGAACCCTCCGCGAGCTCCCACAGCAATTGCACCACGCCACGACGTTACCTCGTGCGATTCGGCAACGCCACATGTCCCACGATCCTCCAACCACTCTCATGTACTTGTTGGAAGCTTTAGGGACACGGGGCCATGAAGCTGGGGCAAGGGGAAGAGAGAACAGGGTGGAAACCTGCTCTCGGGTGACCCTATAACCTGCAGAATTCACAGGTTGGCGTCAACCCCTCTGCCGCCTAGAGCAACCGCCACCATAAACGTCCACATCTTGTGCCGCCAAGTTCATGCAGTCAACGGCAACCTACCTGGACGCCAACAAGTCAACGACCACCCCTGGCCGCCAACTCCAACTCAACTGCAGCATGTCCTATTTCATTTCAGGACCAAACCTGCACCTCACCTGAACAAGCCACACATCCAAACCACACATTCCACACAACCAACTCACACTGGCCTCACAACGGCCATCACAACCATTACACACATGATCCGCATGGATCCGAAAAGCACGCGACGTTACAGTAGCCGACTGGGGTGAGATCTCCATCTTCGAAAACTCCAGACTCGCGTCAAGGATTTGCGCGAAAGATCTCACTGTTGGGGATGTGTACTTGATGCGGAAGCCATCCCACATGCGAGGAAGAAGACGATACCAGAAGACGATGTGCACGGACGCCAAGAAGAGAGACGTGTAACCCGCTGCGTTCTCCGTCTAGTTTCCTCTCTCTATGTGTCTGTAGTCTGTGTGTGACCTGATAGGGAGTCTCACATATATTTATAGAAAGGAGGGACCAGTCCCAATGAGCCTGAGCAAGATCCCACCCATAACAGGATCTTAATGGACAGTTAATGGGTTAAGCCCGTAAATATATTCTGTTAACTGGACCTAATGGTGTGCATAGGTTGTGCGGCCCAATACAAGTGGACCACTAATATTGGGTAAACCCAACATTCTCCCACTTAGTCCAACTTGTCACAAGTACATCAAATCTTCCTTTGAAAATATACATATAATGTAGACTGACATAGTTTTAAAATGACTCTTAAGATTTGATGTCTTGGGCTTGCATATAACATCCCATGTTACCTTTGGCCAGTTGCCTTTGTCGAGGGTGGCGACACCTTGTATGTCGCCTTCTGAAGGCGACATGTTGATCGTCGTCTTCTGAATGGGAAGGCGACGGGCACTATGTCGCTTTCTCTCTCTGCTGCCAACTGCATGCACTTTCATCGTGTAGCTGTCTGAAGAGAGATGACAGGTGTCAACCTCCGACAGAGGGAAGGCGACAGGTCCTCTGTCGCGACCTGGTGTCAGGCCTGCATGGCTGACACATGGCGAGGTCGCAGGTCGACTTGACTTTTGACCAGGGGATAGCGACATGTCCATGTCGCCTTCAGGATTGTTGAAGGCGACGGGTCCCATGTCGCCTTCTCATGTTCAAAATCTTAAGTGCCCAAGCCGAGAGCACAAGCCCCAGTTCGTCTCCTTGCTTGGTGAAGGCTTCTCCTCCGGCGAACTGAGGCTTGGGGACTCCGTGGGAGGCTTGGGAGGGAGGCCTTGGTGTTTCCTTGCAAGGTAAGGTGTTGGTGGTTGGTTTTCCTTGTTCTTCCATGGTTGATCTCTCCCTCATTGTGTCTTCTCCTCTCTTTGGCATGCTTGGATGCTCTTCAAGGAAGGGGATTTACCCGGCTTGTGGGAGGAGGTTCGTGGAGCATCGGAGCTCGGAGGTGGAGGGTTGCTAGCCTACGAGAAGGGCCCTTGAGGTTGGATCTTCTTCTCGAGGTAGGGAAACCATCCTTCCCCTAGTTCTACTTGTTTAGGATTCCAAACCCCTCTTCCAAGCTTAGAACTACCTTGCTAGGGTGTTGTTATGCATGTGTGATTGTGGTGGTTTGTGTGTTTCTCTTGCATGCAATGGGTTTGTCTTGAGGTTTGAGGGTTGTTCATATGATGAGTGAGATGCATGTGAGTGTAGCCAAGTTGCATGCTTGTTGGGGTCTTTTGAGGGTGGTTTGAGCTCATCAAAGCTATGTTTGATTGCCTACATGATCCCCTCCCCTCGGATGTGTTTGTGGTGTGGTTGAGGCCTTGTTGAAGGGAGGCTCGGTGGGTGGTCACCTGGTAATGCGACACCTTGGGTGTCGCTACCCAGGTGGCGACGCATCGATGCGTCGCCTTCAGGAACTCCTGAAGGCGACAGCACCTCTGTCGCCATCCTGGTAGCGACATGAGGGCCGTCGCCTTCTGCCTACTTTCCATTCCGGTTACTGTTCCCTTTCTGGAGCACTGGCCTGGTCGCGACAAGGACCTTGTCGCGACCAGTCCAGAAGGGTTGCGCCGGCCTGAGTGTCGCCATCTTGATGGCGACACCATGCCAGTCGCCTTCTCAGACAGAGAAGGGACTTTGCCACCTGCTCAGTGTCTTGCTTCCGCTGCGACTCGATTTTCTTGGCACCTGTGTTGTTTCCTAGTACAGTGCTACTTCTAGTCCCTCTCTCTTCGCCCGGTGCTAGGCACTTGAGGGCTTGTCCGCGAGACAGGTTGTTACCGTTACTTGGGACCCCCGGTTCCCGCGCGCTTGTGTCAGAGGGTGTTGCTCCAGGCGGCGGGGTTTGCTCGAGTCGTTGACTTTGGTAGCAGTAGGGGAAAACGGTGGGACAGCGACGTGGTCGTTTGTGGAGCACTCTTAGCTGAGACTGGTACGCCGGTAGTGTGTGACTCGTACGGCGCAGTTCAGCTAGTCCGTTCTCACTGCCTCACTCTACGTGGTTCCGGTACCACCTAGAGGTGTCAGGCGTGGGACCGTAGTCCGGCCAGACTACGGCAGTTGTGGTTACTTGTGGTACCGCGTCTCACTCCGACGGGAGGTGTCAGACATGGACCGTTGGTCGAGGGTAAGACGCGTGGCGCGCTGACCAGCTGACTAGAGTAGTGTACTGTAGCTAGTGTACTTGTCCAGGCAGTTCGTGTCTGTGTTTACAGCTGGGTCTTGTGGTGCCTTGGTTACACGGGTTTTCGGTCCCGTCGAGTGGCTTAGACCGACGACTGTGTAGTCCTTTCACGCTTCCGCACTTTACTCTGTTTAGTAGATTAGACCTTACTGCTTTATTTAATTATTGCACTAGTCTATATGCTTGTGGAACCAGTGGGAGATTGGTAGTCCCTACTCGGCTTCTTTGTGAAGCTCACTCCCTGTTTTGCAGGAGAGACTTCACAGCAGTTCCCTCCGCGGCGTAGCGAGGAGATGGGCCCGCAGTAATCGGCGTCTCTAGTGGCAGTGTTTCCCCCAGTTCTGTACTTCACCCTCGGGGTATGCCCCTAAGGGACGTGTTATTCCTTTTCCGTTCTGCACTTGTACTTTTACTACTTTGGGACTTGTACTAGACTTGCACGTTGTGTTAGACTTCTTCTTACACTAGTTGGTACACTTTTAGTACAGTTGTCGTTATTTACTTTCCGTCACATATCTCATTAGACCGATCCGTTAGCCCTTCCGGGTCTCCGGACCCGTGGGCGGCGGTGCCGACGGTCGGATCCTTGGTGGGAGCCGGGGACCCGGGCGCCGGGGCCGTTACATTGCACTTGAAGGAAAAAATATGGTACATGCGCGCATGATTAAAACCAAAACCACACACCACTCCAATTAATAGAACCTGAAGAGTTCAAATATAGTAAATCAAATGACAGGGGTCATGGCGGTAAATGCATTCAAATCACACACCACCTTCCATGTACCACAATGCCACCAACTCACTACAACCGAACATCAAACTTGAAATTATAGATAAACTCAAACTTAATATTTATCTGTTGGTCACCACTTAAGCTTGCATCTGCCAATCCATAGCCAACATGTATACACAAATAAATGGAATAGGCAGAAAATAATAGAAGAATCATAACATTGATGTGATCACAAATA
Source organism: Colocasia esculenta (assembly GCA_014218235.1). NCBI lineage: Eukaryota > Viridiplantae > Streptophyta > Magnoliopsida > Alismatales > Araceae > Colocasia > Colocasia esculenta. The sequence continues at coordinate 138,157,191 of CM024762.1, read as the reverse complement.
ACAACATAATGTCAACTGAAAGTGTCATAACATATCGAGAGAGCTTACAAGACCCATCCGAATCACATGACTACAAAAGACGCTAACAGGTAGTCCTTTAGTGAGAGGGTCAGCAACCATAAGATCTGTCCCAATATGTTCTATACACACTTCATGATTCCTCACTCTATCTCTAAGAGCAAAATACTTTATATTCAAGGCTATACCACCTGTTACTGCAAGAGTTACGGGGTCGGCTCAGGCCGAGTAGGTCCCAAGGGATGAAGGCGCGCTCCGAGTACGTTGCCGAGTACCTGCAAGACCACTGGGTGACCTCGGTGGGAAGGGACTCCGACGATCAAGTTAGTTTGAGAGGTCGGAGTGAAAGAGGTTTTTTGGTTTAGGAGTTACGTACCTTTTTCGCAAGGGAGGCCTCTTCCTTTTATAAGGGTCCTGTGAACTAAAATATGGGAAGCGGGCTGAGGACGTGCCCAAGGAATCGTGCTAGATTTCCGGTGACTGGGGGTGAAAGATGGCAAAACATAGTTGTGTTGGCCCCAGATACCTCGGGCCAATGATCGTGCGCAATGACCCTGCCGTTATTGGACCTTCCCGCTATTGTCGTGCCCAGTCAGTTAACGGACGTGGCCCGCGTTCTTCGAACCTTCCCTCCAATGTCCTTTCTATTATGGTTACATGGGTCGTTGTTTAGAAAGTCAAGGTTAGCTTGGTTACACCGAGGTCCATGATGGAATTTGACTCGTCCGGTAGCTCGGCTCGTCACCCTGACCTGACCCCTTGGGAACAACTCGGTGAACTTTACTTTTAGGCTGAGTTCCCAAGGACCATCCTGTGCACACAGCGCGCCAACCTCTACTTGGTATGCGTTGCCCGTTAGGCCAGTTTGTCACCTCGACGATTATCGGCCAGGCGAGGCTCTTCGCCAGATTCCCCGAGGATCGACCTGTGTCATTAGCCCCCCAGCTTCTGCTCGGCCCGTTGTGCCGGGTCGAGGAGAAGATATCTAGGGTTCGACTACTGCCTGCCCTCGAATGTTCCTTCATCATCACGCAAAGACGAGCACGTGTGCTGGCCAGATCACGAAGGGACGTCGCGACGTGACCCTAAAGCTTCTGAGAACGGCTGAAGCATCACGCCGCCTCAATTTCCACTAGCAATCATGATGGCAGGTGAAGTGACACACATTCACATTAACACCTCGACTTCCGATCCATCCCACTTCGATCGCGATCCGTGTTCGAAGTTTTTCCGGCGTCTACAAGCGATGCGTGGGCTGATCCTAGCGCTTCAATGCGGCGGTGAACTACGTCCGCAAGATCGAAATGATCCTGGGGCCCTATAAATAGGACATCGATGCCGAATAAACGGGACCTTTACGCGCGAACTACCATTTTTGCGGCGGCCGAGTTCCTGATCGTCGGAGGACGGGCGAAGCGTTTTGCCGAGTTCTTGCTCTTGCGTCTTTCTCCCAGTCGTCTTATTCTTGAGGTAAGCGATAGGCTCGCCTTCTGGCTCTGCTGCTTCCTCATCTTCTGCTACCTCTTCTGCGGAGTATTCTCCTTCCGAGAGTGCTTCTGGTGTGCCCTTGCCTTCTTGCTCAGTCCCCGAACAAACGGGCTCCCCCGAGGCCCCGTCATCGGATGCCTCCGGCGAGTTTGTTCCCGTCATTTCCCTGGGGACGTACGTTCCTCGGGCTTCCTCGGCCCCCGCCTCCGACATGCGAAAGGCAGCTGATTATGTGGCCGACGCATCCACTGAGATCGACAAGTCGACTCTCAAGTGGATCGTCAAACATCCTGGCTTGGCCTTTCCCTCTGACTTCATTGTTTATGCTACCCCCGAGCTTCGCGCCCATCACACGATGGAGAACGGGTTTTGTCTGTATTCGGAGGCCGTTCGAGCTGACTTCTGATATCTCTTTCACCCCTTTCTCCTTCATCTTTTCCTCTATCTAGGCGTTGCTCCTGCCCAGTTGGCCCCCAACTCCTGGAGGTCGGCTGTCGGTTTCTTAGCGGCGTGCGCTATAGCTAAGGTCGTCCCGAGCATTCGCCTTTTCCTCTTTTGCTTTACCTTTAAGGTCTCGGAGGACTGGCTGTTCATATCCGCTCGGTCTGGCCGCCACTTTCTTGGTCGTTTCCCCTCCTCTATCCACAATTGGAAGAGGAGTTTTTATTTCGTTCATAGCTCCGAGGGGTGGGACTTTCCCACTACCTGGTCGGCTTTCAATCCTTAGGATAAGACTTTTCGGCCTCCTGCCAATATGAGTGTTGCCGAGCTCTCAGATTTCGACTCGCTCTAGGTGATAACACCACTCAACCTGCGTGAGCCCTCCGCTTCTCTGTTCGAGTTGATCCGGCGGCCGACAAAGGTCTGATATATATATATATATATATGTATTGTGGGGGTTTTTCTCTTTGTGCATATTCTTCCTTTCTTCGGATCGTTCTGACGATAATCCTCTTCCTTGGCAAAAATGGCCGAGAAGAATGCCTCGGTGCCGGAGGGACAAGAGGAGGTTGACTACGCGGCCATCGCTGCCCAGCGCTTCTCTTAAGGGGGAGGCAGGCGGAAGAGGAAAATGGCTCGGGAGAAGAGGCCTGCCGAGGAGGACGACGTCCAAATCGTGGACGCCCAGGCCCTTTCTGTCCTGAGAATCGGTCCATCCGCGACAGTGGCCGTGCCGAAGCCTCCAACCACCGCAATTGCGGAGAAGACGATCAAGCGAGCTCGTCCGACTGATCAGCGGCTGATCGAAGGCGGACCAGGTGCTGGCTCGCCATCTCGCCGTCCGAGTGCCTTGGCGGCTCCGCCCACATGGCCGAGCCCATGGATTGGGCCCGGACCTCCGCTTTGGCCCACACTATCTTCCGGGCCGTGTCGATGAAGACTTCGGACCTGGTGGATGAGCTGCTTCGGAGGGTGCAACATCATCTCAGAATGCTCGTGATTCTGCTTCATAGGATGGACCAGATGCGAGTAACAGTCGAGGGCCGCGTACGCGCCATCAAGGAGAAGGTTGCCGACCTTGAGAAGGAAAGCGCCGACCTGAAGACCTCCATCGCTGCTGAGAAAGCTCGAGCATCCAAGTCCGAGGATCGGGCTGCCTTGTTTTCTCGGGAGACCGGCCAGCTTAAGGCTTCGCTAGCCGCGGAGAAGAAGGCGCTGGAGGCCGAGAAGGCGGCTCGGGAGGAGGAAGCCAAAGCATGCCCAACTCATCGCCGACGAACGTCGGAAGGCCGTGGTTGAGTACAAAAAGTCCGATGTGCACATTGACCAGATAATTGGTCTGTTTAGGGACGGGTATAAGCATTGTCTAGAGGCGATGGATAAGGCCTTTCCCAACCTGGACTTGTCTTCTGTGCAACCTCCCTTAGAAGACGGCGACGAGTCCGACGAGGAAGCCGGACCGACCGCGGCTGTACAGTCTGACGTGGGAACCTCCACCTCGGCACCCTTTGTTGACCCCGTTATCCCTCCAACTGAAGTTGCCCCCGAGCCTTGACTGGGGGTTTCTTTTGTAAAGACTTTTCATGGCTTTTGAGCCGTTTAACCTTTTGTCCTTATCTACTCGTGATGTTTCGATGTTTTGAACGCTTTAGGGTGTCCGAGCGACCTTGTCAAGGAGCTCAGAGCGTCGAAGCGACTTTACTATGAGCGTTAAGAGTGCCGAAGTAATCTTAGGATATTTAGGGTGCCGAAGCGACCTCGTTAGACTTGGAGTGCTGAAGCGATCTCCTTAGAAATGGTAGAGTGCCGAAGCGACCTCGTTAAACTCGGAGTGCAGAAGCAACCTCCTTAGAGACGGTAGAGTGCCAAAGCGACCTCGTTAAACTTGGTGTGCCGAAGCGACCTCCTTAGAGACGGTAGAGTGCCGAAGTGACCTCGTTAAACTTGGAGTGCCGAAGCGACCTCCTTAGAGATGGTAGAGTGCCGAAGCGACCTCGTTAAACTCGGAGTGCAGAAGAAGCGACCTCCTTAGAGACGATAGAGTGCCGAAGCGACCTCGTTAAACTCGGAGTGCCGAAGTGACCTCCTTAGAGATGGTAGAGTGCCGAAGCGACCTCGTTAAACTCAGAGTGCCGAAGCGACCTCCTTAGATTTCATATTTCATGGATAATAACATCGCAAGTGCTCGGCATTCCATGTTCTAGGAACTGCCGAGCCACTTAGATCTGCCAAACGGTAGGCCCCCTGTCCGAGGTCCTCACTCACTCGGTACGGGCCCTCCCAAGTGGGAGATAGCTTATCTCCAGCCGACTTGGGGTATGAGATGGCAAGCTTCCGAAGGACGAGGCTACCCGTGCTGAAACGGCGATGCCTGATAGTGGTGTCGAATCTTCGCTTCATCTTCCGCTGATAGGCTTCGACTCTGAATGCTGCCTTGTCCCGTCGCTCTTCGACTATATCCAGCTCGGATCATAGAGAGCGATCATTGTCTTCACGCTCTAACCCTAGAATTCTTTCAGAGGGTACGAGCAGCTCCACTGGGGTCACTGCTTCTACGCCGAAGGCGAGCTCGAAGGGAGACTCTTGAGTGGCTTCACGGGGCGTTGCTCGGTACGCCCACAGCACATGGGGTAGCTCCTCAGCCCAGTGGCCCTTGTGATCGTCCAGTCGCCTCTTCAGCCCATCAAGGAGCATCTGATTGGTCACTTGAGTCTGCCCATTGGATTGTGGATGAGCCGCGGACCGACGTGAACGGTGGTGAATGCCGAAACTTTGCAATTGCGACGAAACTGGCGTGTCGCGATTGCTTGTCGTTGTCGGTGATGATCATCCTAGGCAGTCCAAACCTGCAAATGAAGTTTTTCTAGACAAACCCCCATGCATTGGCGTCGGTAATCTTTGCTAATGGCTCGGCTTCCACCCACTTGGTGAAGTAGTCGACTCCGACGATGAGGAATTTTCGTTGCCCCGAGACTGGCAGAAGTGAGCCGAGGATGTCCAGGCCCCATTGCGCGAAAGGCCAGGGGGCCGCCAATGGAGTGAGGTGCGAGGGGGGCCGCCGATCTATCTTGCTGAAGAGCTAGCATTGCTGACATCTTCGGACGTAGCCCTCGGTGTCTTTCAACATGGTCGGCCACCAGTAACCTTGCCGAGTTATCCTCCGGACCAACGATCGTGGTCCTATGTGGCTTCCGCATGTACCCTCATGTACTTCAGCGACGATTTCTTTGGCATGCTTTTGGTTCATGCACCACAAGTGCGGGAAACTGAAGCCCCTCTTGTAAAGATTATCGCCGATCATAAAAAACCTGGGAGCTTGTCTCTTTACCTTTAGCGCCTCTCCTCCATCTTTTGGGAGTCGCCCATCTCGGATGTACTCCACGATGGGGGTCATCCATGTTGGCTCGGCCTCGGTGCACATGACTTTTGTGGTTCCCACAGAAGGTTCGCTGAGCTCGTCCACGAGAATTGAAGTCGCCTGACGACTTCTCGAGGTAACTGCATACTTAGATAGTGCATCAGCTTGGGAATTCTCAGCTTGGGGAATCTTCAGAAGGTCTGCTGATTCGAAGTCGCCCATCATTCTCTGGACCTCGGTCATATACGCGGCGAGCTTTTCTTCCCTCGCCTCAAACTCCTTTGAGACTTGACTAACGACCAGTTGGGAGTCGCTGTGGACCTGGACCCTGGTCGCTCCCAAGACTTTCGCCATTCTAAGCCCTGAGATCACAGCTTCATGCTCGGCTACGTTATTTGAAGTAGAGAAGCCGAACCGAATTGCGTACCTTAAGACGAGGCCTTCGGGGGAGTGTAGGATGACTCCCGCCCTGCTGCCTTGAGAGTTGGATGCCCCTCTACATAAACCTTCCATTCTGCGACAACCTCTTCTGACTCAGGCGACCTCACTGTTCCCTCGGAGATGAAGTAGGCCAGGGCTTGTGCCTTGATGGCGACCCGTGGCTGTACGATATATCAAACTCGCCGAGCTCGATAGCCCACTTGGCCATCCTCCCCGAGGCCTCGGGTCGGCTGAACACTTGCTTGATGGGGGCGTCGGTGAGGACCACGATCTTGTGAGCTTGGAAATATGGCCGGAGTCGCCGAGCTGCCATCACCAACGCATACCCTGCCTTCTCGAGGACGGAGTAGCGTTGTTCGGCCCTTCGCAAGGCTTTGGTCGTATAGTACACTGGAAGGTGCTTCTGCTCTTCTTCTCGTACGAGCACCGAGCTAATCGAGTGAGTCATAGCCGAGATGTACTAGAACAACTCTTCTCCTGCAACGGGCTTACATAGGGTTGGTACGTTAGCCAGGTTGGCCTGGAGCTCATCAAAATCCTTTTGGCACTCGTCGTTCCACTCGAACCGCCCTTTTCGAAGTACATAGAAGAAGGGCTTGCACCTCTCGGTTGACTTGGACATGAATCGGCTCAAGGCGGTGATTCGGCCGTTAAGCCTCTGTACCTCTTTGACGGTCCTTGGAGCTGTCATGTCGATGATGGCTTGTACCTGTAATCACAGGGATTGACGCCCCCCCCCCTCGACACGAACAAGTGCTATAACTAGTGGTGTGTGAACATGGATTGTGATCGCCACCTAGCAAGCTGCCTTATGAATAAAGATAAAGACGGCTAACTTAGCTAGGAAAAGGAGAGAGAACTAGGGCGAACCTGATGTTGCGGAGGCCTTACGGTCGCGACAACAATGTTAACGCGTCGCCCTTGGTGGACGCGTCTTCTTGTCGCGTCACCCTTCACCGTCGCGTTCTATTCTGTGCGGGAGATGATGGATGGGACCTTCTTCCCGTCCTCTAGCCGGCTAGAGGATGAGAGCTCCTCGTGGATCTTCACTTGGGTGCCTGCCAAAACAATGAAAACAAGAATAAAACCTTGTTAGACTATGTTAAGTGAAGTAAACTATTCTTAAATGAAAGAAAAATGTGAAGCATAGAGGGAACGGACTGGGGGAGTGGTTTTTAAACCCTTTGGGTGTAAGAAAACGTGGGTGTGCGCCGAACATATTCTATCTAAGAATAACATGAAAAATGCATGCAAAAGAAGGAGAAAAGGAAAGGGAGAGAGTGAGCCCCATTGGGGCGACTCCTTGGCGTGATTGCAGCTCGAAGGATCGTCCAAAAGCTTCAAGAGAGTGCTGAAGTCGCCCTTCTCACGTCCCGTGCTTCATAGATGATGAAATGGGTTGCTTTGGTGGAGAGGGATGTGAGGGAAAATGAAGGAGAAGAGTGGCTGCGTGGCTAAGTATCTGTCAAAGGAAATTTCGGCAGCCCTTCGGGGTAACAATTGAGGCTCTCCCGTCCTTGAGGAGGTGCCTTTCTTTTATAGAGCCATGAGAGAGAAATGGGTGATATTATCTCTTAAAAAAAGGTCCAAATTCGAAATGGGAGATAATGGCCTTTTTAAAACTGCAAGGGAGAGTCCAAAGGATCCTCACAAGAGTCCCTAGGGCCAGAATCTCGCCCCAAGGGGTGGAGATATCTCCTAGGGATAAAGCTGGGTCAATAGGAGGATAAATGGGAGGTTGTTGCGGAGTCTGGTGCGCTCAGGCATTGTCGCGGCGTATCGTAGGGACGTGACTAGAGACGCGACGGGTCGGGAGTCACGACAGTAAGCCCACGTGCATGGATATTATGCATGGGCTGTCGCGGCATCCAGGGCCGTCGCGACTAGAGTCGCGGCGCTACGATATGTCGCGACTAGGAAATTGGATTATTATGGATTTATCAGCTAATCACACAACAGATATGAGTTATAATTGCACACGGACTCTCCAAAATAATAACGGGCGGGATCTCAAGGCAATTTAAATGGTTAATGAGCTCAATCAAGGCTAATTATGGGCTCAAGGTGAGTGACCAACTAGGGGCTAACTAGGATAACATGAAATGTAGTTCAACCATTAGTCGGAGCCGGGTGTCTACAGTACCTTGTCGGGGTTGACGTCGATGCCTCGGTTCGAGACGAGATAGCCGAGGAACTTCGCAGCACGGACATCGAAGATGCACTTCTTGGGGTTCAGCTTCATCCCGTACTGTCGCAGCACCTCGATGGTTTTGGCTAGATCCCGAACATGGTCCTCGGATCGCCGGCTTTTCACCAACATGTCATCGATGTAAATCTCCATCGTCTTCCCAAATTTGTTGCTCGAACATCATGTTGACGAGCCTCTGGTATGTCGCCCCTGCATTCTTCAGTCCGAAAGGCATTCGGGTGAAATAGTACAGACCTTTTTCCGTGGTGAAGGTGGTTTTCTCCTCGTCTTCGGGGGCCATCCTGATCTGGTGATACCCTGAGTATGCGTCGAGGAAACTCATGAGCTCATACCCTGCCGTTGAGTCGACGAGCTAGTCGATGCGAGGAAGGGGAAAGTTGTCCTTCGGGCACGCCTTGTTTAGGTCGGTGAAGTCCACGCACATGCGCCACCTTCCGTTCGCCTTCCTGACGAGGACGACATTGGCCACCCATTCGGGGTAGAAGGCATCCCAAACATTACCTACACGAAGGTATTTTTCCAGGTTGTCGTCCACTATGTCTTGTCGATCGGCCGACAAAGGCCGCTTCTTTTGCCGTACAGGCTAAGCTCCGGGATCCACGTTCAGGTGGTGCTAAATAATTTCCGGGTCGATCTCGGGAAGGTCGTCCTCTGCCCAAGCGAAGATGTCGCTGCTACTTTTGAGGTACTGGACCAGCTCCAACTCTCGGAGCTGGCGCCGATTACCACCACTTTCCTTCTGCGACTTCAACTTGTTTAGTCTGTTCGGTAGGCTCGTGCCTTTCAACATTCTTATCATACACGGGCTTGTACTCAGAAACGACTGGTTCCTTCGCTTTTATTGAATTCACATAACGTCGGCGGGCTTCGGTTTGGTTTCCAACGACCTCACCTATCCCGCCCGGCGTGAGGAATTTCAACTTCTAATGATAGGTGGAGAGGATTCCCCCTAACTTCCCTAGGAGGCCCCGGCCAAAGATCTCATTGTAGGCCGACTTCACTTTCACCACCAGGAAGTCGGCCTCAATGGTTACAGAGCATGGCATGGTCCCGAGGGTGACCTTTAACCTGATCGACCCCTCAGCGCTGACGGGAGTCCCACTAAACCGGAAGAGGGGCATCGCGAAGGGCTTGAACTCGGTGCTCAGATTGGTCATTTTTACATAGCAATCATAAAAAAGAACATCGGGAGCCGCTCCATTATCAACTAAGATCCGATGTACATCATATCCGTCAATGTCGGCGTGGATGACCAACGCGTCATCATCGGGGAGGCTGAGGCCGACAATGTCTTCCTCGGAAAATGTTATGGCACCCCGAGCTCTTGGTGTCGAGCTCCCTAATCTCAGATCGACGGCCGACGCATACGCCTTCCGCTTTCTCCCGTTGTCGCCTCCTCCCGTCGAGCCTCCGGCGAGGACGAGGACTGCTCCTTTGCCCTCGTGAGCTCCGCGCTCCTCCCGCTCGGGGGTACGCTCCTTCGCCCGTCCGTCGACGAAGTCTCTCCCGATGATGCCACGCCGCAGCATCTCCGTGATCTCCACTTTAAGGCTCCGGCACTGGTCGGTGGTGTGCCCGTAGCCCTTGTGGTATTCGCAGAAGAGGTCAGCTCCACGTCCCGACGGACGCCGAGCCAACAGCTCGGGCCACCGGAACTCTGGCAACTTTTTGATGACAGGCAAGATCTCGGACGGCAATCTGCCGAAGCGGGGGAGATCTCGGAGCCGCTGCGATTCATCAGGTCAGCAGTTCGAATCCGACCGCCTATCTCCATGCGATGGATGCTCGTCCCTCCTAGGCTTCTTTGGTTCTGGTGCTTTGTTTTTGGCTCCCAGCTCGAGCGGGCAACCCAGCTTGTCGGCTGCGCCGAGGGTGGACTCCAACATCACGTACTTATGCATACGGGAAAGAAGGTCGGAGAGACTCACAGGAGGCTTCTTGGCGATGGATGCTACGAATGGCGAGTTGGAGTAGACTCGTGTCAGGATGTTGACGGTCGTTCGCAAGTCGAGGTCGACCACCTTCATGACCTCCAACTGGAATCTTTTGGCATAGTCGTGGAAAAGTTCGCTCTCCTTCTGGGCGACAATCCACAGGTCATCAGTGCACAGGGAATGCTGCATTGTGTTGTAGAAATGGTACAGGAAGCGTTGTGCGAGGTCGGCAAAGCTCGCCACCGACCGCGCCGGCAAGGTCTTGAACCACTGCAGCGCCGCGTCGTCAAGGGTCGACATGAACGCTCGGCACTTCAACGCGTCCGAGAGGTTCACCATCTTGATCTGCCCCTGGAAATTATCAAGATGATGGACGGGGTTAGTGGTCACATTGTATCGTCAAAACTTGGGGAGTTGTAACTTCATGGGTACTGGTGCCGAGGTAATCTCCTTGATGAATGGTGAGGTGGAGAGTAGCGTCGCCACCGAGGGGGCCCGAGTTCCCCGCTGAAGGGCCTCAATCTTTCTGTTCATCTCCTGGATGTCGCTCCTCCAGCGGGGCTCTGCCGACAGCAGATCCGTCGGGGCGGGTGTTGATTCGGTCGAGTAATGATCAACCTCGGTTATTCTGGGGGCGGCCTGCTCTGCTGCCGTGGCCTGAGCTGCGGGTGTCGTTTCCGGAACTTGTGGGGGTTCCGGTGTCGAGGGTGCAGGCGCCACTACTTGGGCGTCGGCGTGGCTCGTCGACATTGCCGGCGGGACGGCCTGGGCCCCCGCAGGCCCAGCATCAACGCGGATGGCCAGTACAGGGGCGATCGGGCGACCCGCTGCCTCGCCTTGAGCTTCCACCGCCCGTTGGTTCTGTTCCATCCGAGCCAGCACCTCGTGGAGCCCTGCGATCAATGTCTCGATGCGGTCAAGACGAGAGGAGGTGTTCGAACCTTGTTCTCCAGTACTTGAACCACCTCTGGCGATTTCTTCGACAACAGTGGTGGGGACGATCTCTTCGTCAGATGAGCGAGCCACCATCTTTCCCTTGGGAGCCATGAGAGCAAGCTTTTTGTACGAATTTCCCATAGACGGCGCCAAAAATATTACTGCAAGAGTAACGGGGTCGGCTCAGGCCGAGTAGCTCCTAAGGGACGAAGGTACGCTCCGAGTACGTTGCCGAGTACCTGCAAGACCACCGAGTGACCTCGGTGGAGGGACTCCGACGATCAAGTTAGTTTGAGAGGTCGGAGTGAAAGAGGTTTTTTGGTTTAGGAGTTGCGTACCTTTTTCGCAAGGGGGGCCTCTTCCTTTTATAAGGGTCCTGTGAACTAAAATATGGGAAGCGGGCTGAGGACGTGCCCAAGGAATCATGCTGGATCTCCGCTGACTTGGGGTGAAAGATGGCAAACGTGGTTGTGTTGGCCCCGGATACCTCGGGCCAATGATCGTGTGCAACGACCCTGCCGTTATTGGACCTTCCCGCTATTGTCATGCCCAGTCAGTTAACGGACGTGGCCCACGTTCTTCGAACCTTCCCGCCAATGGCCTTTCTATTATGGTTACATGGGTCGTTGTTTAGAAAGTCAAGGCTAGCTTGGTTACACCGAGGTCCATGATGGAATTCGACTCGTCCGGTAGCTCGGCTCGTCACCCTGACTTGACCCCTTGGGAACAACTCGGTGAACTTTACTTTCAGGCTGAGTTCTCAAGGGCCGTCCTGTGCACACGGCGCGCCAACCTCTACTTGGTATGCGTTGCCCGTTAGGCCAGTTTGTCACCTCGGTGATTATCGGCCAGGCGAGGCTCTTCGCCAGATTCCCCGAGGATCGACCTATGTCATACCACCCTTGGATGTTTTATTGTTCTTAGAGAAGAAAACTGCAGCGGAATTGTCACAGTAAATCTTGATAGGCCTGGAGATGAAATCTATAAACGGTAAAACTGTGAGCAAATTCCGCAACTGAATGACTTGACCACTAGTCTCAAAACAAGCAAGCATTTGTTTCATGTAGTAAACCAAGATCACTACTGGCAAGCAAGATGTCATCTACATACAAAAGCAAGATAATGAATTTACTCCCACTGACCTTTAGGTATAAACATTCATCAATAATATTTTCCTTAAACCCAGAGGACAGTATGATCTCACTAAACTTAATGAACCATTGACGGGAGGCTTGCTTAAGTCTATAGACGGATTTCATTAATTTGTATACCAAGTGTTCTTTCCCTTCAACATGAAACCTGTGAGGTTGTTCCATATACACTTCTTTATCGAGGTCCCCATTAAGAAATGTCGTTTTCACATCCATTTGGTGCAACTCTAAATCAAAATGAGCCACCATAGCCATGACTATCCTGAATGAGAGCTTCTTAGAAACAGGAGAGAAAGTCTCATCATAGTCAATACCTTCTCTTTGAGTGAAACCCTTAGCCACCAATCTGGCCTTACATCGCTCAACTTTATCTTTAGATTCCACTTTAGTTTTGAATACCCATTTGCATCCAATAAGTTTGGACCTTTTGGTAAGTTGACGAGTTAGACTTGATTTTTAGCCATTGAGTCAAGCTCTTCCTTCATGGATTCAAGCCAACAGGTAGATTTTTCACTCTTCATGGCTTGTGAAAACGTCACTGGATCATCAATATCACCCCTGTCTAAACCATCTTCATGTAGGTACACCAGAAACTTATCAGATATGGCAGGTTTCCTGACTCATCATGTCACGCCCCGACGCGGAATATCGGAACGCGAGGCAATTGCAAGTAAAGATATAGAGCAAGTACTGGACATCAAACCATTGCACAATGAATAACACTAAAGCAAATCTTTCTCATTAATAACTTTTCAATGTCTAGTTACAACCACTAATATCAGAGCCAATCTATAGGGCCCAATTACATTGAAATAAACAAAAGACTAAACTATGACTCTTAACATATTGCTAGGACACTAGGGCACTCTTGACGTCACTCCTGGTCGTTCCTGTCCTCTTGAGTGTATAGTTCATCCTCGGTCTCACCTGAGAACACAACAACAAATAACGCAGGGTAAGCGACAACGCCCAGTAGGACTTAAATCTCAATAGTCAAGCAGGCTTTAAATAGTTAATGCATTAAAGGCAGCGTAACTAATGATAGAGCGAGAGAGTCAAGTAATAGATAGTAGGAGAGCACGTGAACGAAATAGCACAACTTTCCAAATATAGCATAAGTGTCGAGTATAGCACAAAATAGCAGGATGGCCATAGCACAAATAGCACAAAGTATGACAATAGCATAACGAGTATAGCATAGCACTTTGTTGTCAACAGACAACGAGAGAATATAGCACTTTTGATTGTCATTAGATTAATCTAGATAGTATGGCACTTGGATGTAATGCCGACATCCTGATCATTTAACTCCCATAGGCAAATGGCACTTTCGGGCGCTCTCCCTAGGACCAGATCGGGCCCTATTGCGCTGGCATTGGTTATGTTGTTTATCTTTAGACAATCAGTCAATGGCCAATAAAGAGTACCAAGGAAATAGATGAGAGCACTAGATGAATAGATGAGGTAGTAGAGTGAACGTAAAAAGATGAGCGAGTAGAGCATAGATGAGAGCTAGTAGACATTGTATGTAACACGTCGAGTAATCAGGCGATAGTAACAGTTGCACAACACACGCACTTGGTGTTGGTAGTCAGGTGGAACTCACGACTCTACCACTGGCCATGTTAAGCACAGGTCCAGAGGTCCGGCGTGATTCATGATAAGAGCGAACATCTAATAGCCGTTTAGATCATATCGATCCCTAAAGGGGGTAATAGGTGTTAGGGTACAACCGGCTCATCGACCATGTGGGAATCCATGGACAGAGGAGACTTACGGATGTCTTGAACAAAGACTCACTAGTCCGGCAGAAGGAATATCCGACGGAGAGTTCGTCCAAGTCAAGAAAGTGTGTATATAGAAACAAGTGCTCGACGTTCTAGAGGAGTTCTATAACAGTGGAGCGTCGAGAGCGGTGTTCCAAAACATCGCACGAATCGTAAACAAGTTCTTTTAAAATAGGACAATTAATTACATAAATTACCAGATATGTTATGTATCATATTCATGCCAATTAAGCCGTATTTGGAAGGTTCAAAGTGTGTGCATGTGTCATGAAATCTTAGACATGAAAGGGTCATGTGATTAACTTTTATTAATTTAGAATACCTTCAATATGTACAGCTTCGTTTTTCTGAAATTAAGATAGTTAACAAGACCTGGGATTACTGCAGAACAGCAAGACTTGCAAAATGTAAGTTTACATGCAAAAATCCTGAGATCGCGACGGACCCTTGTACGGGTCGCGACAGGGACAGAACAGATCGCGACAGGGTCAGTACAGATCGCAACAGGTCCGGCAGGACAGGCGCTCGGATCGCGACAGGGGCATGAAAGGAACGCGACGGGTTCTGATAGACCGGGCAGCAGATCGCGACGTCCGGTCTGTCGCGATCTGATCGCGACAGAGGTACTGTCGCGATGGCCTTGTGAACGTGGCCTATCGGACCATCGCGTTCACAGGGTCCGTGCCAGAGTCCGACAGGGAAAGGATAGAGCATTGGATTGCGGACCAGACCTTCCCAGTTTTGACACAGGGTTGCTCTAAAACTAAGAACAAATTGTATAGTGCATGAAAAATCGCAAAACCCATTTTAAACAGATCCAGACATGCATGGGTACTTCCAGTAAATCAGAATCGGAAAGCAACGAAGGCTTCAACATGGTTTAATAAAGAGTATTCATGATGAACATAGAGCTGTGTACAGTTGGGATCAACGAATTAATTCGCATGATAGGGTGGATGAAAATTAGGGCTTCTAGGGGCAAAAGAAACCTAACATCCATCAGAATCTCACAACAAGAAAATACGCTTTTTTCGACGGAACCAATCCGTCGGAAATCCGACGGTCATCCGTCGGAAATAGTACCTTCCGACCGCTTTCCGTCGAAAGTTCGTCGGAAACTGTCCGTCGGAAATAATTGGTCAGAAATTACCGACGGATAATAATTCCGTCGGGAATCTGTCGGTAAGGCCGACGGATAGATCCGTCGGAACTACGGTCAGTATTTACCGACCACAATTCTGTCGGTAAATCCGTCGGAATATCTGTCGGTAAATACTGACACACAATCTGTCGAAAAATTTTCGTCAGCAATATAGACCGATATATCGACGGATTTACCGACCGATTTATCAGTCAGTAATTTTTATTTTCCGACGGATATTAATCCGTCGGAAAATCCGTCGGAATTTGCAGTTTATTTTTTTTATAAATAACAAATGAAAATGTATTTTTAAACCTGCTACAATATTCATAAAATTCACAAATAATCAACATCAAACATAAATCATAAAATACAATAAATATAACATCATACAGAATAATAAATACAAAAAGTCAAGATAGATGAGCTGGATCGTCTGCTGTCCCTGCCTCATCATCGTCTGCTGGCGGATGTGGATCCTATAATAAATAAAATTAATATGAGAAACATTAATAAAATTAAAAGACATATATTATTTTCAAAAATTAAATTTAAAATATGTGATTATTTTTCAAATTTAATTAGATAGTATTTTTAGATCCATATGTACTTGATTGTTTTTTAGATCTGTCGATTGAACGCCCCAATCCGGGAATCCAAATTCGAATCCGTCAATTCGCACACGTCACGTTAACCCACCCGATCGTGTGGGAGAAAACGGCACGCCGATCGGATCTCTATTTGGGATTTTGGACCCCCGGGTTGTTGGTTTTAGCTCTTTATATGTAATTTGTTGTTTTTTAGATCCGTCAAAGAAACCTAACATCCATCAGAATGATCTTCCATAAAAATCTCATGGCATGAGGACGAGTATACATGAAGATATGAATTTAATAAGAGGGTTCGGGGTCATGAAGTTCACAGAACTTGGAAAATTGAGAACTAAAGATTTACTCGATGGAAAAATATGAAATCAAAGGGCTTTTGTTCCTGATAGACGATACATCCTACAGAAAATTTTTCATGGTTTATGCTCGTGAGAATGCTTACCTTTGATCGTTTTCCTCTTCTAGGGTTAAGACTTGAAAAACTCGGGTTGAGGGCTTGAGAACTCCTTTCTCCCAGAAGATCTCCTCCTCTTGGCCTCTCCTCCTAGTCCAGCAACCTCTTGGCACGAGCTAGGGCCGGCCATGAGAGTTTAAGAGAAGTATTTAAGCTTCTCCTCGTTCTCTTTCCTAGTTTAAGTCTAATTCCTACCTTCCTTCTAAGCATTCCACTTCCTGTTTGGGTTGGGAAGAGAGCCAAATTCGTGGCCAATCAATTAGGGTAGGTTTAGGATTCCAAATGTAACTCTATTTGATTATTTAATGTATTAAATTTTCTTTTTCTAATTAGTTAATAATTAAGTTGCGAATTTAGGATATTTCCCCATTATTCTCTTTTCTATAAATCTAATTTTGGCCCACTAATTTCCAATGGGTCCATTTAGTAAAGCCCATAACTTGTTTTCATTTAATGGGTTTTATTTAATTCTTTTTCCATTAATTTTTTATGTAATTTATTTTCTTTTATTTAATTTTCTAATAAATTAAAATTTTAATATATGTAAATTTTTATCTTTGTTCAAAAAAAATCAGGTTGCTTCGCATCAGATATAGCCCCATGCATAAGAGGATCAAGGCTAGAAGAATCTCGATAGTGGCCATGGCTAAAGACGCAGACGATCTCAAAAGGTGGACACCGGTAGGTGGATCCCTATTGGCGGCGGCCAGAGCAGGGGCGGCAACGGAGAATCCTAACCAAGAACGAGATCGTCCGCTTCCAATACACTAGTAATACTTATAAAATAGGGATTCAATTTCTAGTAATATCTAATTTTGGGCATATTTTTTAAGACTATCAAATTCCTAATTAATTTAAGGTCGTTTGTTATTACAATAAATTTGTTATTATAATAGATTGAAAATAAATTAAAGATCACTCTATTTTCGATCAATCCTCGTATCACACATGACCTTATAATTTTCATGTTAACCATTACATAGTTAGTCATATTGTTGTAGATTGTAATGACACAGTTGAGTCGAACTATGTCAAGAATTAATCGAATCATTGGCACAATCAATATGATATGCACGGTTTGATTTGAAATTTTATTGCTGCAAATCCTGGCCAAATTATTATTATTATTTTAATTTCTCGTTCACCAAATGTCTTCTAGTGTTACTGCGATGAATGCTTTATAGTACATGCCATTAAAATTGTTGCTGTGTTTTGTAGTGCATCTAAATCATAAATCTGAAGATATATCCATAGGTGGCTTGTTCTAGTAGAGATGAGCGGTGACGTATAACCATAATTGTCAACTATATTTGGACAAGTTACTAGTGCATGGACAACATCCTGGGGCTGTTGGCGACATCTTTCACAGTTAAAACCGACATGAATACTACAATGTGCCAAATATACCTTCGTTGGAAACCTTCTCTAGGACAGCTTCTAGAAAAGGAGTTTTCCAAATCTGACACCAATTGACGTCCTCATCATATTTTGTTATATTTTCTTCAACATCGTTGAAAATCTACCATATATACTTGTTCGGAAGTCAAAATCTTCAGTCTATCGACGAAATATCTAGTGTGGGCAATTCAACAATTGCCTTGACTAGATCTGTAGGAAAGATATATAGTTAGAAATGGCTTTTCTTAGGTCCCAATTTTTTTGACCACACATATGAGTGAACGCATGTCAGTTCAGTCCGATTCATCTCATTTTTTAGATGAACCGAACCTAAGGTCAAACTGAACTCAACCAATTCGATTTGATCCGAAGAAAAAAAGAGTGCTTAAAAGATGATTTAGAGTTTCAAACTCAAGACCGAAACTCAGGACCTCTCATTGGGAGCCAAAAACTTTGGCAATTGGGTCACAATTTCTTTTATGATATTATATATTATTAAATATATTTAATTTAATTAATTTCACAACAAAAAATTAAACTGAACCATGAAATTCTTCAACCCAAACCGAACCGACTGGTTCAAACTGGTCAGTTGGTTCAATTCTTCGAATTAAATCATTTAATGAACACCCCTGACCATACATGGAGGCCCAATGTGTCACCCACGTAAATTGTTGTTGACATTGAAATCCTATGATAGTTCCTTCAATCCTCTTCCGTCTATTCATCTATCTTCGTGTAAATTGATGGTGTCATCAGACCTTGAAATCTACCCAATAGATGATTGTGCCCCATATACGAAGCAAGTTTGTCTAAATCTTTGATTTAACAGCTAATCTGAGCGGCCTGTCAATACTTTCTCTCGACATGTATTTTTTGAGAAATATTTTTTTCCCGTCGAAGAGAATATTTTGTCCGACTAAAACATCTCATTGATCGGAGATTTTTACAGTGCTAAAGAAAAAATCCAAACATCCGACCAATAAAATATTTGACCGAGTAAATACTTTTTCCCATTTGACAAGAAACAAGTGTTTTCCATATTTCTCATGTATCACTAAGTGCACTCTAGAGAAGCCATCATCCCACATATGTCAGCCTGTCCTACGGGGAAAAGAGACCAAGTGGACAGGATACAATCCAGTGTAGTAATGAAGAATTTCTGATAGCTAACCTTTTCCGTTTTCAGCTAGTTCCGGTTGGGTTTGTTACCCATGTAACTCAAGTACAAAGCTGCACATATTCGTGGTTCCAGTGCGTACACGCGCGCGCACACATACACTCTCTCTCCACGCTCTCTCTGGCTCGTTGACAATGTGATTGGTTAATCGGATCCACATTTAGTTGAAGAGAAAGGTTTAGTGCACTTTTCTATTGCACTTAAGTGCAATATAATTAGGCACTCATCTCATGTGACACGACTCATATGAGGGTGATAAAGTGACAATCCAATAATTAAGTGCCACATAGGATGAGTGTCTGATTATATTGCACTTTAAGTGCAATATGAAAGTGCACTAAATCTTTCTCTTAGTTGAAACCTTGACAGAAATGTTGTGGATTGACCACAGTCAAATCAGGCTGTACTATATATTCCCACATGTACTGGGAATCTCACGGGCGGGTTGAAAACGTTTGTTTACTAGCATCTCGTCTAGACACAAATTAAGTTTGACACAATTAAATAAAAGGAAAACTCTGGTTACAAACAGTCACCGTGACGGTTTATAATAAATTCAGCCGGGCCATTGTTATTGGGGGTGGACTCACTCCTAAACTATGCCCATTTTCAATGGAGTTATTAATTTGTCGCAAACTCTTCTTTGAGATTTGCACCAAATTATTCCTACCTTACGACCATTTGACAGTAAAAAGTGAAAAGCACTTCACAAGGAAGAGGATTGTGGTGCATGCTCATTAATTTGTCAATTCTGAGCGTCAAGAATAGATGTTAGAAGGAAAATTTCCATCCTAATTTGTTGGTAACCCGGCCCAGTGCCCTTTCCTTCTTTTGGCCTCTCTCTCTCTCTCTCTCTCTCTTAATGAGGAACTCTCGTTGGGTGGCTATTATAAGTGTGAGACTGATGATCGTGGACTCTAAAATCAAGATTTTATAATCTCCTATTTTTCGTGTACTCATATTATCTTATTCTGCTTGGGTAAAAAAATCTCAACCTTATATATTTAAAGAATTGTATGTAAATTAAGTAAGCACCCTCCAAGAATCGAACAAAGCCATCTTTACCTGGAGAACTAGGGATCAAATCCCAGCAGTTGCCGCTTCTCTCCTTCTCTTGTACATGCACACGGTTAAAGAGGATGGAACGAACAAGAGGAATTGAAAAACTTAGTGTGTAAAAAGAGAGAGGAAGAGCCAGCTGGGTGCTCCGTTTGCTGTTCTTCTTGCTCCGTGGTTCTCGGTGGTTTATGGAGCATCATCTGGAGAGGATCGGTTACATAATTATAGAAGATCGTCAACCGGATTGCATCTTCATGTTTATTATCATAGTGAAATCTCTCTCTTGGTAGTAACGTATGTGTTTTGCCTTCAAATCACGTAAAATTTGATGTTATTTCTTGTATGCATCTTTTATGTTCATCTTTCAATATATGGGGATCGTTCCTCACATTTAGATGTTCTATTGGTGAATTTGTTCAGGGCCAGGTTGAAAATCTTGGAAGAAATGCGTCTTACATGTGTGTGTCCCCAACCCAACCCATATTAGCGAGCGGAACTTACGATGGGCTAAATACGTGTTGTGTTGGGCCAGCCCAAGCTAAACAATAAGATATAAAAGTTTGCTTTCAGATATCACAAATGCATCATAACCAAGAAACCACTAGATGGGCTGCTTCTTTTTGTGTGTGCATGTGTGACGAAATTATCTTTATGGAATAGTATGCATCCAGCAGCAAGCATATGTTACGGAACTTGAAGAAAATGATAGAAAAACCAAGTGTAGACTTGACCTTTCAAGTAACCAAGATAGTCAACAGGACTAAGATGCTGAAGAAAGGGGGGTTGGCAAAAAACCAAGATGCTCAACGTCAACACTTTTTTTTTTCAGCACCTCTTTCCCAGTCCTTTTATCAGATCGAGAAAGTTTTCGATCGGCCCAAGATAATTCGATTCCAACCGGTAAATGTAGCAATTAAGATGGGATCGATTGAGTGGCAAATGAGTGTGTACATTATCTCACAAACCAACGTTGCTTTCATAGAAAGCTCAGTTTGGTGGGAGCACCGGCATCGGCACCGGCATCGGCACTGGCACTGCTGGTTGTATCATTAATATTCGCCCTGTGGCCACCACACCTTTCTGTCTAGCCTAGGCAAAGTTGTGAGCTAGAGAGCTAGTCTCATTGCTCTAGCTAATAGCCTTAAATAGTGTAATAATTGAAAGCATGCATCAAATGCGTTCAACTTTTCGTTCGTAGCAATCCTTCCGAACTAGGCCAGCACTACTTGGAGGCTCTACTCTCAATCACAAGCCACTTAATTACTTCTAGGGACGTGCAACGGTTCGAGTTCGATTTCGATTTGAGAAAATTTTCTTCAAATTGAATTGACATGAGTAGGTTTATGAATCTTATCAAATTAAATTGGTCGCTTCAAATTGTAAATTAAAATTTTATTATATTTTTCATAAAATTAGTTTATAATATGATAATAATATTTTAATTTATTCAATTCCACATATTGTGAAATCGAATCAAAGCGATTAAGATTCTCATTCTATGCACACCCCTACTTACTTCTACTGTCTTTGAACATGATACAAGATATTCTCTTGATTATCTTAATTTCAGGGACGAAAAATACTTTGTGTACATCAAATGACAAAACATTCAACTACATATTTCTCTTCAAGCAATGGAACCATGCACACTTGTTGCTTACCAGTTTATCCCAATTGTCCAACCTCATAATCTGACAAATATTGTTAAATGAAGTCATCAAGCTTAAAGTCGTCTCTTAGACCTTATCGATCAATTTTTAAATAAAAAAGAAAAGAAAATTGTAACAAATTAGATGGCAAAAAGGATATGACATCTTACATGCATCAAACCACCAAGATATTTTCTCACATCTTTAAATGAGACCATGCAAAAAAAAATCCCAAAGCATGGGCCAACCTTCGCATTTGGAAGAATCAAGACGACGACGACAACAGAGGAATACCACCCACTTAGAAGACATCATCGAGCGATGGTCGTAAGCACCTAGGCCTCTAAATCATTAGTACATCAGTATAACCTTTGTTTTCCACCCATGTTTGGATGTTTACACTTTGTATATAGCTGCCATGATTAGCGTGATATGAAGCAAACTTAGGAAAAAGGACCCATGAAAGCTTTCCTCGCATCGCCTCTCCACCGCGGATTAAATTAACCATACAACCCAAAAAGAAGCATAAAGATAAAGGGGGATAAGTAAAATAAATAAAAGAAAAAGTCAGCATCAGAAGGATTCCTACCATCACATGGTGGGGACCTATGCAACATTATATCACCCATTAGGGTTCACAAAAGGAAGAGGAAGAAGAATGTAGAATGGGACCTTATCCAGGCATAGAACAGTTTTATGTGATGCACATCATGGCCAACATTCACCACCACCAACATGATGGTAAAACATACTCGACCAAAGGGAATTTGGTCAATTATCTTTGCAAGAACTTGGTTCTCCGTGTAATATTGAAGCTTAGGCTCCATTGGAGAGAGCCCCGCTGCCCCATGGCTATATATGCCCATCTTAACACTGTTCTGTTTTACTTGTACAGTTGGAGATCTATAAATGAAAAGTTTTGTAAAAAGAGAGAGGCAAAGATTAAGGAAGTGCTTAATTATATATAGACGATCGAGGTCCGATCTTGTCTCCGAATGTGATGTTAGCTTCGGGGATTTCTTCGTCGTTATCTCATTCTAGGGAACGATTTGGACCCACCGGGCGACGCTGGGAACTCCCTGGTTGACGGCGAAGGCCATGTAGTACCCAGGCGGCGCCACGTTCCCGCTCGGCGGCGCGGTGCACCCGATGCGGTAATGGTGCAGCGGCGAGCCCCCGTCGGGCAGCGGCGCAGCTGGTGACACGTTAAGCTTTACCAGGCGCTGCCCCATGGAGAAGGAATGACTGGCGAAGGGGGCGCTCGCCACGTTCACCTCCACCACACCTACTACCGGCAGCTCCACCTCCACGTCTACCTGGAACGTCTCCCCGTACCGCACCTTCTCCGGCGCTGACACGATGGTCGGCCGCAGGTTGGCCCGGTCGGGTGAGAGGTACTCTGGCGAGAAAGCCTCCAGGCGGAGCTCCGTCGGGAAGGGCCCTCGGAAGTGGTAGAAGTAGTGTGGGTTGCTGCCGGCAACGAGGACGCGACCGTCGGGGAGGAGGTTGGCGGTCGAGTGGTACATGCGCGGGACGGCGGTCGGTGTCAGCGTCATGAACCGGAGGCCGGCCGGTTCGGCGGGCCGGTAAAGGACCGGGTTCAGGCACGGGTCAGAGGCCAGCTCGAAGCCCTGCGACCCCGCCTGCGCACCGTTCACGATGAGGACGTCGCCCGTCGGCAGCATCACCATGTCGCCCATGATCCGGCCGAAGGGCATGGCCTCCAGGGCCCAGACCGGGTCCGGTTCAGTGGCCGTGATTCGGCCGCAGGTGCCATGGGCAGGCGTGTCAGTGCTCTTCTGGATGAAGACCCCGTACTCGGCCCCGCCGCAGACCACGACCTCGGCGGACGAGAAGTCCCCCGTGAGGGCGAGCATGGCGGAGGAGCCCGCCGAGGGGTAGTTCCGTGGCCCTCCCTCCAGAGGGGGGTACTCCCGAAGGACCATGCCAGTGACGTGGTCGTAGAGGACGGCGCGGGTATTGGCGAAGACGAAGAGGTTGCCGTCGGGAAGGAGGTGGACGTAGGGGTAGAGGTTGTCCATCTGGGTGTCCTCGGCGTCAGCGAGGAACTGAAAAGGGCGGGGAGTGCCCGGCCGGGGCGGATAGAACTCGACAGAGTTCGCTGCGCGGCCACCCACTATGATGACGGAGCCATCGGGGAGGATCTGGTTGGTGGCGTACCAGCGCCCGGCGGCGAGCTCGGGGGCCTCGAGCTCCTCCCAGTCACAGAGGTGTAGCGGGTCGTCTGGGGAGCAGGGGCGGAAGGCCCTGAGCTTCTTGAAGCCGTCCAAGTCGCCGCCGGTCTGGAGGAGGGTGCCATCGGGGAGGAACTGGCCGGAGGAGCACCAGGTGTCGGTCTGGATCTTGAGCGGGCGGAGGCGGCGGGTGGCGGGGTCGAAGAGGACGGAGTGGGCGTAGCAGTCGAGGCGGGGGAGGAGGCGGTCGGAGGGGTCGACGCGGCAGCGGGAGCGGGGGAGGAGGCGGCGGGAGGGTCCAATGTCGGTGCGGTCCAGGAGGACGACGGTGCCGAAGTGGGTGACGGCCGTGTGCATGGAGGCGATGCCGGCGTTCTCCACCAGCAGCTCCCACGAACCCGGCAGCTGCGCCCGGGAGAAAGAGCCAGAGGCGGCGACAGCGAGGCAGACGGCAAGGTAGAGAGCGGCCGCCATGGCCGGAAAGAGGGGAGTTCGTGCAGCAGACGGAAGTGAGATGGGGGGACGGCTCCGCCGGTGCCGAGGAAGAAGAAGTGGAAAAGGGCGGGGTTTCGGCTGCTACCGCCACGGCTACTGCTTTGAGGACGAAAGGTGGCGGCCGGGCAGGGGAGGAAGTGAAGCGAGCCGTCTGATTCCCGGATCGGATCAAGTTCGCTTTATTGATGGAACCTTCGAGAGAGTTGAGAGGATGGACGGTTGTGATCCGTCTCTAACATGATTGCCTCGCGGGTGCATGTGGAGGTGGTGGCGGTGGATAAAGACGGATGACGTCATCCGTTTATCTGAGGAAAGGTCGGAATGGGTCCAAAATAGTCTGGCCGCGTCAGCATTTGAAACTTGTCAAAGTGCTGGGGAAGGGAGGACCAGTGGACCCGGACAAGAAAGGGGGCTTGAGCACGCCTCTCTACGTTTCCTCCTCGTCTTGCCATTTGTTACGCACGAGCGCACGTACCCCCTTCCCTTTGGGCATGCACGTAAATAAGGTTAATTTGTTTCTATGTTGACTTTGAAGAAAGTTTTGAGTGACTAAATCAGCAAATCTGAACATATATGGATTACTAATGAACCCATGCAACGTTGGGTGGTAAAAAGGTGTTGCACTTTTGAATCTCAACATTGAAATTGTTATTGCTGGAGCGACCAGGTCAGCTCAAGTCGAGAAGATTCAAAAGAAGATGGCACAAATGACGTTGTTATTATCGAGCTTCCGACCTGTAAAAATCACCGAAGTTCATCGATAGGTAGACACTCCGACGATCAAGTCAGCTCGGGAGAACAAAGACCAGAGTTTAGGTGCTAGAAGTTGCATACTTTGTGATAGAGTGTCCCTACTTTTTTTATAAGACTAGGATGCTTATCTGACAGTTGGGAATCCTTGTAACTACCATCGGAGCCGTTGCTATCCTTGCTGGCATATGACCAAATATGGCTAGCGAGATCACAGGGATTGCGTTCTTCATGGCCGTGAGTGCCGAACACGTGGGGTAAGACGTGGTCAATGGGCATTCCGCGATCAGTGAGCTATTCCTCGAGAATTCCGCCGTCGTGCTGGATGCTGACAGGGCTCTTCCTTTAAATGGCTTCTCACACCGGGATGACCCGAGGTCGGACTGGCCGAGCTCTAGCTCGATGGTTATTCAATGTCGGCCTATAACCCTCTGCATCACTGGCCCCCAGGTTCACATCGGAGCGAAGATGCGTTCTGAGGTGAAGCTGTTCAATATACTGTCGTCTTGCCACGTGGCTACCAAAGATCAAGCAGATCACCTGGTGACCCATCATCGCTCCCACCGGCGCCGGTTGAGGTCGATCGTATTCCGATGCTGTCAATGCCAGCCTGCCCTACGTCGTACCACTCTATGCCATAATCACAGTACGGTTACTCCAGACGTCGTATCGCCGCCTCAACTCCCACGCGTAATGATGGATCTCCTCGTTGGTCGCGTGCGTGGGGATCCGAGTGGTCGCTCCGTGGCCGATCGCATCCCAACACGTGGCGAGATCGCGACTGCCGATAGTGCTGATGTCTCTCGACCGTCTGATCAAGCTGACACCCTGGGCCTATAAATAGTGATGACTGTCGTTTAAAAGACCACCCTTGCTTACACGTGCGAGCATCCACCAGACGTCCAGCTGACGATCTGCGGACGCCCCGACGATTTTCGTTCTGACGAGCCAAGCTCCTATCTGCTCGTTCGCCGCTTGCTTCCTTCTGAGGTAAGTGATGAGTTCCTCCATGTCTAGCTCTTCTTCTTCAGAACCTCACCCAAAGGGGGATGCCCCTGAAGGTTCTCCTTCTAGAGCCTTTCTTCTTCGTCGTCGACTATGTCTTCACCTTCTCGCTCTGATAGGACTCCCACTAGAAATCCTCAACCCGACGTTCTTGTGTCGAGTCCCGCCGAGGGATCTTCAGTTTTGGAGGTTAGCCCAGGGAGATATGTTCCTCGGATGCCCTCTTCCTATACGTCTGGTTCTCGTCGTCAGGCTAACACCGTAGCTCACGCTAGATGCGAGATTGACCCCGACACATTCCGGTGGCTAGAAACTCACTCGGGTATGGTCCTTCCCAGTGAGTCCACCATTTACTCTAACAACCAACTCCGAACTCATTATACTATGGAGGGGGGCGTCTGTATTTATTTCAAGGCAGTTCGGGCCGGCCTTCGGCTCCCCTTTCCTCCCTTTGTCATTTTCCTCCTTCTTAAGCTAGGAGTCGCTCCTTCGCAATTGACTCCCAATTTCTGGAGCTCGATTGTCGGCTTCTTAGCGGTATGTGCCATGGTCGAGGTCCATCCGACCACGCGTCTCTTCTTCTACTGCTTCTCCGTAAAAGCCTTCGGAGATTGGCTGTATTTCGCAGCTCCGTTGGGTCGGAAAATTCTCGGCCGAATGCCTTCCTCTGTCCATAACTGGAAGAGGAATCTCGTCTTCATTCACAGCCCCTTTGGGTGGCCTTTTCCGACCGTCTGGTCACTGGTCAACATCCGAGACAAAGCCTTCGGATCACCAAATCTCATCGCTTCCGAGCTCTCGGAGTTCGAGTCTCTGCAGGCGATGGAGCCTCCCGACCTGTTCGAGCCATCCGAGAAGCTGTTCAAGCTAATCGCCGAGGCCACTCAAGGTCACCACCTTGCCGACAATTTCTTTTGATCAATTGCTTCTGAAGCCTGATAGTTGTCAGTCTTTTTCAACAGTTATGGCCGACAAGGGGACTGCGTTGGCTCCAAGGGCGAGGAAAGGGCCTTCTCTTTCCAAACTGGTAAGGAACGAAGTCATGTTGAGGGGTAAGAAAGGCTCTACCCAACCAGCCAAACGCGCCTGTGCCAGGGAGGATGATCCAGAAGTCACCCACACGACGGCCCCCGATTCCCAAGTAGATCAGCCGAAGAAGAGGGCCATGTCAGAACGCCCTCGGCCTACGCCGACGTCCCTGATGGCTGTCCCCTCGGATTCCACTCAGCCCTGAGGATCCGAACAATCTGTTATCAACGCCACTGAATGGGGGTGCCATGCCCTTCCCGTCGAGGCAAAGGTGAATGCCCTGACCAAGAGGCCTCGTCAAATCATCGAGGAATTATATTCATCAGTGATTTGCCAAATGTCATCGTTCGAAGTGCTCCTACATCGAGCTGAGGCATCACTGTTGTCGGTCGAGGCGCATCTGGCGGACGCCGACAAGAAAATCACCGCTGAGAAGGAGCTCCGAGCAAAAGGTGCGGAGCGGGCGAAAAAGGTCGAAGATGAGCTCCGGGCGTCTCTTCAAGCTGAGAAGGAAGCGCTCCAGGCCGAGATTCTTGCTCATAAGAAGACTAAGGCCGACAATGCACAGCTCATAGCCGACGAGCGAGAGAAGGCGGTAGACGAATACCGCGAGTCTGCCGAGCTTAAGGTCGAAGTCGCTAGCCTTTTTAGGGAAGGCTATGACTACTGCCTTGACCGCGTCAAGGGTTTACATGTCGACCTGGACTTGTCCGAGTTAGTGCTCTCGACTGGAGATGGCGAAGCCGGCAGCGAGGACGACGAAGAGATCGCTGCAGTGGTCGACGAAATGTTGGCTGCTGTAGTTGAAGAGACCCTTGGTGCTGCTGCCGACGTTGTTATTGTCGAGGATCCTACAGCTCGTTCATGAGTATTAGGTCGGCTTAGGTGGAGACATTTTTGTTTTCTCCTTGGCATAGTACTGAGGATGCTATTGTATCTCCTCCTCGTTAATATTAATCTCATTTATAACTTGCCTCGTATGTAACGCCCCAGAAATTCAAGGTGTTAAGAAAATAGACATAAATTGGTTAAAACACCTTAGGAATGTTATTAAATTGTGATAATTAGAGGATAGATATAATTAGTGGTAATGAACATTACCCCAGTGTCGTACATCGAAATGCGCGCTCCCACAGGGCGACACTGGAAAACGACAACGAAATAAAAATCCGAGAACATCATAATTTCCAGAAAAATGTGGAGAAGTCAAATATGTAATTATCCGAATTTTTTGACGTACGGATTTCGAGATTAAGTCGACGCGACCATTTTTCGGGTGATTTTTCACCTACTGTAAAATAAATTCTAAAAATTAAACTAAAATCACCATAATTTGTAAAACCATCATATTAGTCTATGGTTAAAATTTCATTACAAATGGACACCATTTGGATGGGTTTACATAGTGAAGATTGGATCAGTTGAATTATGGATTATTTACGGTAACCATTTTCTGGGATATTTACGGGAGCTTACGTGTGAAGCCTTGAGGAGGCCAGCACACGTTAGGATAAGGATAGAACTGGGGTTAAAATTCTTCATGATGGTGGATGAGGTGTAGGTGTGAGGTTGGATGCATGGGACATGTGTAAACAGTAAAACCAAGGGGTTTTACCGTTTACACCTGTGCATGGGAGGTGTCTTCACCAGGGGAACTTGACTGGGCTATAAAAGCCACTCCCTCTCCTTAGTTCGAACCCTTCTGCACCCTTCCTACTGTTATGCTGCTGCCATTTCTCTGGATAACATCTTGTTTGGGGAGGAGTTCCTGGTTGCAAGCACTGTGAAGAGGTTGCTGCTGCTTGAACTGCTGGTTCTTCTTGCATCTTGTTCCTGGTCAACTCTTGTTGGAGCTGTTGCTGAGAAGTAGTTGTGGAGCCATCTTGGAGGCTGTTGCTGCTACAACATCAAGCTCCACTTGTTTATTCCTTCACTTGTGGTCCTTCTTCATTTTCCTCAACTAGGTAGGATTCATCTCTCTATGGTTCAGTTCGGGTTTTGTTCATATGTCACAAGGAATTCGTATGAACGAATAAGTGACTGTACTTGTGATCCTCTGTTTTTCCCTTTCCAATCATGATAGAAACACTCTTGTTGGGAGAGGAACAACCTCGTTCCATTTTAGAAACTAACTCCTATTCCCTTCATCCACCTTTGATCTTTGAACATGTTATAAAGTTGTAGAAGTTTCAACTATCTTTGTAGGATAATATGAAGACTTCGGTTTCGATGGTTGATACTTCAAGTTTTGATTTAGATCCATAAAACATGTTGTGGTTTAGTGTCCATCATGTAGGAACCTTCCATCCAACCATTGCTATCAAGGTTCTACTTCTAGTACTAAACTATGTTTAGTTTCAAGCAAGTCAAGTTTGAATTGTAAACCCCTTCTTTTATCTTGTTTGTTCGGTTTATAAATCCCTATGAGAACTCTAATTAGACTCTTCTATTTGATATCAAACATGTTTAGGTTCATAAGTTCTATAGTTAGGGTGTTTAGGATAGATTTGAAGCCATTTTTAAAAGTTCTGCAGCCACCTGTCGACAGCCGGCCAAAATCTGTCGACAGGCGCACGTCTGACAGAACTTCAGGTTGCTGGACTGTGTGGATCTGTCGACAGATCCCTTGCATCTGTCGACAGATACACACAGAGCCAGACAACCTGAACTCTGTCTGCTCTCATCTGTCGACAGCCCCTTCTTGGCTGTCGACAGGTACCATGCTGATTCGGATTTCTGCACTCTTTCATGTCCGAATCCATGCCAAAACTTCATCCTAAAAGCCAAGGAAGTTACCCTCTCATTTACCTTGATATTTACTGTCATACTACTGCTAAGTTCACCCACTTTGTGTACCTTAACTCCCCTTGAATTATTCTTAAAGTTGTCAATTACGAATAGCACTCCGATTGAGTCTATTCTTCGGTATTCGGTAATTGGGTCTGTAAAATCTGAACACCTGAGAGTTCATATGCTTGAACACCTTATGAGATGTGAATAAATGGAGATGACATTGTTGGGTCTTTGTACCCCCTATGATTTTTATGCCTGTGCAAATAGGGCTAGTCCAGTCCTGGGAGGAGCACCCGAATTCATTTTCGGACCACGTGGAATGATAAGGATGTCTGGATGTCTGGCATTGCATCAACTATTTTCTGAATATGGTCATCATAATTCCAGTACTATGTAGATGATATGTGAATCAATTCTCGAGCTATATATCTGAGCATGATCTGAGTTTTACTGTCATTGCATCAAGCTTACTGTCCTGAAATCTGGTGTGACTCTCTTTGATATTCTGCCCTTGTCTTAGTTATCATGTATACATTCTTGAACTATCAACTGAACTATGGAATTTGAATTCTACTGGGCTAGTTAGCTCATTATTTCCTACCATTTTCAGGTAATACAGATGGGGATGACATTTAAGGGTCTGAGTGCTGAGTGGACCGACGTGACAAGCAAAGCCAACTAGTTTCTACTTTTGTTTAGTAGTGTGAAATGAGATATGTAAATTAAGTTTGTTTTGATCTACTCCTCACTTAGTTGTTATGAGGAGTATCTATGTAATTAAACTTCCGCGTTTTGACGTTATGAATGGATAAAGAATTATTACATTTTGTGCCTGTTTTCTGTCACTCCCGATAAATAGCCTTTTATTAGGACGTGACATCGTATGCTTGGTTGCTACTGGTCATGAACTCGCAATGTTTCATATTTTCATAGCACTACTTGTCGAATCAACTCGTTTGTCGGAAGAGCGTCGAGACGACCCTGCCTATCGATTTAGTGTCGAGTTGAGTTAACGAGTCGAGTACCGAAGCGACCTCGTTTCGAAGTTAGAGTGCCGAAGCGACCTCGTTTGCGAAGTTAGAGGGCCAAAGCGACCTCGTTTAGGAGTTTTGAGTGCCGAAGCGACCTCGTTTGCGAAGTTAGAGTGCCGAAGCGACCTCATTTATGAGTCGAGTGCCGAAGCGACCTCGTTTATGGATAGAGTGCCGAAACAACCTTGTTTATTGATATTTCAAGGATAATAACATTAGAGGTGCTCGACATTCCATGTTCTCGGAATGGCCGACCCGCTCAAATTTGCTAGTCGATAAGCTCCGTGCCCGAGGTCCTCGACCACACGGTACGGGCCCTCCCAATTGGGGGAAAGCTTTCCTCCTATCGACTTGGGATCTGAGACGGGGAGTTTCCGTAGGACGAGGCTGCTTGCGCTAAAGCGCCGAGGCTTGACACATGTGTCGAACTTCCGCTTCATCTTGCGTTGGTAGGCTTCTACCCTCGTTGTCGCCTCGTCCTGCCGTTCTTCGATTAGATCCAGCTCGGCACGTAGCGAGCGGTCGTTGTCCTTGCGCTCGAAGCCTAGAAATCTTCCTGAAAGCACGAGCAGCTCCATGGGGGTCACTGCTTCTACTCCGAAGGCAAGCGCGAAAGGAGATTCTCGGGTAGCTTTTCGGGGCGTCGCCCGATAAGCCCAGAGCACGTGGGAGAGCTCCTCGGCCCACCGACCCTTATGGTTGTCTAGTCTCCTCTTCAATCCGTCAAGGAGTGTTCGGTTGGTCACCTCGGCTTGCCCATTAGATTGAGGATGAGCGATCGAGGTGAACCGATGATTGATTCCGAGCTTCTCGCAGTTGCGACGGAACCTGGCATTATCAAATTGCTTGCCATTGTCAGTGAAGATCGTTCTTGGTAGCCCGAACCTGCATATGATATTCTTCCAGTAACCCTGTCGGGTCACTCTGTGAACCAACGACCGTGGTCCCACATGACTTCCGAGGGTGCCCTCATGCACCTCCTGAATGATCTCCTCAGCTTGACTTGGGCTTACACAATGAAGGTGTGGGTAACTGAAGCCTTTTCTGTATAAGACGTCGCCGATCATGAAGAATCTTGGTGCTCGCCTCCTCGTCTTCGTTGCTTCTCCTCGGTCTTCTAGGAGTCTCCCACTTCGGATGAACTCCACAATCGGAGTCATCCGTGTCGGCTCAACTTCGGCGCACAGGACTTCTTCGGACCCGGCAGAAGGTTCGCGAAATTCTTCTACAAGTACCGAGGACTCTGGGTGATTCTCCGAGGTGGTCGCGTACTTAGACAAGGCGTCCGCTTGGGAGTTCTCGGCCCTTGGAATCTTTACAGCTCAGCTGACTCAAAGTCGCCCATCATTATTACGACCTCGGCCATATATGATGCGAGCTTCTTTTCTCTTGCTTCGAACTCCTTGGAAACTTGGATGACGACTAACTGAGAGTTGTTGTAGATGAGAACTCTTGTTGCTCTGTCACGTCCCGACATTTAATATTTCCGTAAAATGCCGAGACGCGATGGAACGGGAAATCGGGAGCAAGTTAAAATTTTATTTTTCTTCGAGCAAGAATTGCTCGGGGGACATGACCTAAAATAAAATATAAATGAACAATTGTTCCTCGAAGTGGAGGTAATTACATGATTCCCACAAACTGTAATTCAAAGGTCCGACATGACAAGTGTTGATCTCTCTGCACACAATTCCCGTTGCCCCACCTTCTAGAATTGATGCATACCTGGAAAAAGAGTAGGTATGAGCAATCTTGCCCAGTAGGATTTATCCTCTAATAACAAGAAATAGATATTGGAATCAAGGAAATTTGTTGCACATGAGGATAACAAATAACAGTGTTCAAGAAAAGGAAGAATAATGCAATTCAAGATGTACAGTATTAAATCATGCAAGATTAAATCGATACAATAATGAACTGAATCAAAACAACGAGTATCAGGCGCATAATGACATGCGATCATTATCAAATGTGTAATCAGTATCTGGCAGTCCAGTGAATACATACTAACAAGTGCAACTCAGTTATGTCATGCTGGTGGGAAACAATAACATATAATACATCAGTCAGGCAGTAGGTAGTGTCCGATGCTGAGACACTCAGTATGTCCAGTCTCGGCGGGTACATATTCGAATAGACCGGTTCAGGAGGCCGGGTTTGGAAGATCCATTCCACGACAAGTATATTTGAATAACCAATTCAGGGGAAGATCCACACACGACCGGTATATTCAAATAAACCTATTCAGGAGGTCGGGTTTGGAAGATCCATTCGCGACGGGTGTATTCGAATCATGTCCAGTTCAGGGGCCGAGTTCGGGTGTACATTTCCTCCCAGGGACTTGGACTTGCCCCTATAGGCATCTTGATCCAGTAGAGTTCGAAGACTCGAACAGTAGGCACACAGTCATTATTGTTATGTTCCCGGACAGTTATGCAACACGTTGGAGTTTCAAGGATAAGGTACATGTAAAAGATAATATAAGAATCTCAAAAGAGTTGGAATGATAGGAATTTCAAGGGATAACACAATTATGCAATATGAGAGAATTATGATAGTAAACCACATTCGATGTATAATTCTTTTTGAAGTCAATCAGGAGTCGATGTATCAAGTCGGTTTGCGGATCAAATGCTAAACGGAATTTCCAAACGATATTACTATGTTAAAACATTGTTCGTAGTTACAAGACTGTCTTACAAGTTCTGGAGATATAATGTAACATTTCTTACTCCTTTTTAGGTTGTAGATAATAACTCTGTGATATGGTATTTAGACTTAACATATCAAGTCTTAAATCTTTTATCGAAAAGTCAACGGAAGAATATATCACGAAGATAGTCATGAAATCCATATGATCGATAGAATCCTTCAATTACTACTTTTATTTAGAATTGGAGATGATAACATATCAATGTAAAAGTCATATTAATGTAAAATAAGGGATGCGCAGGTTTGACTTTTCTTTCAGTAGGAGAGGGCTCCATTGGAGAAGTCATATGTGTGCTTACCATTTTTCACCGGACCTTAGATTTTTAGCATTCTACTATGTTTACTTGAATTATGGGACTTTCAGGTAGGCCAAATTATAAGGGATTAGAAAGACGCTATTTTGATGGAATCGCCAAAATCACGTTTTTCTTCTTCGGTGGGAGAGTTGACTTTTTATTGGTAAGAGTTATAATTTTTCTGATATTTTTATTGGATTCAAATGGGGGGTACTTCCTTATTTACATGTAATATCTTAAGTAAATGACATCAAATTATAACATTTACTTAAATGATATGGAATGTAAATAAGGGAATGTAAATAAGGTATGAGTTTGCAGTCTTGCAGGGTTCCTGTTAAAACTTCTGGAAGAAACAATCATACCTGAAAAAGCAGTAAAATCGGTCGACCGAAATGGCAAGGTCGGTCATCCGACTTTGCCAGGGCTGGAACCTGGGTTTGGCTGAGGAATCGGTCGACCGATTTGGGGAAGTCGGTCGACCGACTTTGCCAGGACTGGTTTTCTGGGCCAGGACTATGGGATCGGTCGACCGATTTGTCAAGGTTGATCGACCGATTCCGGTAAAAACTGGAATCGTTCATACTCAAATCACACGGTCCAATGATGCTTTGAATAGAAATGAATAATCAAGATAGATGGAGAGGAACCTACTTGTTTGGGCATGGCCGTCGGTTGGGGTGAGCTTCCCAAGCTCCTCATCTCTCTTCTTTCTCTCTCCTCCATGCACTGTGGCCTCCTTATCTCTCTCTCTTCCTTGCCCCTGCACCTTCTCCCTCCCTTCTTCTTTCCTTTGCACCGGCTGCTCACTCTCTCTTTTCTCTCTTTCTTTCATATGGTGGGGATGATAGGAGGATGAAGTGGTGGAGAAGAAGGGGTAGCAGAAGTAGTTGGAGGAAGGAGAAGAAGCAGAAGAGGAAGAGGACGGAGGAAGGAGAAGAAGAAGAAGATAAGAAGAAGAATGGGAAGGGGTTTTTTTATAAACAGAGGGGGGAAAGCCTTATCCCTCACCTCCCAGGATAAGGATCGCCCACACACGGACACGAAGCCACCCCCACACACGCCATTATGCCTACGTCACCCACTTCACGTAAATAGTTACGTAATCCAGGTCTAATTCATTTAGGTTCTTTTGGGGCACTTGTTTTATACTTGAATAACATCCAATTGAGATGAAATTTCAGACATAAGTTAATTGAGATATACCTAAATTATGGTGATTTTTATTTAATTTTTTGGATTAATTTTCTGTCAGGTGAAAATTACCCCTAAAAATCATTGTGTCGGCTTAATCTGGATATTTGTGCGTCAATAATCCAGAATAGCTATATTACGATCAGTACATTTTTCTGGTAATTATGGTGTTTTTAGATTTTACTTTTGTTATCGAATTCCGATGTCGCCCTGTCGGGGTGCGCACATCTGAAGACAGTACCGAAATTGCCTACATTATGTGAAAGGACTCTAGATTCAATTGTAATCATGTTCTTGTATCTTTTATGGTAATTTAAAATCATTATCTTCTCTAATGTTCAATATTTTATTATTATTATAATTCTGGGTGTTACATGTCGCTCCTAGCGATCTTGCCATTCTGAGCCCTAAGATGACAACCTCGTACTCGGCAACATTATTAAAAGCAGTGAAACTGAACTGAATTGCGTACCTTAAGATGAGGCCATCAGGAGAATGCAGGACGACACCCACGCCGCTGCCTTGTGAGTTGGATGCTTCGTCCAGAAAGACTTTCCAGCTTCCAACGATCTCTTCTGACTCAGGCGACCTTGCCATTCCTTCAGAGATGAAGTCGGCAAGAGCTTGAGCTTTGATGGCGACCTAAAGCCTATAGGTGATGTCGAACTCGCCGAGCTCAATAGCCCACTTTGCCAACCTCCCCAAGGCCTCGGGACGACAGAGCACCTGCTTGATGGGGACGTCGGTAAGGATGACGATCTTTTGGGCCTAGAAGTATGGTCAGAGTCGTCGTGCGGCCATCACCAGCGCGTAGCCTGCCTTCTCCAAGTCGGAGTAGCGTTGTTCAGCTTCTCGCAAGGCTTTACTTGTGTAGTACACTGGGAGGTACTTCCACTCCTCTTCTCGTACGAGGACCGAGCTGATTGAGTGGGTTGTTGTGGAGATGTACAACAGTAGCTCCTCCCTTGCCACAGGCTTGCTCAGCGTGGGGACATTGGCCAAGTATGCCTTAAGCTCGTCAAAGGCCTTCTGACACTCGTCGGTTCATTCGAACTGTCCTTTCCTCAGCACGTCGAAGAACGGCCTGCACCGCTCAACCGATCTGGACATAAACCTACTCAGGGCGGTAATCCGGCCGTTGAGCCTCTGCACTTCTTTGATGGTTCTCGGGGCCGTCATGTCGATGATCGCTTGTACTTTGTCGGGGTTGACGTTGATACCTCGGCTTGAGACGAGGTAACCGAGGAACTTTCCTGCTCGTACGCCGAAAACGCAGTTCTCGGGGTTCAACTTCATTCCGTATTGCCGCAACACTTCGAAGGTCTTGGCCAGGTCCCGAACATGGTACTCGGCTCGCCGACTCTTCACCAGCATGTTGTGAATGTATATCTCCATCGTCTTCCCGATATGGCGCTCAAACATCATGTTGACGAGCCTCTGGTACATTGCCCCTGCATTCTTCAGTTCAAAAGGCATTTGAGTGAAGCAATACAAACCTTTTTTCATTGTGAAGGATGTCTTCTTCTTGTCTTCGGGGGCCATCCTGATCTAATGATACCCTGAATAGGCGTCGAGGAAGCTCATAAGCTCGTGTCCCGCAGTAGAATCGATGAGCTGGTCGATGCGAGGAAGTGGGAAACTATCCTTCGGGCACGCCTTGTTCAGGTCGGTGAAGTCCACGCACATGCGCCATTTCCCATTCGCCTTTTTTACGAGGACGATGTTCGCAACCCACTCGGGGT
The DNA here is from genome assembly GCA_014218235.1 of Colocasia esculenta. Taxonomy (NCBI): domain Eukaryota; kingdom Viridiplantae; phylum Streptophyta; class Magnoliopsida; order Alismatales; family Araceae; genus Colocasia; species Colocasia esculenta. The sequence continues at coordinate 138,120,697 of CM024762.1, read as the reverse complement.
AGACGGCGTCGCGAACCGTCCCAGTGCGCAGGTACTTTGCGAGGTTGTCGTCCACTGCATCTTGCCGGTCGGCTGATAATGGCCGCTTCTTCTGCCGCACTAGTCGGATCTTGGGGTCTACATTCAGGCGATGCTGGATGACCTCCGGGTCGATCCCTGGAAGGTCATCTTCTGACCACGTGAGACGTCGCCATTTTCTTTAAGAAAATTTGCCACCTTCTTCTCCAGGTCCTGAAGCTCGCCGCCGATCACCAGTGACCTTTCTCCTAAGATTCCAACTTGCTTTGTCTGCTCGGCAGGCTCATGTCTTTCTGTGCTCTCATCATGGACAGGTTGATACTCAGAAACAACTGGCTCTTTTGCTTTTATAGAGTTTACATAGCACCGATGGGCCTCGGTCTAGTTCCCCACAACCTCGCCTATCCCGTTCGGTGTTGGAAATTTCAGCTTCTAGTGATAGGTTGAAGGGACTCCTCCCAAGTTCCCCAAGAGACCCCAACCAAAGATCGCGTTGTAGGCCGACTTCACTTTTACCACAAGGAAGTCGACCTCAATCGTTACATGACGTGGTCAGGTGCCAAGAGTGACCTTTAACTTGATCGAGCCCTCGGCGCTTACGGGAGTCCCGCTAAACCCAAACAGGGGCGTAGCGATAGGCTTCAGCTCGGAGCTCAAGTTGGTCATTTTTACAAAGCAGTCGTAAAAAAGGACATCTGGTGCGGCTCCATTATCAACTAAATGTGATGTACATCATACCCATCGACGTCGGCATGTATAACCAACACGTCGTCATGAGGGAGGCTGAGGCCGGCTACATCCTCCTCGGAAAAAGTAATAATTCCCCGGGCCCCCGGCGCCAGTCTTCTTGAGCCCGAACCTGTGGCCGACGCGTATGCCTTCCGCTGTAGCCTCCGCCTGCCGAGCCGCCTGCCAGCACCAGGACAGCCCCCTTGCCTCCGTCCGTTCCACACTCTTCTTCAAGGGTGCGCGCCTTAGGTCGCCCGTCCATGACGTCCTTCCCGATAATGCTGCGCCACAACATTTCCGAGATCTTCACCTTGAGGCTTCAGCATTGGTCTATCATGTGCCCGAACTCCTTGTGGTACTTGTAGTATAGATTGGCTCCTCACCCTGACGGGGGCCTCGCCATCGGCTCGGGCCGCCGAAATTCTGGTAGCTTCTTGATAATGGGCAGGATCTCTGAAGGAAGCCTGCCGAATTGGGGTAGATTCCTGATCCGGCGAGCTTCGTCTGGTTGGCGGCTCAAATCAAATCGCCTATCCCTGCACGCTACGGGCTCCCCTCTTCTCGAATTCTTCTGGGCTGGCGCCCCGCTCGTTGATCCCTGCTCGGATGGACGCTCGAGCTTGCCAGCTGCGCCGAGGGTGGAATCCAACCTCACGTACTTCTGTATACGAGACAGGAGGTCGGAGAGACTTACAGGTGGTTTTTTGGCGATAGAGTCCACGAATGGCGCATTGGAGCAGACCCTCGTCAGGATGTTGACCGCTGTCCTCAGGTCGAGGTCCACCACCTTCATATCCTCCAGCTGGAATCTTTTGGCATAATCGCGGAAGAGCTCGGCCTCCTTCTGCGCGACCAGCCACAGGTCGTCGGTACACAGAGAGTTCTACACCGTGTTGTAGAAGTGGTCCAGGAAGCGTTGCGCCAGGTTGGGAAAGCTAGTCACGGATCGGGCCAGCAGCGCCTTGAACCACTGCAATGCCGCGTCGTCGAGAGTAGACATGAAAGCATGACATTTCAAAGCGTCCAAGATATTTACCATCTCGACCTGTCCCTGGAAGTTGTTGAGGTGGTGCACGGGATTGGTCGTTTCGTTATATCGTCAGAACTTGGGGAGCTGTAGCTTCATGGGAACAGATGCCGAGGTAATCTCCTCGACGAACTGTGAGGTGGAGAGCAGTGTCGCCACCGAAGGGACACGAGAGTCGCGTTGCAGGGCCTCGATCTTCCAGTTCATCTTCTGGAGGTCATTCCTCCATCAAGGCTCCATAGGTAGCAGACTTGCCAGGGTGGGTGTCGATTCGGTCAAGAAGTGATCGACTTCAGTCGTCCTTGGCACGCCGTGCTCTGTCGTCGTGGCTGGAGCCACGGGCAACGCAGTGATCTGTGGTGGCATCGGCACCGAGAGCATGGGTGTCATCACTTGGATGTCAGCATGGCTGGTCGACATTGTCGGGGGAGCGGCACAGACCTCAGCGGGTCCGACGTCATCAGGGACAACTGCAACAGGGGAGACTGGGCGACTTGCGGCCTTCCCTTGAGCCGCTACCGCTTGTTGGTTTTTCTCCATATGAGCTAACATCTGATGAAGGCCCGCGATCATCTACTTGACGTGATCAAGACGAGAGGAAGTAGTCGAATCCTGCTCTCCGGTGCCGGAACCGCCTCCGACGACCTCTTCAACAGTGGTGGCGGGGATGATCTCGTCACCAGATGAACGAGCCACCATCTTTCCTTTGGGTGCCATGAAAGCTTTTTGTAAGATTCCCACAGACGGCGCCAAAATGTTACTGCTAGAGCGATGAGGTCAGCTCAAGCCGAGAAGACCCAAGAGAAGATGGCGCGAATGACGTTGTTGTTACCGAGCTTCCGACTTGCAAAGACCACCGAAGCTCCTCGGTGGATAGACACTCCGACAATCAAGTCAGCTCGGGAGAACAAAGACCAAAGTTTAGGTGCTAGAAGTTGCGTACCTTGTGATAGAGTGTCTCTGCTTCTTTTATAAGACTAGGATGCTTATCTGATAGTTGGGCATCCTCGTAACTACCGCCGGAGCCGTTGCTATTCTTGCTGGCGTACGACCAAAAATGGCTAGCGAGATCACAGGGACTGCGTTCTTCATAGCCGTGAGTGCCGAACACATGGGGTAAGACGTGGTCAATGGGCATTCCGCGATCAGTGAGCTATTCCCCAAGAATTCCGCCGTCTTGCTGGATGCTGACAGGGCTCTTCCCTTAAATGGCTTCTCGCACCGGGCCGCCAGGATGACCCGAGGTCAGACTGGCCGAGCTCTAGCTCGGCGGTTATTCAACGTCGGCCTATAACCCTCCGCATCAGAAACTATACGTACTATAAATATAAACAGATATTTGAGTCCCTTCATATATCATCCATGATAATTTGGTTTCCATGCTGATCCTACACCACTGACTCATTGAACGGCCGCAAAATACATGCCGCCCTGAAATGAGAAGCCTCACATCAAAACCCTCCGTTTTACTCTGGGGGAGGTTTACCCTTGTACACCTTGCGATCGAGGAAGGAAGCTTTTGCAAGCTGAAACATAGAGTGCAAAAGCCATCATGATCTCTTTGAAACATTATCGAAGAGACTCCCGTAAGATGCATCCAGCAATAATGATACCAATTTTTGAAAATTCACAGCACAAGAAAGGATACTACGACGACCGGCTGGTGTTCCTTTCTTTTCCATAAAGCTTATTCCTCGCGCGGTGAAGCGCATATCGTTTAGGATGTTACGGTCTAGAGACTTTGCACCGGCGTCACGGTATAAACAGTTATGGAACGAGCCAACAATTAGTATTCCACAGGTTCTACTGCAACCGTAGACGAATGTCAAAGTTGGAGACACAATTAATTAATGTCCACCAGCCGCCTTGCTCTGGTTCTTGAAAGGTTGCTGTATATACAGACAGAGATGGGCAGAGATGAGAATAGAAAGGGACAGATGAGGGAATCAGAAGAGGGAATAGAGACGATACAGGTTTGGCTTGGATGAGAATATATTGGCCATTGGGAAGGAGATCATTGAGGTGGTGCTGATGCTGATGCTGAAGAGAAGTTAAGAGAGTATGAGACCCACTTACTACTCCTAATATCTGCATTTGTACAGGAAGGATGGCATTTGGACTGATGTGGATAACCATGGGCATTTTGTCCGGAAACGAGCTGATACGGACGTCTTACCGGTAAGCTGGGGACCCGGGTTCGGTCATTATTGATCAACACCTCATGGACAGGAGAATTGTTAAGCATTTGTCCCATTCTCTGTTGCAAATTAACTATTGATGGATCGGAGAACTAAAAGAGAATGATTAGCATCATTGGCAGTACTCCTACGTTTTGGTATAGCTTTCAATTAGAAAGGTTTTCCATCTTCTCACAGTCAGTAAGGTTGATCTCAGATTCCCTTCGGTTATTGCAACTTAATTCAATCAAGTCCGAGTTCGATCCATTTAGACAAACAGATCTAAGGTAATTCTCCAACATGAATTGTTTGACTAAATTTTGAACTTAACTGAGCAGAATCAAACTTGGGTTAAGATCGAATGATGACCCATAAACAGCTTGATTTGCTGCTAGAGTTAACAGAAAACAAGCGCAGTTATATATACAAGAATAAAAGAAAGGAAAGGATGTGAACAAAATGGTGAAAGAGTCATATATAACTTATTTGGCCATCGATGCTAATCTTCTTTCCTTGAGACGGCAAAATTATAAAAACAGGGTTGGTCGTACCAAATCTTTTGTGGAACGGTATAATACAATACGTATTGCACGGATCTCCCCTGCACCCCGCCTCTTCCCATTGCACACTGCAAATCACCGCCCTTCCACCTCCGGTCCCCCACCTCCCCCTACTCACCCTCCGGCCCTCTGATAGCCCCCATCCCCTCCAGGTCGCCCCCTCCCTCTCCAGGTCTCCCCTCTCTCTAGTTGCCCCCTTTGTCCCATATTCGGATTCCAACCCCCCCCCTTTCGCACTGATAATGAAGGATGTCACTGATAATAAAAAGTAATACTTTGTGTATATCACTGTGCACATAAATTAAGTACCGATTAAGTGTCCATCACATCACTATAATTGGGCACCCAATCATGATGTGAGTTTACGCATATACCGTTGAAAACGGTGTGTACCAAATATTACTCGATAATAAAAGATCTTGAGAGATCCAAAAACTTGTGCAGGATAAAATAACTTTCAAAGAGAGATGTAAAGAGGGAAACGCCCTCCTTACCCCTCTTCTTCTGAGAGGCATTAAAGGTATTGGATCTATTTTTCTTAACTTTCAAATATAAGATCAGAAAAAACTCAAAAAGAGATAACATAATAAACAATATAAGACCAGCCAAAAGTGAAGAGCGTAAAGCAAATTTTCATACAAGTTCATTTATAAAATTCGACAATTACAAACTTCTTAAAGGTACCAAAGACGAACAAATTTTGACAAAAATCAAATGACCTTTTTGAACTAATGACTATCACAGAAGATTGAGAGCTGAACAAATTTCTCCCAAGTTCTCCTTCGAGGAGTGGTCTCTGTACAGTTTCCCATCATGTAAAAGGTGGGCAGGTGTTCCACATAGATAGAAAACAAAATGTCTACCACATCACAAATATGTGATGTGATAACACGTTGAGAAGTGCTTTTTACCCACACTGTGGTGGACGGTTGGTATTCATCTCAAACATATGTTAAGTGGAATTTACTTTGATATAATATTTATAAATTTCATCCAATATATATCTAGAGCGGATAACATTTCTCTAACATAGTCCTCTTTTCAAATCCACCATGTATGCCCAACAAACGGAGTACTCTTACCTTAAAAGAAGAGACTCAGATCACTTCTTACTTCAACCACTACGAAAGAGACTAATGTAACATGTATCCTCCTCCCTAGAAGACCTAATCTCTTAGGCATCCCCGAGTGACAGATTGCTTGGCCTTCCCATCTTCTCATGTCTGAGAGGAGGAATTGTCTTCTTCGTACATGGCATACAAACACCTGCATGAATAATGGTACATGCATGAACATACATAATGGATGTCTTGACTTTCTAAACGTGGTGGGTCACCATCGAAAACGTGATTTAGTCGTGAGAAATATTGGCATGTGGCAGGCCTGGTGTAACGCATATACAGAAATGGACGGACTTGGGGGTCAGGGCTTCTCACTCTAGAATTTCTAGAGTGGAGGCTCTAGTTTTTATTTTTTGGGCGCGCCTCATCTGCCGTTCGCGTCTCCTATCGAAGGGTTGAAACTCCCTCCCCTTCCACCTCCGTCTCTGACAACCGTGCTCTATTTGAAGACTCGTCTCGCCCCCGTCGCTCGCGTATCTTGTCGGAAGGTAGAGGGTTCTTTCATTTTGGTCGGAGCCCTCTCCCCCTTGCTTCTGTCTCTGGCAACCGTCTTAGGTTCCCCTCTTTCAGTCTCTGGTGTGGTGGTGGGAGGAGATGTTTTTGGAGGTCCCCCTCCCCCTTCCATTTCTTCTTTTTGTAACGGTTTAATTTCAGCTCTGTGGTTTTATTTTGGGAACTAGTTTTCCAATATAATCTTCTTTTTTGGGAGGGTTTTGCTCTTTACCTAGTGTGGAGGATCTTCTGTTTGATGGTTCGGTGCTCTCTTTCCGACCTGCCCGATTTCAACTAATAGTACGTATCTTCCTTATTTTCTTTGAGAAATGGTTACTCGGGCGCCCAGATAACCTAGCTGAGTTGGATCGGCCGTGCGGCCGACTTGATCCACGTCGGTCAACTACTCGGGCGCCCGGATAGCTAGCACTTCTCATTTTCTTTTCCTTTAATGGTGTGGAGCTTTTGTTGTTGGAGGTGGGGGCGATACTTGCCCTCTCTATTTGTCTCTCCATAGTAGGTGCATCGACTCCTCTTTAGCCATCTCGGGCACTGTCAGAGATCTAATTTCTATGGAAGATTGTGCTCTTCACCGATCTCACATCAAACGGCTCATCACTGGGAGCTCTATTCACAGCAAAAATTGAGTTTTTCTTGCACCCTTGGGCGCATCTATTGGCGACTTCAGATCTCGTCGTCCATGTCAAGCTCCCCCCACGACGTTCATGGTGTTTGTGGGCATGCTACTCCCGTTGGTCCCTTGTCGGCGAAATCCGACGACCTTTCCCAACGTTTCAAAACGACACACGACATACTCAGCTTTTTTATTCCCTGTGGGTTATCTGGTGTTGCCTTCTTTGGTTGGTCTTGTGGTTCATCGGATGATCCCAATCTTTGTACTTGTAGCAGGTGAGATGGTGCTGCCAAGATATGGGTGGCGTCCGCTCCTATCCCCTCCACCTTATCATGTACTCTTTTTTAAGTGAATGACAGCATATCTTATTAATCCAAAAAACAAAAGGAATGGACGGAGCTGAGAGAGAAGGAGGGGGGTTCCCGGCGTGAGATGTGACGCTTCTCCTACTCGCCGAGGGAGAAAGGGCAAGGAATGTGATGGGAAGGCGGGGTGCACCAGGTGGTGAGGCGAGAAAGGAACTCTTGTTATGATTGTAAGGAAAAATATTAACTTGGCGAACAACAGACTGACTCCGAGGAATAACATAATATGAGGATATAGAGATAACAACTTCTTACAATCTCCAAGAACGAACCTGCATCCAAAGAGGAGGAACCAGAAATAGCATTAATCGATCACAAGCTGGGCGTCACTTTATATGGATGAAAACTGAGCAATTGGGGAGCTCTGCAACCCGAAGGATGCTTTCGAGACTTGCACATGAGAATTCACCTAAACTAGCCCTCTCACTGCTGGGTTTTCCTTGAAAGCAGCATCAACAATCACAGTAAGAGTGGAAGGGTAAATTGTGTCTTGACAACTGGAGCTTCAGGATCAGAATTAACGTTCCAGAGAGCTAGATCTTGATTAATCCTGGAGACAATATGCATAGGAGCTAGTAAGCTATTGTGCTCAAAGACTGTGGGGCAGCGAGAAAGGCAAAGTCATCTCTTTTGGGCAGCAAAAGGAGCACAAGTCCAGGCCAATACTCTATCATCCAGAGAGAACTCTAATCTCAACAGATTTTCTTTAGAAATGGAGATACCAGCTGAATATATGACCAAAGATTAACTCGTATAGATGGCATGTTATATGGTATTATTAATTTGCTTTTACTGTCCATAAATTCCGTATTCTTTTCTCAGAGGTCACACATTCGTCGGACGCCTTGCAGCTGAAATTATGATAGTATTGGTATGCGACATGTGAAGAGCACACCAGAAATGTTAATTGAAAGATCAATCTTATAATAACGTGAATGGTAAAAAAATAATTTTATAATTGAGTAAGAAAAAGAAATATCTTATCCCAGCTAAGTTGCCCTTTAGAGGAATACATGTTTGACAAGGAAAATTGCTGGTTTTTAGACAAGGTCATAGTGTTGCTTGCACAGTAAAATCCCGGCTTTACCAGACTCAAACTCACACGTTTGACAATCGAGTGTAGTTAACTTCCTCAAATTCTATATACTTTCACATCATTTCATATTTTTACCGAGTTGTCAGTTTAACTACTAATTGAATGAAGCAAGACATTTATTACCTATAAAGTAATAACATTATTAAATAGACTATAACTAAATTCTAATTGAAGTGGAAATTTAACATGAATATATTATTGGATAACCGTAATGGACTCTCAAATGCCTTCTTTTTTTTCGAAAAAGGAGTCATAACTAAGATCATTCACGAGAGTCGGGTGCTTTCTATCTTCAAGCTCGGCTGATTTATCATCTAAGTCCAAAATTTTATTTGAACTTGATGACTTAATAAGCGCCTAAACAAACATTGATCACTTATTCGCACAAAGATGAAGTGGAAATTAACATCCTATTCACGCTCTCAAACGTCATTTCTTTTTGCTGACAAAAAAATTAATAGGATATTTGGTTGTAATTTTTTATTTTTTTTCTCTAAAATTTTAAAAAAAAAAAGACAGACACAAAATATGTTTGATAAGTATTTTTTTTTAGGAAAATTTTTTAACTTATGTAAATCTCTCAAAAAAAAAAAATACAAACCTATTTTTATTTTAAAAACACAACTCTCTCTCACAACCCCCCACCCCGCCGGCATCCTCCCCCTCCCTTGCCCCCCCCCTGCGCCCTTCTCCCCCCAACGCCCGCCAGCACCCTCCCCCTCCCCCGCCGGCGCCCTTCTCCCCCACCCCCGCCGGCGCCCTCCCCCTCCCCCCGCGCCCTTCTCCCCCCACCCCCCCTCCGACACCCTCCCCCCCCCCCCCCTGCGCCCTTCTCCCCCCACCCCCCCCCCTCGCCGACACCCTCCCCCTCCCTCCTGCGCCCTTCTCCCACCCACCCGGCGACCCCCCCCCCCCCCCCAACCCCCGCCCTAACGGCCCCCCAACACCCCAAACACATCAACATAATTTTAAAAATTTTTGATATTTTTTACCAAACAAATAACATCATTTGCCATAATTTTAAATTTAAAGTTAAAAACGAATCCAACATGATTTTTTAGGTAAAAATATTTTTTTAAAAATTTGCTCTCAAACACCCTATAATGTAGTGATTTAGAACTCAATATTCAACACTAAAAGATCAAGAATTCAAACCTTGTCATATCCTTGATATTTTACATCTATTGTACTTTTTCGTTATGTGGCGAGAGGGAAAAAGAGAGAGGAAAGAATCGAACCCACTACCTATCTTTTGGATAAGAGATGAGTTATCAATTCTCCCACTCCCACCCCCACCCCCCATGAGTTGCCACTCTTAGATGTCATCAGTTCTTGTTAAAGTCCATAAGCAGCGTTGGTTCTCATTCTGTAAAAAGTCGAACGAGAACTTACAGCTTGAAAGGCACATTAGGATTCCACCCGAGAGAGAAGAAAATTGGGCAGACATCATCTAAAGTGGGTGGCCAGTTGTTCACTTTGAGGTACATTAAACAGACCAACAGAGACATTTGTGATAGGAAAAAGAACTACATCAATGCAGTAAGACGCTTAGAGAAGATTCTAGGTGGACGGTAAAGGGCAGACCTGACGCTCCTCGCACAAGCTAAAGAACATCGACTAAATGTCCACAACTTCATTAATCCACAAACAGCAACTCTTTGCCAACATTTTAAACATGACAAAATTTCTTTAGCAATACACTAGATTTCTTCTTGACAGTAGAGGAAAACACAAAACATGAAAATCGCGGCTACATATCTATGAAGTGAAAGTTGAAACTAAGTTTCACGAGTCCAGCAAAATGAACGAATTACTAACTTTTCAAGGCATCAGCTAAATTTAGGGGAAAAATAAAGCCATACATTCCTCTTGACACCTCTGCGAAAGAAAACTCATCACTGCTCCCCTGGAAGGCTCTTAATTATGTCAGAGTCACCTAAAGAAAGAAAAAACACGAGGTTAATGAATAACATATAACAATGTCGGTCGTAGAAGTAGTAAAGCCAAAAGTATTGTCCAAAAGGGCTAACCTGGATCAATAATGCTAAGACAACAGACTCGGAAGTATTTGCCACATGCTGTCCCCAAATCAACATTGTCTGAGCAGAAACAAATAATTCAAATGTATCGGACAATGAAAACATGCTTAAAAGAACCCTTGCAAATGTAAATACAACCTTTAATTTATCACTTTGTGCTTCTGATCTAAATGGCGCATCGGACTAAATATATCATCCTCACCAAGTATATAACCTTTTCACTCAGAAGAAATAACCGTAGCCAACACTGACAAGACTGAGTAAATTATGATGTTTATGCACAAGGATGGAAAACGCGAACACTTACATACTTTAGCTTTCCCAAAAATAATTATTATTTTATAGATAAATATAATAATGTAATTTCTGTCGAACATCAGGATGAAGATATAACCCTGCAATACAAGTATTTTTGGTGCAACTCTACTAAAAAGTTTCTACCTCAGCAGCTGTCAGCTATGTAGTTAAGAAAACCGTTCCATCACACAAGACATTTATAAGATTCTTACTGACTACACGAACAACCTCTTCTTTGATAGATATTTTGACCTAGTTAACATACGTCTCAGTAGTTCCTAAAGAATCTCTTGTCAATGGAACTGACAGCACAGAGTGAAGCTACAGTTTCTTAGACATTGAATCAATAGCGCGGCAGCAAGGATAAAGGCTGTGCTACTTAAATATTCTAGGAATAATAATATAAGGGAAAGGGATTCTCTTCTCAAGAGAAAATATTGCGTCCATAAAGGAAGAAGAAATGTCACGAACAAAAGACGTCATAATTTTATGAGCAAACTGTTACAAGAATAGCAGAAGTTGGAGTGTGTTGCAGGTCTCTGTCTTGAAAAATGGTAAGAGAGTATTAAACTCAAACCAGAACTTGAAAATTAAGTAGCATAGAATGTGAATAAACTCATGGTACGAGCAATAACAAAATATCTTGGAGAGAAAGAAGAATGAATAATTGGATTAAAATCTGGGAAAAGAATAAAAATTTATGAATTAATCTTATCTGCAATAGAAGTAATATCACTTAAAAGAGAAGGTTTCCTGAAGAAAATGTAGTAATGAAACTCTATAGTGTGTGACCAGAAAATAGTGAATGAAGAAAAACACAAAAATGATAAAGTTGATCAAATGTATAGCCAACTTACTGCCATTAAAGTGATGGACTCCAACTTTCGCCAACATTGCATAGTACTCAATCTCTGACTTGCGTAGCGGAGGGCAATTATTTGAAATGATTATCAGCTTAGCTACAAAAGATAACAAAATAATTTAGCTGGCCTGACAACAGATCTCAGTTGTTTTAAAAAATGGTCTATGTCCCATGCTGCAACATAGGGAACAACTCATGTAAAATTTACATCATATGCCTTTAATAACAGATGGCATTTGATAGGTATAAGAACTTAACGATGAAATGAGACAAAAGAAGGTTACAGGAAGAACTTAATAATGCATATGATACTGGAATCAGCATAAGGACGGTATGGCCTGAGCCATCGATGTAGTAAACACAAGCAGAACGAACAAAGTCTTTCAACAACTGGAAATACTGGGAGTCAGGGCAGTGAAGAGGGCTCACGCAATTGAGAGGAGGTTGATGGAAGCAATGGCTGCCGCAGCAGGGAGATGGAGGAGGTTGGTCGGGAGTCTAGCAGAGGTGTCTCCGGCAACTGCGAGGGACATGGAGGAGGTACTGGGTGCTGCAGCGGGGAGGAGGGAAATGCCCTACTTCCATTTGCATTGCTTTCTGAGGATCTCTTCCTGGATACTCCTATCTCTCACCTTTCTTCCCCTGCATCAGAGGAGATTGTTGGGCCGGATGAGGAGGTTGCCCTGGCCTTAGCTCTTCCTGCCCCGCTTCCATTGTCAGAGGATTTATGCGCAGCGATGGAACAGGTAGAGGAAGCTTTTTGGGAGAGAAATTTATTTCAATGGATAATGGAAGTCTCTCCAAGGGGGAGGTTATGGATATACTGTCCAAAGTTCAGAATTACATGGAAACACAAGCGAGCAAAACTGCAAGATTGATTGGTGTCTCGGGCGAAGGTGTGGACAAGGGTTTGAAGTCCACTTTGTTGCTGATCAAATGTAGATGGTTGTCGGATATTGCTAGAAAGGCGAAGTCTAATGCGGCCGGTAAGAAAGATCTTTCCAAGAATTGATGCTTAGGTGTTTTGAGTGACCAGGAGGCGTCTTGGAGGGCTGTTTTGACTTTTCCTTTGGGTGGCCTTTTGGTTTATTGAAAATTGTATGATGTGGGTGGGTAGTATAGCGGAGGAGTGTCTTTTGCCTCGGGTCTGTCAGGTGGGGTGTTGTCGTTGGGGCTGTGGGGTGCGTTTTGCTGAAAGTGTCATGCTTTTCTTTTCTTTGCTCCCGTGGTAGGCTTTGGCTCCCATCTTGTCTTTGTCTTGGGGAGTTTTGGGAGCTACCCCTTTTGCATGTACACCTTTTTTCTTTTTATAATATCCGTGGTACCATCCACTTTTCAAAAAAAAAAAAAAACAACTGGAAATACTTTTCTGGTCAATATCATCTAGTACGCCAGTGTCTAATGAAACTAATAGGTAACCTTTGCAGCCTCCGGGTTACAGTTCATTACAGAAAAAAGGACACAAGAGTGCTTAGAAACAACCAGCTGTCAACCATTTTTTTTTATGTTTCACCGTCCATGATTCCCTTGTGCTAAGAAATGGACACAGGGGAATAAGGAAGAGGTGGAAATTGTTGTTGGAACTGGATTCATCTCTAAGGTACAAAAGTTGTGAGCCCAAAGAGACTAACTTCAGTCCCAAGGATCATATGCGATGCGACAATACGTCCACTATAACATATCACAACCAATGGCAGTCCAGTTCTTCGGAAATTTTGAGACAGACATGCACAAGAGAAGAGCAAAACGTAGTAAACGATCTGGCACGCTACATTATTTAATTTTAGCTCAACAAACGTGAAAAGTAGCTATCCATCTGAAAGCATTCAACACAAAAGATACCCCACCTCAATCAGATATATTTTACAGAATAACAAGGATGAACAGATTAAGATAGCAACGGTGCAAAACAGTAAATTCGCCTTTGCTGCATGGAAGACACGATCTGATTAGGCAAAAGAAAAGCGAAGAACAAGGTTTCGATTCAATAAGCAGGAATCAACATAACGAGATCAAAAGAGACCGGCAGGAAGGAAACGCAAACCTTTGGAGCTCCTCAGTGTCCTGAGGACGGTCTTATATCCGAGGGTGTACTTGCCGCTCTTCATCACCAGCGCGAGCCGGTTGTTGATGGACTCATGGGTCTTCTTCTGCACCAAGAAAAAAAATTTACAGATTCCACATCAGAGATAACAAATCCGAGAAACATGAATCGAATTATAGTAGAACGGGCGATCGGAGACGATAACGAGATGGAAACGTAGACGACAGTAGGCTTGCTCACCGCCTTCTTGGTTGCAACCATGGTGGCGGCGGCGGCGAAGACACACGGAAACCCTAGAGCAGCAGGTACGCGGGACAACACTGTTATGGCGTCCCCGCGTCCTATACAAAATAAAGGAATAACTATGTATATACCTTTATGGATTCTAACATTGAATTATTTGCATCAATCTTTTTCATATTAGCTTATATGTCCTCACAATAACCATATTTCATTTCCATTTTTTAACGATGCATCTCATTTTCGCGTTTCTACCACCCTCTACTTTCTCCTTTATCTTAATCTTCTGTAAAGGAAGAGAGGGAATGTCTTCATACTTTTATTCACACTTTTAAAGGTTAACTATGGATACACATTTTTTAAATTTATTTTGCATTATATGACTCTTAAAATAATATATATTTATGCATTAATGATATTTTAAAGGGAATATTCCTCTAACTTTGGTAGAAAATTTTGAGGGATATGATCAGAATAATGTTATTTAGGCGAATTTTTTTACATGCAGAGCTCTATGAAAAAGTAGGCTGTGTGTGTGTATGTGATTTTTCTAAAAATACTTCCATATTCTGCCAAAATAATCTTCACTCATATCTGAGCCAATTAGAAGATGAAGCCATTTAAAAGTCTTCCTTTTAAAAAATAATCTTCACTCATATTATAAATAACTTTTGCCTCGTGAGTTAATTGCTAGAAAAATAAATTAATTATTCACTTTAGAATGATTCAAGAATTGAATTAAAGGTATTTATAATATCAGTAAAAAGAAATAAGATATAGTTTAAATTGGAAAAAAAATCCTTGATCTGAAACCGGGAGCGGTGCCCATTTGCACGCAACCACTTTCACTTAGCTTAATACAAAGCGTACGGAATGGGGTTGCAAGGCTTTAGCACTGGGCCAGCCTACTAAACCCAAAGTTGGGCCGAAGGTGGGCCGATCCTGGCCTGTGGGCTACCCCAGGCCCAAAGTGGGGCGGTGCATTCATACAACCGTCCGTCTAAGCAGCACACGTGGCCAACCACGATATGCTAGATGAGCAAACAGCGGCCCCATCATGAAAAGTGTAATGAAAGCAAGGATTCAAATGCACTAAGGTGAAAGAGATCAAAAAAAAAGAAAAAGACGTGAAGGAGATCAAGTTAGTACCCATATGTTATTACTCGGAGTTGGCCCGCGGCGCCGGCGGCGGTGGATTTGTGCTTTTGCTACCTCGTCTTTGTTTTTTGGGTAAGGGGGAGCTAAAGCTCCATATATTAAAGAGAGCAAGAGTTTAAATACATTAGATAAGAAATTGCTTTAAACATGGGAAGGATAGAAATTATGGTTACAGCAAAAACAGAAACACTAAAGAGAATATAGAGAACACCATATATAAATCTGGAGAGGAACAGACACAAGCTAGCAGTTGCATACACATGAACTCCGTCATAGATAAGATCAAATTAAAAGAGGAGATATTTGACAGAAATCAAGACAAAGGAGAGATAGGAGTTTGTTCTAATGAAGAGGGGCTGCACTACTAAACATTTCTGGTTAGAAATAATAAGAAAATATTAAAATATTTATTATTCGGCCGAGCAATATCCGTCCTCACATCCCGTGCGAGATCCACTGCTATCATGGCAACGTATGGGAGAACCGATATTGCTTAGGCCAAATAACTCGGTCGAGTAATAAATTTTTCTAGAAAAATATTGTTGTACATGTCACTCTCTGCTAAGAGCAGCCGAGGGGTGGTCCTGGGGTCAATATGGAGTCGGACGTCAGAGGACTTTCGGGTAAGGAATTAGAGCCGCACTTTTCACTTTATATTTTTTTACTTTTTATTAGATGTGTGTATTGTATTTTTTTCATTAGCTAATAAAAAAAGAAAAATACAAATATAAAGTGCAAATTTGAATTGCACTAAACTTTTCTCTTCACTCTGAGCATGTGGCACTCAGCAACGACACCCCCCCCCCCCTCTCACCTTTACCAATGGACGCTCTGGGGCTAACCCCAGCAGAGCAGCGCCAATGGAGAAGAACTGCCGTGGAATGGCGAGGCTTTTCTGGGTAACGAGGCTGTTCTTTCGTCCGAATCAAGAAACAGATCAGATCTGCCGTAAGCAGAGGATGGGAGCGTGCAAAGAGAGCAGTCACAGCTTTACACGGAGAAGCCGTATGATCTGTTGCAGTGGGATGGCCAATAAATGCTGGAAGGATACGTTCTCCTTGTGTCTGAAATCACTCACTCTGATCTGCAACGTAAGAAACAGAGACCCAGAAACGAGGGGGGGGGAAACACATGCACAGAGAGAGAGAGAGAGATTTAGGGCTGAAAGTAGGAAAAATATACAGGAAATAAGTCGCATTCCTTTTCCAGTTTCCAGATAATAGGATTTGCTTTTGGAAAGACAAAAATAAGAAATGAAGAAGGCGATCGATTGGGCTTCTCCGTGGGAGAGGGTAAGAATGTTGAACGGCCTGAAAAAAGCGAATCCTGTTCTTGTAAGGAACTGCGGACAGCTGCCCATCTAGCTGGGACATCGCCGGGCACGTTTCAACATGGGAACGGGCACGATACAACACCGCAGTAATTACGGCAATTCCCAGCGGACAACAAAGTTGCAGTCTTGCGGAAGTGATCAGGTGGAGAAATATATCGAAGAGGATGCCTATTTCATGCCACTTGCCTCCTCTAGAGAGCCTCCATTTCCCTGTCTTTCTTTCCTAACCGTCTCTAGATTCCCCGCGTCCTCCTGGTCTGAAAGACTCGAGTCCTCAAACAAGAACAACCGCATACGCAGACAACAAAAGATATTTCCATGGCCGAAAATTGCAGAAGTACAAGAAAGAAGTTACATTAATGGTGCTGAGATGTGGAACAGACCAGAAAAATTAACAAAATCAAGAACAGGGCATAAAGATGCAGACTGCAGCCCATCAAGCTACTACATTACCAAGTTTCTATGTATCATAATAATCCGATTTCTACAAGGCCACGGCCAACAGCATCGTGAGATGGCGAAAATGTCGAACAGGAGCCCATTTCTTGTAACTTCCTATCAATCTCCAGATTACTCGATTGAAGCAAAAAAGATCCAGACTTTGGAAGATTAGAGACGGAGGGAGATAGAGAAGGAGGGGGGAGGAGGATGCTGGTAATGGGAATCAGCGGGTGAAGGCGTAGAAGACAATGGAGAGGTAGATGAGCATGGCGGTGGGCACCAGGATGACCAGCGGCACGATGGCCCCCGCGCTGGCGCCGGCGCACCCGAGCCTGCCCAGCTTGACCTGCACGACGTTCACCAGCGCCATCATCAGGAAGCCGCACCCAAATACCGATCCCACCGCCGACACCACGATCCCCACCCGCAGCATCGCCCTGTTCACCCGCTCCGCTCCCCACGCGTGCTCCTCCCACCACCGCCCGATGCCCCGGATGTGGATCCCCTCCCGCTGCCGCACCAGCCGGATGGCCTGCTTCAGGCAGAGCGCCACCAGGCTGGAGAAGAGGAAGCAGCTGAAGGAGAACACGTGGAAGGAAACCATGTCCTCCGCAGCGCTGTTGCCGGCGGCGCACTCGCTGTCGGCGAGGCTGTTGCTGGGGTCCGTGGGGTTCCAGGCCAGCCCCACGAAGACGCCCAGCGTGAAGAGGGAGTTCACGTTCACGATCCCGTCCAGGGCCGTGACATGGATGCTCGTGCCCCTGCCCTCATGGCCGTCGTCGGGCCTCCGCCGTCCGGCGTACTCCTCCATGGCTCGCTTGCTTGCTTCACGGAGCCGATTGAGGCGACATTGCAGCGCAAAAGGTGGAGCAAACGCGGAAGCAAACCAACAGCCGGGAGCCAGGAGGTGAAAGATTCCGTAAAAGTAGGGTGGTTACTTTAAGCTATCTATCACTCAATGACTTTTATAGCAAACTTCGGCCTCCCAACTGGATCTGCCAGAAATGTCAACCTGACTCAATTATGCATCTATTTTTCCTCCATCTTTTGTCAATTATATGATTTATCAATTACAAAATTAAATATAAACTCAATAATTCAGAAATACTAAAGTTCAACTTAACATCACGACTTTCTAATCTCATAATTGATTGACTTGAGAATGATCCAAAAATAGTTTAAAAAAATGTCATGTAGCATTCCAAATGGATTAGTGTACTCTTAAGCTATATTATTTTATCCAAATTTTCTTTGATTCCTATCTTAAGAAATCGACTTAAACTCATGTTAACCCAATCTGACATCTAATTTTCATCTCAATTTCCACCTCAACCCGTGGATATAAATGGTAATCTGTTGACCCAAGATCAAGTCAATAGCTAAATCCAGAAACATTTTGCTGCACTCTATCAAAGAAATCAGCGCAAGACAGCTAAGGAGTGGAGTGGAGGCGTGTGAAGGGGTTAGCACCTTTTTGTAGGATTCCAAGGTAAGGTAGGTGCGTGCAAGAACAAATGAATTGCCAAATGCGTGTCTCTTCTACTTTTCTAACATATTTGGAGTCTTGAAAAATTATACTTGTAGATAAATGTCTTTTGTTTATGAGAGTTTTGATTTGAATAATTTTATCAAATTTGAGAGTGTGAGATAGAGCTATCAGAATTTATTAACATTTATTGATGATAAAATTCTAATACATTATCTATATTATCAAATTACTTTTTGTATTAACAAATTTGATAACTAACATTTATCAAGATTTATCAACTTATCAAAATGGTGGAAAATTGTTGGATCGCAGTCGATCTATTTAGCGAGGAAGGTCAGACGTAATGATGTGATTGGGATGGACCGTTAGCCCAACCCATTTTAAACAGAGTCCGTAGCATGGTTAAAAAGAGGATAAGAGTGAAACTAATCTCATTCTATATTTAACATGTCAAAAAAATGAAAACAAAGATGATTTATGTATTATAAAGATATCTCTAAAAATTAAGTGTAAATTGGAGATAAATCATCTCATGTTTTTATTGGGATGACTTATCCCCATCTCCTATCCTCATTTTCTTTCTCTATTTTCTTTATTTCTTAATTTTATTTTAAGTGCAGCAATATGTTTGTTATTTGCTTGTGGAGTAAAAAGTTAACAATGATTATTTAGGCTTTAGAAAATTCAATGAGATTACTAAAATGTAATATATATTATCAATTCTCAAAGCTCATTATAAAAATATAAAGAGATTATATGTTCTTTATCTTAGTTTAAAAAATCGCTCTAGATGGGGATGGAATGATGAGAAAAATATATCCACACTAACATCATTTATATCAAACGAAGAAGATATAATAATAAAAAATAAAGACTTTATTCTCACTCTAACATCATTTCTTATTCTTATTTTTAAGTGTAGTCTTATTAACCTCCCGTCGAGACTCCGTTGAATTCGCCGATAGAAGCCCCCAAAGGGGCTCGTAAAATTTTTTTTTTGATC
This sequence comes from Colocasia esculenta, assembly GCA_014218235.1. NCBI lineage: Eukaryota > Viridiplantae > Streptophyta > Magnoliopsida > Alismatales > Araceae > Colocasia > Colocasia esculenta. The sequence goes on along the minus strand of CM024762.1, from coordinate 138,101,572 downwards.
ATTTGCTACAGCTGGGCCTCTATTTGGGCCTCTATTTGGGCCTCGCCCCGTCTCTGAAACTAGGTATGGCCCAGCCATTAACGTCTCTAAATGTGCAATTGTAATAGTCCAAAATTATTTTCTTTGAAGAGAGAAAAGTTGAGCTCATCTTTTCATTCCTCGTAGCCACTTAAAGAAAAGAGGAAAAAAGTAATTAATTATTTTGTCTTATGGGGGAGATAAGCCTAAGTTATTATTATTTCTGGAAATTAAATAGAAAACCCAAGGTTAATATAGGTTCCCTCCCTAACACGGTATATTTCATGAATGTTTGTCCTCTTTATCAAGTTAAAGTGGGTTTAACATGCAGATAAGCAAGGCCATGTTAAGGATAATCCTTAGTCAAAGGCAAGTCAATGGTCCATGGGAAGTCATCATTACCATCATTATCTTCTTCAGCAACATCAACAATACTTCATCCACATCCAACCAGTCCAACCCACCAATCCATACATAATGCTACAATTTAAACTTACCATTGAAGGAATGTCCACATTGTACAATGACCCTAGTTATTTAGAAATATACGAAATACTTTTTTCTAACTTTTCAATTCAAAACTATCTTAACTCAAAGGGAAATTTTCTAAAACTAATAATTTTAGAAGTAGGGAAATACACCATCATATCACACACCACGCAACATCCCAAAGAGAGCATTAACCCGTGACACTTCAAATGCTTTAATCATCTTTGTATATCCATACACTAGCATCTATTGTAGCCGGGAAAAGACATGCTTGTAAATGCCTTTTTCTCTTTATGCTTATGAATTTATTAAAAGATCTTCCAAACAAATCCTTATATAATTATCACTATATGTGGAAATGGAAAATTTGATTTCATCACAATATTTTAAAATTTTAAAATTCTTTTATCATATTCTTATGTGTATGGATGCATATTGCGAATTCAAATCTCGTCGGGTGCTACTTAAACAACAATGACGAGTGATGAACCTGCAATCACATAGCGTAGACGTGTCAGTCATCGAAGTGACAACATGTTCTGCCTCCGAGAGTCGTAATTTGGATATGTACATGCATGGTGGCTGGGGCTTGGAACGGTGGGGATTATTTTATGGGATTTGATAACCACCAATCCAGTTCAATGGGAGGTGGTGGGTGCACATGGATTTGAAATGGTGGGTGTGCCTGGGAGTCTGTGCATGTGCACAGGAGGGCTAGAACGGTGGCTATGGTTATGTATATGTGAGTTGGTTTGAAACAGTGGAGGCTACAGGTGAACCGGTGGGGGTGGCCACCGATTCAGCTGGGCTGAGTGCAATGGTGCTGGAGAAGCAAAGGGCTTGATCGGTGGGGATGGCCACCGATTCAGATGAGGCAAAATATGATAATTGAGGGAATGGTTTGTTTGTTGTTTTATTATTAATGTTGTCATTGTTTCTTTTATTATTTATTTATTTATTTATTTTGTTTGATTGTCTTGTCATCATTTTGTTCATCTTTTTTTGTCATGTTAATGTCTGTTAATGTTTTCAATTATTATTGTCATTGCTTATGATTTCTATTCAATTATTATTATTATTTTCCATTTACTATTACTATTATCATTTCTGTTGTTTGTCTTATTTATTTATTCTCGTGTTTGACACGTTCGTCTAATGACGTACGCCACGTCAACATTTATTCGTCTCATTCATTCACACATGCGTACATGTAACATAAGCCATTGAGATTAAGGCCGGAGAGAGCAAACTCATATCGGTAGAAAACCGGTCGTGTCGTGCGACCCGATGCAACCACCCCTGCCCACCGTATGTCGGGGTGGTGCCCAGGAACGCCCACCTATAGACCCGAGGTGGCACCCACGGAACAATGTTCGCCAAACGGTGGCGACATGATATTTGCCTTTGGCGCCGGATCATGATATGAGTTACCCAGCGGCCATAGTGGCAGAGACATGTTCGGAAATCATCGATAAAAGCGGATGAAATACACAACTTGTGTCATATCTCATGATAAACGGGATAGTCGTTGGCTCACCAGGCCACCGGATCACTGCACATATCATAAAAGGAACCTCTTGAGGTTGAACGGTGGCCTACAGGTCAAAACGGTGCCCCCCCGAGCTTAAACGGTGGCGCACAGATTGAAACGGTGGCCCCCAAGCTGAAACGGTGGCAACTTGATTCGGTGGTACCCTTAATACGGTGACAGGTCCAATTCGGTGGCATTACATGGGGTCACTGGTTCACATGTTCGGTGGCCTGAATAGGTTGTCGTCTCATGTAATCGGTGGCCTGAATAGGTCACCGTTTTCCATAATCGGTGGCCTGAACAGGTCACCGTTTCACGTAATCGGTGGCCTGAACAGTCACCGTTCAAGGTAATCGGTGGCCCGAACAGATCACCGTTCAAGGTAATCGGTAGCCCGAACAGGTCACTGTTCAAGGTAATCGATGGCCCGAACAGGTCACCGTTCAAGGTAATCGGTGGCCTGAACAGGTCATCGTCCAAAGTAATCGGTGGCCTGAATATGTCATCGTTCAAGGTAATCGGTGGTCTGAATAGGTCACCGTTCAAAGTAATCGGTGGCCTGAACAGTCACTGTTTCTCATAATCAAAATCACTGATTCAGTTTGCCACCGGGTAGACAACCTTTATGATTTCTTTTGAAATTATATTAATTTATGAAGGGCCACCGATTCCAGGCAAGAAAGTCATGTGAAAGCAAGACCACCGATTAAAAGCGTGGGGGAAAAATCCAGCAGCACCTCCCCTTAGTTTGCACGTTGGGGGGGGGGGGGGCGGCGGTTTGCACGACATTCGTCCACCACGATTAGGGCTGCCAACGGGTCGGAGTCAGAGTCGAAGTCGGAAATGATATTTTCCGCATCCATTTCCTATAAGAAAATCAGAAACGAAAAGTAATCAGAAACATCTGATACGATCAAATGATAGATGTATATAGCATTAAGAGTAGTGGTAAAAAAGATATCTTTGATAATAATAGGCATAATAAATACTACAAGAGAGACAACTTAATTAGATTCTATTTACAAATTAAGGAGAAGTTAAAAACTTAGTCTAAAGTTTTTTAATATTAAGAAATAAGATTTTAAGAGTATATATTTTGTAAATAAAATAAAATGTATATATTATCGGAAACGGAAACGGAAAAATGGAAAATAATCGGAAACGAAAAAATGGATACGGAAAGGTCGGAAACGGGTCGGAAAGTGGATATCCATTGGCAGCCCTAATCACGATGGAGACGGTGCCATCAACGATGTTGATGCCGGGGGCAACAACACCACGGCACAAGGCACTGATTCCCGAGGCGTACCGAGAGGGAACCGATATATGCCAAGACCGAAAGATGAGGCAAAATCGATAGAACGTCACATCGGGACAATGTATTATTTCCTGTTTAACCTCCTTTTTTAGCATATGTTCATGGATCGGTGGCTATAACGGCCACCGGATCACATATACATCAAGAAAAGGAGTAAAGTGGTTGAATCAGTGGGCTTCAAATCAGACACAGCACTGAACGATGGGCTTCAAAACAGGAAGCAGTCCTGAACGGTGGGCTTCAAAGCATAAACAGCCTTGAACGGTAGGCTCCAAATCAGGCACAAACCTGAATGGTGGGCTCCAAACCAGGCGCAGCCCTGAACGGTGGGCTCCAATTCAGGCACAGCCCCTGAACGGTGGGCTCCAAATCAGGCACAGTCTTATCCTCCTTTTAAGGGTCACTTTTTGAGGGCTGAGGTGACAAAATCCCCTCCTCAGAACAACCCCTCCTCTTGTATGGATTTACATCATGTGCCATTAACTTGCTGCTGCAGACCATTTGTTGCTTTTCCCTCCTGGGCCGTCGGCCCATTCACAGCCCACTGGCCATAAGAAAATTGGGTACAGACACTATCCTTACTACAAATCACCCATACAGGACTTCATTAGATTTAGATTAATATATTCTATCTTCTATTAAGAGGGGAACTGATGATTGAGCGACAAATGGAGATCATTCACCTGCACTCTTTTGTGGACGGCCTCTCTCAAGCATCCACAGGCACCACCTCCTCCTTTTATGCTCAAAATAGAAAGAAGACAGGAAGACATTGCTAAAGAAATAACAAAAGATTGAGAAACAAGGACTACATAAACTGCCCAAAATATATGACAATGGAACATACAGTCGTACCAAAGAACATGATCAAGCAAAATGAGACCAACTTATACTTGGCTCGAGAGCAACCGAGGTAAAGATATTTTTCGAAGGAGACGGATTGCACTTGTTGAAAGCGCAAAGGTAGTTCAAAAGATACATAGATCAAATGGATGTACGAATGAGTCTCACAACACGAGTTAATTTTGTGACTCCACAGCCTCAGAGATGGGGAAGCTAGAGAACTAAGTCTTGATCCGCTCCACGAAATTATGACAGGCACGACTGATCAGAAGAAGATCTAAGAAATGAAGCACCTAATCTAACAGCAAGATGAACCGATAAATGATGTGTGAATGTGTCCCAATACAAGAGCACAACCAATACTCTCAAAAACTCTTGGATAGCGCAAAACGTAACAAGAAATACATAGATATTAGTCGAGATAGAGGCCGACAGAACCGACCTCAGAAGAGGCTCGATTGGATTAATCCCAAAAGTTGCAGATGGATTTGGGGAAAGAGAAATCACATGGGAAGATTTGGAAACAGAGGAGGTGGCTGGATTAGGCTGCCCGTGACTGCCAGTGCCATGGCAAGGGAACCAACAGTTCCATGCGAATAGAAAATGTTTGGGGTTCAAGAATCAAAATGTGAAGGGAAATGCGATTTGTAACCATAGTTTTAAATAAAGTCAATGTGAATTATAAGAAAAGTAATTTTATTGATTAGAAAGAAAAAAAAAAGAGAAAATCTGGTCAAGTCATCTTAACCAATTAAATTACTCTCTTACAATCAACCTCAATTTTATACAAGTCTAATCTTACAATAAGAAAGCACTTGTTCTTACAATAAACCTGCACAACTCCCGTATTACATACGAGAATAAGGATCCGTTTATTTCAATGTAAAATCTCATATTAGAAAAAAATTTTCAGAAAAAATTCATGTAATTACTTATCTGATACTACTGAAAAAATTAATTCATGAAAATCTTTTATATAAAATTAAGAATTTTGATATCTTTGATGAAACTCCGTAAACTATTTTCCTAGATTTTTTTCATATAAGATTTTTACAAGTGTGGCAACAATCTCCACCACAATGTTTGCCGTTCCGCGTCAGACGTCCGGCGGTTAGCATCCAGCACCTGGAGACCCGCCAATCAACGACTTGACAGTCGACGCCCGGTGGCCAAAGCTTCGCGACCGGGCGACTGGCGCCCAATGACTCGGCGACTAACGGCTCGGCGCCAAGCACCGACCGTCGGACGTCGGATGATTGGGTGGTCGACATGCGAAATGTATTTTATTATTTTTAGATATTTATTTTTTTAAAAAAAATATTTCTAATAAGTATTTTAGTGAGAAAAAAATATCAGAAAATACGTAGATATCAAATAGATAATTATGTTTTTAATTTTATGTAAAATTTAATCTTTATAACAAAAATTCTTATGAATATAGTTTCCAATCGGACCGCAAATGCAAGTTTAGGACAGATGCAAGTTAATGTTCACTTTATTAAAATAAAAGCTCGTAAAAATCAAACGGTTGAAATTCGTAAACCATTTTCTGACCTCCATATTTACTAAGATATATTTTAGCTAATCTAATAAGAGAACTTAACAAACTCTATAACTTAATTAAAACAACCTTAAATTCTTAGACGGTAAATTAACGAAGTCCACCAATAAGACGGCAGTGATGCACCCTCTACTGCACATCATATCATAGGCAGCGGCAGCAGTTGTCGTTAAAGAATTTGTGCTTGTAAATCATTTTTACAATAAATAGTATAAATTTGTCATTTTATTATAATATTTCAATGATAATATTATTAAAAATCAAATATTGCAAAAGTGTCGTATTTGCACCATAATTGAGTGTAATCTATGTAGAGAAGTGACTAAATTATCTATGGATAAAATTATAGGTGTTAAGGTGCTCACGCTATTGGAAAAGACAGCAATAGAAGTATTTTCCTTTTAAAAAATATTTAACAAATTAGAATAATAAGAGTGGTGTAGACGAGAGATTTAGTCTCACTTTGAAGAGTGAAAAATAAAGTATGTGCCTAAAAGAAGGATACATGAGCTTCTGAGGGCACGTGTGCACACATAATTTTGACGCCTCTTCGATGACGTTGTTTGTGAAAAATGGGACAAAAAGACCGTGTGACAAAAGACCGTGTGCCCTATCACATGTCTAGATGACCGGATACCTCATCTTACCGTGTGCCCTGTCACATGTCTAAACGATCGGATATCTCATCTTAACAAGACCCGATCTGAATATCTCATTTTAACAAGATCCGCACATTAGGGCTGCATGAAGATGGACTATGGACCCTTATTGTAAACCTTTATCCTCGATAAAAAATGGTTGTATAGAGGAAACATTAATCCTACATCGAAGAGAGTGAGAATAAAATACGTACCTAAGGGTCCGTTTGTTTATTCGGAAAATTTGGATTAGGAAATAGTTTTTAGGAAAATTTAATGTTTTATATTATTTGTTATCTTGTAAAAATAAAATCCGTAAAAACAAATCCTAAGATTACCGGATTTTGGCATCCGCACAAAAAGCACGGTTGCCATTTTCCCGGTTGCAACAACCTACTGCAACATTTCTCAGGAGCACTATTCATTTTAGATGAATTTTTATTTTTGTTCCACTCATTAAAATAGTATTTGTCAAATTTAATTATTTTTATTAGTTAATTTATTTTTTACTTTTTTATTAAAATATCTGTAGAATACTATTCATTCACATTGTAATTTTATTTTATTTCTCCTACTTTAAATCATATTTGTCAAAGTTACTTATTTTTTATTAGTTATCTATTTTTTCATTTTTTTTAAAAAAATATTAAAATAAAAAATAAAAAATAATAATTTTGATGAATAGTGTTAATACACAAGGAGTATATGACTCTCTCTCATTTGAGTAGATCATAAGACATCATACTCCTCCATACAATTTATATTTTCCTAACAACCAAATAGACAATTATATTTTTATTTTCACGTAAAAATTTTTCCGTGAAAAATTATTTTCCTCTAAAATTATTTTACATGCAACCAAATGGACCCTAAAATAAGGACGAGCATCTCCCCATGGGATATCTTTTTTAAGAAAAAAAGATAAAATTTCAAAGTGAGGATAATATTTCTCGGGGGGACATGCGCACATTGAAATTCTCAAGCCTCTTCAAGTGAGAATAATTATTTAATTTTATTTCTTATAAAATAATATCAATTTAATTATAGCATCTACCCTACTTCTTGGTGGTGTGCATCATGCGAAAATTCTCACGTCCTCAAGTGAAAATAAATATTTAGTTTTTTTTTCTAACAAAATAATATCAATTTAATTACAGCATCGGCGCCAATGGCCTCATTAAAACCTGAAGAGAAATGTTTAATAGGGTGTTTGGAAACATTTTTTTAAAGTTATTTTTATCAAAAAATTATGTTGTGTCAATTTTTAATTTTAATTTTTAAATTATAAAAATTTGAGGTTATGTGTTGGTAAAAATTTTAAAATTTATTTTAATGTGTATGGTGGGGGTGGGTTGCGCCGAGAGGGAAGGAAGCAGGGGGCGGCGAGTCAGGGGGGGGAGGGGTGGCAATTTGGGGGGGGGGGGGGGGTGAGTTAGGAAGGGGGGGTGCTGCGCGGTGGTGGGGGGGGGGGGGGGCGGTGGAGAAAGGAAGCAGGGGGAGAGGGAGCGCTACCCGGAAGGGAGGGGGCGGCGAGTGGGGGGGGGGGGTGGGGGCGGAGGGAAGCAGGGGGAGGAGGGCGCTACCCAGGGGGGATGTTGCGCGATGGGGGGTGAGGGTGGGGAAGGGAAGCAGGGGAGGGTCGGGCTGTAGCATCCTTGATTTTTTAAAATTCAAATAAAATAAAATTTTTATTTAAATAAATGAGATGAAGCAATTTAATTAGAATAAAAGGGAAATAAATAGAAACAAAGGGAATTAAAGCAATACCCATTAAGCTAAATTATTGATGGGTTACTCTAATAACCCAAACCCAATGAAATGGGCCCAATAGGGTTAGCCCATCATGGAATGAGAGGTAAATAGGTGAAATTCGTACCTAATTAATTAAATAAATAGGAAAGGGTTAAGATAAATGCTAAATAACTCATATATATCTTAAATAAGAGTCCTTACACCACCTAACCCTTTGGCCATGAAATTAGCTCTCTCCCTAGCCATATTAGGTGGATAAATAAGAGAAAGTGGGAGATAAAGAAGGAAATTTAGAGTTTAATGGAAATGAGGACTCTTATAATGACTAGGACTCCTATAGTTGGCCATATACATAAAAAACTCATCCTTAGCAACCCATTTTCGTGGCTAGAGCTCTGGAGAAAGAGGAGAAGGGCTGGAGACAAAGGAGCAAGGAGGAGGAGGCTAGACCAAGAAGGGTTTTCAGATTTTTCGTCATCTAAACTAGGGTTTTCTTGCTTCACGAAAAAGGTAGGTAATCTCTCAAGCATAAATCGTGAAATAATTACCCTAGGTAGAGTTCATTTACCTCTTCAAAATCCCTATGGTTTCGTGGTATTTCGTTCACCCATTTGAGCGAATTTAATTCGTGAAGTCCTGCTGTCACCATGAACCCGAATCTCATGTTTTCTCTAATACCTTGCACGTACTTGTTCCCATGCTATGATAAAATTCTCATTGATACTACCATATAATAGCTTTCAAATGCCCCTAGTCTTGCTTGATTTTGATCTCCCATGAGGGAGAATTAAATCTTTGAATATCTATCAGACCTATGCAGTCGACCCTCCTTGCTTCCTTTTTAACTTCGTGCACACTCGTCATCATTCCATGATAACATTATCATAAATACTACTACAAGTTAGCTTTCAAACGCCGCTAGTTTCAGAATTTTTCATCATATATACATCTCTAATTAATCATTGAACTCTGACTGCGCCTGTTTAGGTCACCGAAAAGTAACCTGATCAATGCATGTCTAAACCTTGTCTATTTTCAAATTAATCATGCATGTTGATAGATATACATGTCTACTTTCGTTTAAAACTAGTTTCATGCTTTTTGGACCACCGTACTATTTTATATAGAATTTAGAACGTCCCTGTATCATAGAGGACCCGCCCAGAGAAAATAGGAAAAACTAGGACCGCCCCTGTTATCGCGGCGGCGCGATACGCCGCGATAAGAGGAGTGTCGCGGTCGGCCTTCAGGCCGCGTCATGAATGCGACGGGCCTCGCCGCCGCATTCCCAAATCCGAACCGGGCCAGGCCGGCCGGTTCGCCTGTCGCGCCAGGCCGCACCACCGCGACATGGTCGCGACAGGACCCCCGTCGCGATACGCTCTTAACGCGCCCATGCACCCCGTCGCCTTCTTGAAATTTCGGCCAGAATAAATAATTGTGTTTATATCCCTGCTGATTAGTCTATATACTTCTTAATTAGCCATGAATAACCCATGTCATAGTTAATTCGACTTGGTAAATTAATAATTGGCATAAATGATATACATTTAATTATTTAAAATGACATTTGCACGACTTGTCATATCCTCAAGATTTCCTTACACTTACGCACACACAACATTATTAAATGCCATTTGACCTTGATAAATTATGCAATAATGTATTCGGTAAATTATCGAAATAAATGACTAAATTACCCTATTTTGTTAAATACAATTGTTTTCGTTTTATACGCGCATTTTAAATACCGTTACCGTTTTCCCTCGGCCTTCGAGCACTCGAGGCACGACGGACCTGTTTTCTACACACTTTCCCTTGACTTGGACCACCTCTCCACCGGGAATACTCTCGACTGGACCAGGGACTCCTTGTCAAGACCTCCGTAAGTCTTCTTGGCTTTGGCGCACGTCCTTAGTCAACGAGCTGGTTGTACCCTAAAACCCGTTACACCTTAGGGATCAGTACGATCCATGGCCCTAGTGTTCTCTCCTTATCTTGCAATCACGCTGGACCATCTAGCCTGTGTTCATAGCACGGCTAGTGGGCAGTTGTGACTTCTACCAGACTGCCGGTACCCGACCTGGTGCCGTGCAACCATTACTATCGCGTGTTTCTCGTCTTTTTACGGAAATGTCCCTATCTCATCTACTATCTCGATACTCTCATCTGTTCACGTTCTCTCTACACTCTCGTCTAGTTCATCTACTACTCTCATCTATTCTTGGTACTCTCTTGGCCATTCTTGTGATTGTCTAAGATAACAAACATGACTATGCTAGGCAACATAATAAGGGCCCGATCTGGTCCTTGGGAGGAGCACCGAAAGGCTTTAACTCGCGGGGGTCTAATGATCAGGTGATGGCATACACCAAACGCATGACTATCAAGATTTAATCTAAGACAATTCACAAACATTCCTGTACATGATACTTGACTTGTGGTTGATAAAATGATCGACCAAATGCATGTTACTTGCTTTCGTGACTTGTGCACTGCTGTGCAATTACTTGTTAACTTGAAATATGGCCAAATCTTTTGTACTTGTTACCTATGAAGGTATTCTTGTCTTATGAACTTACTGGCTCGACTATACCTGATCGTTCTCGTACTTGCTCGTTCCTGTTAGTTATCCTGCTTGATAAAAGGTTAAACACTTAAAGCCTGCTTGTTTACATGAGATATTAAGTCCTACTGAGCGTTATTCGCTCATCCTGCATTTTTATTTAATGTGTTTCAGGCGAGTATGACGATGACCACACTCACGAGGACGGGACTGAGGATGATGCTCAGGAGTGACCCCTTCCCAGCAACCAAGGCTTTCTAGTAGTAGTCAGTTAGTATAGATATGAGTTAGTGAATCAGATAGTCATTTATGTATTAGTTGATTTTGAATAAAGTACTATGGGCCCTAGTTTTGGCTCTGATACGTTGATGTATTAGTCAGTTAATGAGTTATTAGTGAATGTAATGGAGGTTGTTGGATTATTAATGAAATTGGAGTTTAATTGGTGTTATCCAATTGTGCAATGGTCTGTTATTTATTTCTCGCTCTGTACTATTTAATAACTGTAATCCCGCTCCGATATTCCGCGTCGGGGCGTTACAGTTTTGTGGTATCAGAGCCTAGGTTATTCTTAAGTATAGGATGATCTAGGTTTGACCTGCCTCGACTTAGAGTCTAATTCCATACCTATGTGAGACAGATAGAACCAAGGGTAATAAAGATAAAATAAATTCACACACGCACAAACTTAGTGCAAACTCAACGACTTACATTTAAAATTCTCTTTTGAAGGAACTTAAATACTAGCAATGGCAGCGGAACGTGCTCAACTCCGTGACATGCAGCAGACTATCCAGCAGCTTACCCAGGCTTTACTTCAGGCTGCTGGAGCAAACAACAATAATAACAACAACCGAGGAGCTGGAGAATTACACAGGAATTTCCGCAATCTGAATCCACCCCGATTCAGCTGGACCACTAATCCCGATGAGGCAGAAAATTGGCTTAAGGAGACAGAATGTGTTTTCCGCGTCATGCAATGCGCGGATGGGGACAAACTTTTACTGGCAACATTTCAGCTTGAACGGGACGCCCGTGCGTGGTGGGAATCTGTGGAAGCCACCAGGGCAGATGCACAGTTTACCTGGGAGGAATTCAAGGAGCATTTCAACTCCAAGTATTTCTCTGAAAGAGTCCAGGAGAGAAAGGCCTCAGAATTTGCTGCACTGAAGCAGAGGTACCTTACTGTCGCTGAATATGAAGCGCAATTCTCCCGATTGGCACGCTATGCCAACCACCTTGTTAGCACAGAGAAAATGAAGGCGAGGCGATTTCTTAATGGGCTTAAACCGTCATATATTACCCAACTTGCACCCATGGACATTCAGACATATGCTGAAATGGTCAAGAAGGCTCAGTTACTAGAAGATGCGACCGATCTGACTGATCGCATCAAGGGGAGACTAGTCAAGAAGGAACCAGCATCCGGTTCCTCCAGCAGGCCCACAAATGGCAAAAAGCGTCCGTTCAACATCACTGGAGGGACAAGTCAGGAAAGAAAGCCCAAGATACCTACTCCTCCAAACACCAACAAGACCAATTGTGAGCATTGTGACAAGCCTGGTCACACTGCCGCTGAGTGCTGGAGAAAAGTAGGCGCCTGCCTGCGTTGCGAAATCGCAATCACCGCATTTCCGAATGCCCTGTGCTGAAGGAGCAAGAGAAAGAGAAGCGTCCTATGGAACAAAAGAAACCAGGCAGACTACAGGCCCTGCAAGAGGTAGAGACCACCGAGGAAGGTGGAGTTGTGGAAGGTACACTACCGGTCTTTTCTCATTCGGCATTTGTTTTGTTCGATACTGGCGCAACGCATTCGTTCATATCACAAGTATTTGCTGATACCCTAAATGAGAAACCTGCATCTATGGCATTTGAATTATCTGTCACAACACCACTAGGAGAAAAGGCTCAATTGAATAAATATTTTCCATTAGCTGATGTTAAGGTTGGTGAACTTAACCTTAGAGCTGACTTGATCTGTATGCCCATGGAGGGCTACGATGTCATTCTGGGAGCCGATTGGCTATCCACGTATGGGGCTATCGTGGATTGTAGAAGAGGAAAATTTTCTTTTAGTGAATTCCCTAAGCTGACCTTCACAGGACGTAGGCACAAGCGACACTTGTCCCTCGTCTCTGCTATAAAGGCACATAACATGATAAGGAAAGGGAGTATGGCGTTTCTTGCCGCCATCGTAGTTGAGAAGAAAGCAACCAAGATATCAGACATCCACATAGTGCAAGAATACCCTGATGTGTTTCCCGATGAGCTACCAGGCATTCCACCTGAGAGAGATGTAAATTTCTCAATTGACCTCGTACCTGGAGCTGCACCGGTTTCACGCCAACCCTACAGGATGTCCCCTGCCGAATTGAAAGAGTTGAAAGAGCAACTGATGGAACTTCTGGAAAAGGGTTTTATTAGACCAAGTACTTCTCCTTGGGGAGCACCTGTGCTGTTCGTCAAGAAGAAGGATGGATCCATGAGATTATGCATCGATTACAGGCAGTTGAACAATCTCACTATAAAGAACAAGTACCCTCTGCCGCGTGTTGATGAGTTGTTTGATCAGATATCAGGAGCAAAGTATTTTTCTAAGATTGACCTTAGATCGGGATATCATCAAATGAGGATTAAAGATGCAGATATCTACAAGACAGCTTTCAGGAGCAGGTACGGTCATTACGAATTTGTAGTCATGCCTTTTGGACTAACCAATGCTCCTGCAGTTTTTATGCAATTAATGAACAGCATCTACCGGCCCTACCTCGACAAGTTCGTCGTGGTATTCATTGATGATATTCTCATATACTCCAAGACCAAAGAAGAGCACGAGGAGCATCTGAGGATCGCTCTGCAAATCTTGCGGGACAACCAACTCTACGCCAAATTGAGCAAGTGTGAATTCTGGCTCGAGGAGGTGTCGTTCCTAGGCCATGTCATTTCCAAGGATGGTATCGCTGTCGACCCTTCCAAGTAGAAGTTGTGCTGAACTGGGAAAGGCCGACCAATGTCACAGAAATCAGGAGCTTTCTTGGACTGGCTGGATATTACAGACGGTTCATAAAAGACTTCTCCAAGATAGCTGTACCTCTTACGCGTCTTACGCGGAAGGAGAACCCATATGTCTGGAGCAAGGAGTGCGAGAAGAGCTTTCAGACACTCAAGCAATTGTTGACATCTGCACCTGTCCTCGCATTACCAGTCGAAGGCGTAGGATTCTCAGTCTACACTGATGCATCTGGAATCGGTCTAGGCTGCGTATTAATGCAGAATGAGAAAGTGATAGCCTATTCATCAAGGCAATTGAAGCAACATGAGGTTAACTATCCTGTCCATGACTTAGAGCTAGCTGCTGTGGTTTTTGCACTCAAGATCTGGAGGCATTACCTATATGGGGAACAATTCATTGTCTACTCCGACCACAAGAGCTTGAAGTATTTATTTTCTCAAAAGGAGCTCAACATGCGCCAAAGGAGATGGCTGGAGTATCTGAAGGATTTCGATTTCAATATTCAATATCACCCAGGCAAAGGTAATGCAGTAGCTGATGCACTTAGTAGGAAGCCAGTAGCTTCATTATCATGTTTAGTCATGGGCGAGATGCAATTGTTAGAACAGTTCGCCAGTCTAGATCTGAACATCGAGAAGAGAAGTGATAAGATGATAGTTGCCAACTTAAGAGCTCAACCCGATATATTTGTCGAGATCAGAGAGCAACAGCTAATGATCCGTTTCTAATCCGAGTAAAGGAAACTATAGCTGACAAGCCAGATTTCTCCATCACTGAGGATGGAAGGCTATTATTCCAAGCCAGGACATGTGTGCCTGACAATGAAAAGCTGAAAAGGAAACTGATGGATGAAGCCCACAAGACCAAGTACACAATACATCCAGGTGCAACCAAGATGTACCAAGACATGAAGAGGTCATTTTGGTGGCCAAACATGAAGCGTGAGGTAGCTGAGCATGCAGCGCACTGCCTCACTTGTAAGCAGGTAAAAGCAGAACATCGTCGTCCTGCGGGTGTACTTAGACCCTTGGACATACCTGAATGGAAGTGGGAAAGCATCGGCATGGATTTCATCATGGGTTTACCTCGAACTCGCAGTGGACTTGATGCTATATGGGTTATTGTGGACCGTTTAACCAAGTTCGCACACTTCCTTGCCATTAAGAGCACCTGGAGTGTGGATGTGTTAGCAGCATTATATGTGAAAGAGATAGTCAGACTACATGGAGTTCCAGTATCCATTGTCTCAGATCGTGACCCTAGGTTCACTTCTAGATTCTGGAAGGGACTCCAGACTGCCCTAGGCACAAAACTCAACTTTAGCACAGCTTTCCACCCACAGACGGATGGACAGACTGAAAGGACGAATCAGATAGTGGAAGACATGTTGCGAGCCTGTGCTATAGACTTTGAGGGATATTGGAATGAACAGCTGTCACTAATTGAATTCGCCTACAACAATAGCTATCATGCCAGCATTAAGATGGCGCCATTTGAAGCACTGTATGGCAGGAGTTGCAGATCACCAGTATGCTGGAATGAAGTAGGTGAACAACAATGGCTGGGACCAGACATGGTGCAGAGCACTAGCAGAGACATACAATTATAGAGACAGAATTAAGATAGCTCAGTCCAGGCAGAAGAGCTATGCTGATAAAAGAAGAAGGGACTTAGAGTTTCAAACTGGAGATCATGTAATGCTGAAAGTATCACCGACCGAGGATTTCAAAGGTTTGGGATGAAAGGCAAGCTAAGACCAAGATTCATAGGTCCATTCGAAGTGTTAGATAGAGTGGGCGAAGTAGCTTATCGACTGGCACTACCACCCCAGTTCTCTACCGTACATAATGTTTTCCATGTGTCAATGCTAAGGAAGTATGTGTACGATACTTCACATGTGATCAGCTATGATGACATTACTCTGAACAAAGATATGACCTATGAAGAAAGGCCAGTGAAGATCTTAGACAAGAAGATTCAACAGCTTCGGAATCGATCTATACCCGTGGTTAAGATACTGTGGAGAAATCATGAAGTTGAAGAGGCAACATGGGAACCCGAAGCAACCATGCGACGAAATTATCCGGATTTATTCAGTAAGACATTCTTCCTCTTACGGTTATATGAATTTGGGGACCAAATTCTTTTTAAGAGGGGGAGGATGTAGCACCCTTGATTTTTAAAATCCAAATAAAATAAAATTTTTATTTAAATAAATGAGATGAACCAATTTAATTAGAATAAAAGGGAAATAAATAGAAACAAAGGGAATTAAAGCAATACCCATTAAGCTAAATTATTGATGGGTTACTCTAATAACCCAAACCCAATGAAATGGGCCCAAATAGGGTTAGCCCATCATGGAATGAGAGGTAAATAGGTGAAATTCGTACCTAATTAATTAAATAAATAGGAAAGGGTTAAGATAAATGCTAAATAACTCATATATATCTTAAATAAGAGTCCTTACACCACCCTAACCCTTTGGCCATGAAATTAGCTCTCTCCCTAGCCATATTAGGTGGATAAATAAGAAAGTGGGAGATAAAGAAGGAAATTTAGAGTTTAATGGAAAGGAGGACTCTTATAATGACTAGGACTCCTATAGTTGGCCATATACATCAAAAACTCATCCTTAGCAACCCATTTTCGTGGCTAGAGCTCTGGAGAAAGAGGAGAAGGGCTGGAGACAAAGGAGCAAGGAGGAGGAGGCTAGAACAAGAGAGTTTTCAGATTTTCGTCATCTAAACTAGGGTTTTCTTGCTTCACGAAAAAGGTAGGCAATCTCTCAAGCAAAAATCGTGAAATAATTACCCTAGGTAGAGTTCATGTACCTCTTCAAAATCCCTATGGTTTCGTGGTATTTGTTCACCCATTTGAGCGAATTTAATTCGTGAAGTCCTGCTGTCACCATGAACCCGAATCTCATGTTTTCTCTAATACCTTGCACGTACTTGTTCCCATGCTATGATAAAATTCTCATTGATACTACCATATAATAGCTTTCAAAGGCCCCTATTCTTGCTTGATTTCGATCTCCCATGAGGGAGAATTAAATCTTTGAATATCTATCAGACCTGTGCAGTCGACCCTCCTTGTTTCCTTTTTAACCTTCATGCACACTCGTCATCATTCCATGATAAAATTATCATAAATACTACTACATGTTAGCTTTCAAACGCCACTAGTTTCAGAATTTTTCATCATATATACATCTCTAATTAATCATTGAACTCTGACTGCACCTGTTTAGGTCACCAAAAAGTAACCTGATCAATGCATGTCTAAACCTTGTCTATTTTCAAATTAATCATGCATGTTGATAGATATACATGTCTACTTTGTTTAAAACTGGTTTCATGCTTTTTGGACCACCGTACTATTTTATATAGAATTTAGAACGTCCCTGTATCACAGAGGACCCGCCCAGAGAAAAAGGGAAAAACCAGGACCGCCCCTGTTATCGCGGCGGCGCGATACGCCGCGATAAGAGGAGTGTCGCGGTCGGCCTTCAGGCCGCGTCATGAATGCGACGGGCCTCGCCGCCGCGTTCCCAAACCCGAACCGGGCCAGGCCGGCCGGTTCGCCTGTCGCGCCAGGCCGCACCACCGCGACATGGTCGCGACAGGACACCCCGTCGCGATACGCTCTTAACGCGCCCATGCACCCCGTCGCCTTCTTGAAATTTCGGCCAGAATAAATAATTGTGTTTATATCCCTGCTGATTAGTCTATATACTTCTTAATTAGCCATGATAACCCATGTCATAGTTAATTCGACTTGGTAAATTAATAATTGGCATAAATGATATACATTTAATTATTTAAAATGACATTTACACGACTTGTCATATCCTCAAGATTTCCTTACACTTACGCACACACAACATTATTAAATGCCATTTGACCTTGATAAATTATGCAATAATGTATTCGGTAAATTATCGAAATAAATGACTAAATTACCCTATTTTGTTAAATACAATTGTTTTCGTTTTATACGCGCATTTTAAATACCGTTACCGTTTTCCCTCGGCCTTCGAGCACTCGAGGCACGACGGACCTGTTTTCTACACACTTTCCCTTGACTTGGACCACCTCTCCACCGGGAATACTCTCGACTGGACCAGGGAATCCTTGTCAAGACCTCCGTAAGTCTTCTTGGCTTTGGCGCACGTCCTTAGTCAACGAGCTGGTTGTACCCTAAAACCCGTTACACCTTAGGGATCAGTACGATCCATGGCCCTGGTGTTCTCTCCTTATCTTGCAATCACGCTGGACCATCTAGCCTGTGTTCATAGCACGGCTAGTGGGCAGTTGTGACTTCTACCAGACTGCCGGTACCCGACCTGGTGCCGTGCAACCATTACTATCGCGTGTTTCTCGTCCTTTTTACGGAAATGTCCCTATCTCATCTACTATCTCGATACTCTCATCTGTTCACGTTCTCTCTACACTCTCGTCTAGTTCATCTACTACTCTCATCTATTCTTGGTACTCTCTTGGCCATTCTTGTGATTGTCTAAGATAACAAACATGACTATGCTAGGCAACATAATAAGGGCCCGATCTGGTCCTTGGGAGGAGCACCCGAAAGGCTTTAACTCGCGGGGGTCTAATGATCAGGTGATGGCATACACCAAACGCATGACTATCAAGATTTAATCTAAGACAATTCACAAACATTCCTACGCATGATACTTGACTTGTGGTTGATAAAATGATCGACCAAATGCATGTTACTTGCTTTCGTGACTTGTGCACTGCTGTGCAATTACTTGTTAACTTGAAATATGGCCAAATCTTTTGTACTTGTTACCTATGAAGGTATTCTTGTCTTGTGAACTTACTGGCTCGACTATACCTGATCGTTCTCGTACTTGCTCGTTCCTGTTAGTTATCCTGCTTGATAAAAGGTTAAACACTTAAAGCCTGCTTGTTTACATGAGATATTAAGTCCTACTGAGCGTTATTCGTTCATCCTGTATTTTTATTTAATGTGTTTCAGGCGAGTATGACGATGACCACACTCACGAGGACGGACTGAGGATGATGCTCAGGAGTGACCCCTTCCCAGCAACCAAGGCTTTATAGTAGTAGTCAGTTAGTATAGATATGAGTTAGTGAATCAGATAGTCATTTATGTATTAGTTGATTTTGAATAAAGTACTATGGGCCCTAGTTTTGGCTCTGATACGTTGATGTATTAGTCAGTTAATGAGTTATTAGTGAATGTAATGGAGGTTGTTGGATTATTAATGAAACTGGAGTTTAATTGGTGTTATCCAATTGTGCAATGGTCTGTTATTTATTTCTCGCTCTGTACTATTTAATAACTGTAATCCCGCTCCGATATTCCGCGTCGGGGCGTTACACGGGCACTGCCCAGGGGGGGGGGAGGGGGCGGCGAGTGGGGGGAGGGGGAAGGGAAGCAGGGGGAGGGGGGTGCTGCCCAGGGGGGGCGGGGGGCACTACAACAAAAGTGGGCAACACTTACGGAAAGTTGGTTACGGTTCACTTTTCGTAAGTATATTAGCTACTGTACTTACGGTTGTTATAAAATTATTAATATTTTAATATAATATCTCCAACATTGTAACTACACCGTAAGAATAGGTTGTGTGCTAAACGAATAGACCCAAAAATTTTGCTAGCGGTCTTCTCTCACATAAATCCCACCTTTCTCAAAATAAAACCCAAAAACCCTCCTCCCCCGATCGGCAATACTCCCCTCCCTTTCTCAAAACAAAAGCTCCCTTCCCCGCGCTCTGCCGTTCCCCATCTCCTCCCCCGCGCTCTGCCATCTCCCATCTCCTCCCCTGTGTTCTGCGAGATTGAGACCATCGCCACCTGCGAGATCGAGGTGAGATTGTGTTACCAAAATCCCATTTACCCTCCACGATTGAAGTCCCAAATCCAAAACCCCCCGCGCTCTGCCATCCCCGATGGCCACCCAGGCTACTTGCCACTTCGGCGCCCCTCCTACGACTCCGATGTGCGACGAATACTACTCCACCACCGGCGATTTCAGAGTTTGCATGAAGACCCTCTTGCAGTAGGTGCCTCTCCCTCCCTCCTACCTTCTCCCTCTCTCCCTCTCTCCCTTTCTTTGTCTTTCTCTTTCTCACTCTCTATCTCTCAACTGATCTCCTTTCTTTGGACCACCAGTCTGCCTCCACCATCTGTGCCTCGGCCGTCTATTCCCTCCATCGGCCATCCCATCCCGTTGAGCGTTAGCCTCACCAGTCAGAGCCCCCCCACCTCTATTGAGAGTTTCGTAACCAGGAGTCAGTATTAGGCTCTTAGATGTCTGCATTTCCGCTAGTCTCCCCAATCGGCACCACTCCGCCTCCGTTGGCCTCCCCAGCCAGTGACACCCCACCTTCATTGGCCTCCCCATCCCCTCCTTCGAATGTATTCCCCAGCTAGCCTCTGTTGGCTTAATCTAGTCCCCAGCCAGCCATGTATCAGTGACAGTTTTGTTTTTCCTTCATGTTTTGTCCATAGGTTATGGACTTTTACCCGATTCAGCATCATGATGTGTAGAGACATTGTATATTGACCGGATAAGCCCAGCTAGAACAATGGTGCTGGATTACCCAATTATTCTGGTGTTCTTGCTTTTGATAAAGTATGGCTTAGCTGGTGGACACTTCCTTTGCTCACTTCATCAACTTGGGCAAGAGCTGATTACAATGAACATACATTTGCAGCACTCTCATTTATTTAACACTAATATATTTGCAGTAGTAGAAATAAACTTCTGGCTTGTGCTTATGAAGTCTTCTTTGTGAAATATATATATATATATATTTTACTAGTCTTCTTCTTCTTTCTTGACAGTCAAAACATGTAGAAAGTATTCCCAATATGGAAAGATGTGTGCAATCATCTGCAAGTGTATAATAGAACCTAAAGGAAAATAGGTAAATATGTTCATATCTCATTATGTTCTATATTCTCATTAGAAACTCAATTGTGTCTTGATGTATGATCTATAAAATGAATTGAATAACAGAGTTTGATGTTGGGCAAGAAAGTGAAGTTGTGTGACATGGAAGGACACCCGGTAGCCAATGCCATAATCATGTCGTTAGATAAATCTAAGATGGTTATGGATAAGAGTTTGGGCGAGGAGTATTTTGAGGTAGCTATTTTGTTTGTTTACAAACCCAATGCACATCTATTTGTGAAAGATAATGAACGAAAAACTGTCCAAGATGCTGTTGGAAGTCACATTGTGTGGTTCATAGACTTTGTAAGTTTATGACACCTGAAGTTTTATTTCACAGAATTATTTTTGAAAATAAATGAACTTGTTTATATGTATATTAATTGAATGATTTTTATTTTGCAGGTTGAGTTAGATGACACCTGAAGTTTTTATTGTGCCAACAGAATAGCTCTCCTCCCTTAAGAACATTGTCCACTCTCACCTTATGAAACAATTATGGTCATTAGATTTATGTTATGACCAAAACAATTATGATTGTCTTATCCTCAGGACAAACAATGATGTGTATGTGATGTTTAAATTTTATGTTGTGCATTTGTGATGTGATATAAATCAGTGCTATATGCACTTGTTTTGGCGGTGTAATTATATGAATGTTTCTTTTCAAACAATGTAAGTTGTGTAATGTAAATTTGAGAAAGTTGGTTGTATTAAATATCATAGATTGATGATATGCAAAAAATGTGGTGTATGTATGTAAATATGTTGGTTGTGTGCTATGTGTGTGGATGTATGTAAATATGTAGGTTATATTTTTAGTCAAATTATGGATTATATACATTTGCACTGAGAGTTTTCTTACGGTTCAGAGATGCGTAACTACAGATAATAGCTACGGTTTCTAACGTAGTGATTAATTTTCATATGTCATCTTCTATTGGGATATTTCTTATGGTATTTTATATGTATACTTACGCTTTATAAAAGTAGGCCAAGTCTATATTATTACGGTTTATAAACAAATGTATTTATTACGTATTGTAACCGTAAGTAAGGCTATAGCCACTCTTGCTGTGGTTACGAAAACGAACCGTAGGAACTTTCGTAAGTATACGTCTGTTCTTACGGTTTTGACACTTACACTTACGATTTTCGACGTAAGTGTTGCCCACTTTTGTTGTAGTGGGGGCGGGGAAGGGAAGCAGGGGGAGGGGGGGCACTGCCTGGGGGGGAGGGGGCGGCGATGTGGGGGGGGAGGGGGGGAGGGGGGGGGGGAAGGGAAGCAGGGGGGGCTACTGCGCAAGGAGGGGAGGGGACGCAGGGGAGGGTTCCGACAGTGAGGGAGGGGGGGGGCGCAGTATGTAGAAGATGAGTGAGCTGTGTTGTGTTTTTTTTAAAAAAATTGCTTCACACTTGTTTTTATTTTGGGAGAGATTTACATAGAATAAAATCTCTTCTTTAAAATTAAAAATTTCTTACCAAACGCGTCTATTTGTCTCTCCTCTTTCTTTTTTAAATTTAAGAGAAAAAATTGATAAAAAACTGTAACCAAACACCCTATAATACATACTAAAATAGTACACCCATTTGTGTCACTTTTTTTTGGAGTTCAAAAGAGTAGAAGTGGGGAAG
Source organism: Colocasia esculenta (assembly GCA_014218235.1). Lineage (NCBI taxonomy): Eukaryota > Viridiplantae > Streptophyta > Magnoliopsida > Alismatales > Araceae > Colocasia > Colocasia esculenta. Next base: position 138,079,257 of record CM024762.1, on the reverse strand, counting down.
ATATTAAAATTTTAAGCATAAATGACGGATTTTAATACACTCTACTTAATATGTGCATATCTTAACGTATTTCTCAAATCGAAAATTGCCAGCTTGGACAGTGTCTGCTTTCGAGGGGGGAGGTGGTGAATTTTGGAGCAGTTAGGGGTGTTCATAATTTGGTCCAACTTGAAAAATCGAACTGAACCGGTCAATTCGGTTCGGTTCGATTTAGGTTTGACATCCAATTAATTCGATTCAGTTTCACATTGTAGAACTAAAATGAACCGAATATATATATATATATATATAATATTATTTATAAAAGTATATAATTTTATTACAAAAACTTTGTTAAACTAAACAGGGAAAGTTTGTTCTTAAAACAAAGGAAGGTGGACTGCACGAAGGTAGGTTTAAAATTGAATTTTTTCTAAAAAGTTATGGTCTGCTCGGTTTAGCAAAAGTTTTTAGATGGTGAGTATCTTACCTTGTTTAGAAAGATTTCTTCGTTGATTTAGGTGACAATTAATGTTTGAGACTTGCCTTACTGGAGGTGTGTTAAAGTTGATAGATTTATTATTTTATGTTAGCTGCTATATGTTAGGATTTGTTTACCCGGATTTTACTTAATCATATTTAGGTGCGATATAGATAGATTTAGTGGGGAGGTTTAGACGGGAAAACTCTGTTTCTGGTGTTGTCACGTGCTCTAGAACTGAATTTTATTAGAATAGTATAGATAATATAGATATATCATAAGACTTCGATTTCGATCGGTTTGCATGATATTTCAGTCCGATTTTTGTTCACCTAAAAATAAGGTAAACCGCATCGAAGTGAGCCACTCTTGCTGGCCCTCCGCACTGCTCAACGAGGTACTGGACAAAGATGCGGGCAAACGTGGCGCGGCAGGTGAGCCAGGCAGATTAGATAAGAACGAAGCGCGTTCTAGAGCCCTCCGGCACCTTCATCTGTACTCCGCCCCAACCCACCGTGGCACCGTCACCGTGGCGTCCGTCCATGCTTAAGAGCATTCCAGGGCATTCCGCAGCTGTCCCTACAAAAGTGCTCTCCTTTCCCCTTTCTGGAGGTTTCATGCACGATCCACCCTTCCCCTTCCCTCACACTATAAAAGGGGAGCCCCTTGGTTCCCTCTGCACCATCAGTAGAGTCCAGTTCTTCCTCTCTTTTTTGTCCCGGCTCTAGCTAGTTCCTGAATCTTGAAAACCCAACCCTCTGCCGGGAAAGATGTCGATCGTCCCGAGCTTCTTCGGCCGCCGCAGCAACGTGTATGACCCCTTCTCTCTGGAGGTCTGGGACCCCTTCTTCGACCCCTTCCGCCAGCTGTCGGAGACGCGCCCGTCGCAGCTGTCGTCGGAGACGGCGGCCTTCGCCAACACCAGTATCGACTGGAAGGAGGCCCCGGAGGAGCACGTGTTCAAGGCGGACCTCCCCGGCTTGAAGAAGGAGGAGGTGAAGGTGGAGGTGGAGGACGGGCGCGTGCTGCAGATCAGCGGCGAGCGCACCAAGGAGGAGGAGGAGAATACCGACCGCTGGCACCGGGTGGAGCGCAGCAGCGGCAAGTTCCTGCGGAGGTTCCGGCTGCCGGAGAACGCCAAGGTGGACCAGGTGAAGGCCACCATGGAGAACGGGGTGCTCACCGTGACGGTGCCCAAGGAGGAGGTCAAGAAGCCGGAGGTCAAGGCCATCGAGATCTCCGGTTAAGAAAGGAGGAGCATCAACTCCGCGATATATACCCAGCACACCGTTTGCTATGGCTTTTGGAGGAAGCGTCTTCTCTGTGTATCCAACCTACCTGTCCATTATATGTCTAGATCGAATAGAAATGTGTAGTACTGTCCATCCGTCATGTTGTGAGACGTCGTGGGTCGTGTTAATGTGAGGTGTTCCTACGTACGTCGATGTATATATCTACTTCCGCAAGAAGACGCAAATAAAAGTAGTATATGGTTGAGATCTTATAAGTTGTGTTTGGGGACACATGATAACCAGTCATATGAATTGATCCCTAGCTTTCAGTATCGGATGCTATTCTGGGTTTTTCCTACGGTGCATGGCATCCACTTTTGATTGAGTGGGATGGGCTACACTTTCTGACTTTTGGAAACATAGCCTGAGTGATCGGTATGCGACTATGCATAAGAGAGATTGCCAAAGGATTAGATATGAATAGATTAGTCTTAAGTTTAGCCTGGTTAAAATTAAGTTGAACAAACAACAGATTAAGATGGTAAGAGTACACATATTAACGAAACACATGTTTTATTATATCACATGACTGTTGGAGAAATATAGAGGAAGACAGTAAATAAGATGCGAGGTAAATAATTGAGCGCGCCTTCTAGTCACTTCTTTGTACCTCTTCTGTTCTCTTTTCCAATCTTCTTTTAATATATATACTTCTAAACAGATGGTCTCTTTTTCTTTTGATACTTTTAAACACTCACGCCCATTTTCCTTGCTGAAAACTCAAATCTCGAGAGAGAACTACCTTCAAATTTAGAATTTGATTGGGCAGAAGATCAAATAGGACCGTGGCGTGACCCCAACCCCATAAAACTCTGATCAGAGAAAGTATCGTCTCAGATATAAGAAGGTGAATTTTACGTCTCATTATTATGGGAACCATCTTTTGGGACGGTAAATCCATAGAATTCTGGAACAATTGACTACCGTGACCTCTCTCCGGGTGGTGGGGAAAACAGAGCAAGATGTAGCCGCTAGCTCTTATCCCCTCACTCTATCCATTAATATATATCCAGAACCTGGTCTCTGCTGGTTCCGAAATGGGCATTGAATTCACGACAGAGATGTGATTAATGGTGCTAGTTGTACAAGTCCATGGCTGGAATAAGAACTGTCTTGAGATGTTTAGCTTGTGGGATTTGATTCAGGATGCCCTTTGCTTGGGTGTCGTCGTTGTTGATGGGTTTCCAATTTCCATCAACCTGAAAGATGTTTGGTTTTTGCTGATTGCAGAAGGAACGTGCTCTCCTGTGCCAAGCTTAGTTTCGTTGGCGACGGGGCATAGACGGAGAGGTGACGGCACCATCTGCACCTTGGAGGAACTGGGCAAGGGCCACATGAAGCCATATCCGGATTGCCTGGGTAATGTTGTGTGTCACTGCTCATGGCATCGTGTATTCGAGCTGGAACATAGCAAGTTGCACAGCCATCAATTCCTGATAACTGAGATCCTCGATGGAATGCTTTACTTGAGCAGTTTTATAGAAGATTTTGTCGTCAGTGGTGGAATCGGGGGAGTTACCCATGTCCGGGATCCATGAGGCAGTGGAGAGGATCAAAATCTATCGTTCGCCTGTTCGAGCATCCTTTCTCTGAGAGTTCTTTGCTAGATTCAGATGTACCGGGTCCTCAAGAGGCATTCGTGTGTGTAGCTAGCTAGGTTAACTGGGATCATATATATAACACAAACTTTGTAAACTCGTATATTTCATTTAAATGAGTTCAGAACAATCGGTGATCTACAATCAGAAGGATTAGATGATCAGGAGAGTAATCTTTGATTAACTTTCTAGCTACAACAATCGATGAACAGAACATTTAGAAAGAGACATCTTAATTTCATTGACTTGCTGGTTATATGTATGCAGTTTTGAAACTTTAACTCATCCCACAATTGCATATATATATTCGTTTTACACCAAAACCAATGCTATATCAGAAGTTCATACTCCAGCCAAGCACGACATTAAACAACTGAAGCAGTGGCCGTGAGCTCCACTTGTGCTGCATAGGCCATGTGAAAGATGTAATAAGAATGATGGTTTAGTTCAACATTTGATGCAGCCGCAATTGGTACCTAGCCAGAAATTTATAGGAATCTACCCACTGTGCAAAAAAGAAGTCCAACAGTCCACCTCTGATCGATGCATCCACATTAAAAATCCAACTTTGATGCATCGACTTCATACTGCAGGATTGTTGTAAGTCAGCATCCTTGTTCTTGCCCCCCCGTCAATTGTTGGTCTTTAATTGGTGCATTTAACAATAGGGTTCAATGCTGTTCTCCTCTTGCTCAGGCACAACAATCCTGGAAGGAATCAGAGCAGCAGTTGGAGAGAATGCTGAGGTGATCCCCATCAGCAGCCACGTTAAACACTCATTTTTGCAGTTGTAGTAATGTGAATGAGGGGAAAAAAATCAAGAAAGAAAAAGAGAAAAAAGAAGTGGAGGGTGTGACAAATAATTTCATTTTTATTTTTATAAAATATGGTTCGCATAGAGAAATTAAGAGATTAGGGGTTCGGTGGATCCCATTCCGCTATTTTATAAGAGAATAATGTTAATTACATCTCACATATGAGGTGTGAGAAAATCATTGATTAATTAATCAAAAAATTTTGGAGCCTAATATTCTCATTTTAAGATAAATAGTCATTAACAAGGTACTGAACTTTATGATATCAGCAAAGGTGGCATCCTGCGTTAAAGCATAAGAGTGGTAATGAACAAATTTGAGAATTGTAAATTTAGTAATAACAATGAGATAAATCGATTTAATTGGAATAAAGAGAAAATAAATGAAAACAAAGGGAATTAAAGTAATACCCATTAAGCTAAATTATTAATCGGTTACGCTAATGAACCAAACCTAATAGTTTGGGCCCAATTAATAATAGCCCATCTAGGGAGGAGATGTAATTAAGTGAATTTTGTATCTAATTAATTAGAAAATAGTAAAAGACTAAGATAAACACTAAATAAATCATGTTTATCTCAAATAAGAGTCCCTAACCCATCCTAACCCTATTAGCCACGAAATTAGGCCTCTCCCTTACCCAATTAGATAGATAATAGCAAGAAAAAATATGTGATAATTATAGAAATTCGTAATTAAATGAGGAGGAAAGAGTTTTAGGTGATTTAGAACTCTACAAACTATCAAAACACCCCTCATTCGACCCTAGCACCCCACAATTCGTTGCTGAAGGTCTGGAGATGAGGAGGAGGCGATCTAGAGGAAGAACTTGGAGGAGAAGGGGCTAGCCTTGGCTTTCTTCTTCATATTTTCGTCATCCAAACTAGGGTTTTCTTACTCTACGAAAAAGGTAGGCAATCTCTTAAGCTAAAATCATGAAAAAATTACCCTAGGTAGACTTCATGATCCTCTTCAAAAGCTCTCTAGTCTGGTTGCATTTCGCTCATCCATTTGGGCAAATTTAATTCATGAAACCCTACTGTTACCATGAATTGAAATCTCATGTTTTCTCTAATTCCCCACATGTACTTTCTCTCATGCCATGATAAAAGTTTCATATATACTACATCTTATTAGCTTTCAAACGGCCCTAGTCTTGCTCTATTTCGATCTCCCATTAGGGAGAATTAATTCTTTGAATCTCTGTCAGAACCATGCACCTGACCCTTCATGTTTGCTTGTGACCTCCGTACATACTTGATCCCATACCATGAGAAAATTCTCATAAAAACTACATCTTGTTCTCTTTCAAACGCCCCTAGTTTCGGAATTTTGCATCATGTATTCATCTCTAATTAATTCGTTGAACCCTGCCTGCGCCTGTTTAGGTCATCGGAATGTAACCTATTCAAGCATGCCTAAATCTTGTCTAATTTCAAATTAATCGTGCATGCTGATAGATCTATGTGTCTGCTTTCATTTGAAACTAGATTCGTAATTTTTGGGTCATTATACGATTTTATATTGAATTTAGAAGAGCCTTGTGTCAAATCTGAACAACCCTAGAAAAGGGAAAAAAATGTCGGACCGTCCTGATATCGCGACGACGCGATCCGCCGCGATACCAGTCAGGTCGCGCCCTATAGGCGCGTCGCGTTTAGATCGCGGCGGCCTAAGCCGCCGCAGTTTCCTTTCCGGTCCGAGCCAGGCCGGCCGGTCTGCGGATCCGGCCCGAGCCGCCCGTCGCGACTTGAATCGCGACGGGTAGGTACGGTCCGCCGCGATTTGCAGACTTCGGCCAGAACATGAAATTGCTCTCATGCCCTTGTCAATTAAGCTATATGACTCAAGTTTAACCCTAATCATGTACTATTTTGAACAGTAACAATTTGATTATTTATATTTGTTAATAATCGCATGAAATATATTATTTAAAAGTCAATTGCACGACCTATCATATTCTCAAGATTTCTTTACACTTGCACACACATAACTTTATTAATTGCCATTTTACCTTATTAAATTACGCAATAATGCATTCGATAATTTAGTGAAATAAATTACTAAATTCCATATTTTATTAAATATAATTCTTTCCATTTTTACTCGCGCATTTTATCTACCGTTACCATTATCCCTCGGCCTTCGAGCACTCGAGGCACGACGGACCTGTTTCTACACACTTTCTCTTGACTTGGACCACCTCTCCATCAGGAATACTCTCGACTAGGCCAGAGACTCCTTGTCAAGACCTCCGTAAGTCTCCTTGGCTTTAGCACACGTCCTTAGTCAACGAGCTAGTTGTACCCCAAAACCCGTTACACATTAGGGATTAGTACGATCCATGCCTTAGTGTATTCCTTCTTGTCTTGGGTTCACGCCGGACCACCTGACCCGTGTACCCGACACGGCTAAGGGGGCGGTTGTGACTTCTACCAGACTGCCGATACCCGACCTGGTGTCGTGCAACCATTACTATCGTGTGTTTCTCGTCATTTTATGATTATACCCTTTCTCATCTGCTATCTCGATACTCTCATCTGTTCACGTTCTCTCTACACTCTCGTCTAGTTCATCTGCTACTCGCATCTCTTCTTAGTACTCTCTTGGCCATGTGTGATTGTCTAAGATAAAAATATGACTATGCTAGGCAACATTATAAGGGCCCGATCTGGTCCTTGGGAGGAGCACCTAAAAGGCTATAACTCGCGAGGGTCTAATGATCAGGGTGATTGGCATACACCTAACGCATGACACGTAAGATTGATCTAAGACAATTCACAAACATTCCTATACATGATACTTGACTTTGTGGTTGATAAGATGATCGACCAAACACATGTTACTTGATTTACTTGCTATCATGACTTGTGCACTGTTGTGCAATTTACTTGTTAAACTTGAAATATGGTCAAATCTTTTGTTGTACTTGTTACATGTGAAGGTATTCTTGTCTTGTGATCTTACTGACACGACTGATCGTTCTCGTACTTGCTCGTTCATGTTAGTTACTCTACTTGATAAAAGGTTAAACACTTAAAGCCTGCTTATTTACACGAGATATTTAAGTCCTACTGGGTGTTATTCGCTCATCTGCGTTTTTATTTAAATGTGTTTCAGGCGAGTATGTCGATGACCACACTCACGAGGATGGGACTGAGGATGATGCTCAGGAGTGACCCATTTTTCGCAACCAAGGCTTTCTAGTAGTAGTCAGTTAGTATAGTGATGAGTTAGTGAGTCAGATAGTATTTATGTAATAGTTTGGTTTTGAATAAAGTACTCTGGGCCCTAGTTTTGGCTCTGATACGCTGATGTAATAGTTAGTTCTTGAAGTTTGATGAATTATTAGTGAATGTAATGATGACTGGTGGATTATTAATGAAATTGGAGTTTATTTGGTGTTATCCAGATGTACAATAGTTTGTTATTTATTTTCTCGCTCTGTACTATTTAATAACTGTAATCCCACTCCGATATTCTGCGTCGGGGTGTTACAGTTTTGTGGTATAAGAGACTAGGTTATTCTTAAGTATAGGATGATCTAGGTTTGACCTGTCTTGACTTAGAGTCTAAATTCATACCTATGTGAGATGGGTAGAACCTTGGGTAATAAGATAAAATAAACTCACACACGCACAACTTAGTGCAAACTCAATTAACTTACATTAAATATTTTCTTGTGAAGGAACTTAACATTAACAAATGGCAGCGGAGCGTGCTCAACTCCGTGATATGCAGTAGACTATCCAACAGCTTACCCAGGCTTTACTTCAGGCTACTAGAGCAAACAACAATAATAACAACAACCGAGGAGCTGGTGAATTACACAGGAATTTCCGCAATCTGAATTCACCTCGGTTTAGCGGGACTACTAACTCCGATGAGGCCGAAAACTGGTTAAAAGAGATAGAACGCATTTTCCACGTTATGCAATGCGCGAACAGGGACACGTTTTTACTTGCAACATTTCAACTTGAACGGGACACCCGTGCGTGGTGGGAATATGTGGAAGCCACCAGGGCAGATGCACACTTTACCTGGGAGGAGTTCAAGGAGCATTTCAACTCCAAGTATTTCTCTGAAAGAGTCCAGGAGAGAAAAGCCTCAGAATTTGCTGCACTGAAGCACAGGCACCTTACTGTCACTGAATATGAAGCGCAGTTTTCCCGATTGGCACGCTATGCCAATCATCTGGTCAGCACAGAAAAAATGAAGGCAATATGATTTCTCAATGGGCTTAAACCCTCTTATATCGCCCAGCTTGCCCTGATGGACATCCAGGTTTATGCTGACATGGTCAAGAAGGCCCAACTGCTTGAGGATGCGACTGATCTGACTGATCGCATCAAGGGCAGAATCGTCAAGAAGGAACAAGCATCCGGCTCATCGAGCTGACCCACCAATGGCAAGAAGCGGCCGTTCAACATCACTGGAGGGCCAAGCCAGGAAAGAAAGCCCAACATACCTACTACTCCAAACACCAACAAGACCAACTGTGAGCATTGTGACAAGCTTGGTCACACTGCCGTTGAGTGTTGGAGAAAAGTAGGCGCCTGCCTGCGTTGCGGAAATCACAATCACCGCATTTCCGAGTGCCCCATGCTGAAGGAGCAAGAGAAGGAGAAGCGTCCTATGGGACAGAAGAAACCAGGCAGACTGCAGGCCTTGCAAGAGGTTGAGACCACCGAGGAAGGTGGAGTTGTCGAAGGTACTTTACCAGTCTTTTCTCAATCAGCATTTGTTTTGTTCGATACTAGTGCTACACATTCATTTATATCACAAGTATTTGCTGACACATTAAAGGAGAAACCTGCATCTATGGGTTTTACACTACTTGTCACAACACCACTAGGGGAGAAGGCCCAACTGAATAGGTATTTTCCTTTAGCTGATGTGAAGATTGGTGAACTCAATCTTAGAGCCGATCTAATATGTATGCCCATGGAGGGCTATGACGTTATTCTGGGAGCCGAATGGCTATCCACGTATGGAGCTATCATGGATTGTCGAGGAGGGAAGGTTTCCTTCAGTGAATTCCCTAAGTTAACCTCTACGGAACGTAGACACAAGAGGCACTTGTCTCTCGTCTCTGCTATTAAAGCACATAATATGATAAGGAAAGGGAGTATGGCGTTTCTTGCCGCCATCATAGTTGAAAAGAAAGCAGTTAAGATATCAGACATCCACATAGTGCAAGAATACCCTGATGTGTTTCCCGACGAGCTGCCAGGCATACCACCTAAAAGAGATGTCAATTTCTCAATTGACCTCATACCTGGAGCTGCACCAGTTTCACGCCAACCCTACAGGATGTCCCCCACTAAATTGAAAGAATTGAAGGAGCAGTTTATGGAACTACTAGAGAAGGGTTTTATAAGGCCAAGCACTTCTCCTTGGGGAGCACCAGTGTTGTTTGTCAAGAAGAAGGATGGATCTATGAGATTATGCATTGACTATAGGCAGTTGAACAATCTCACTATCAAGAACAAGTACCATTTGCCTCGTATTGATGAATTATTTGATTAGATATCAGGAGTTAAATATTTCTCTAAGATTGACCTTAGGTCGGGATATCATCAGATGAGAATTAAAGATGCAAACATTTACAAGACAGCTTTCAGGAGCAGGTACGGTCATTATGAATTTGTAGTCATGCCTTTCGGACTAACCAATGCTCCTGTAGCTTTTATGCAATTAATGAACATCATCTATCGACCATATCTCGACAAGTTCGTCGTGGTTTTCATTGATGATATTCTCATATACTCCAAGACTAAAGAAGAGTATGAGGAGCATCTGAGGATCGCTCTACAGATATTGCGGGACCACAAACTCTACGCCAAATTAAGCAAGTGTGAATTCTGGCTCGAGGAGGTATCATTCCTAGGTCATGTTATCTCTAAGGATGGTATTGCTGTTGATCCTTCCAAGATGGAAGCCGTACTCAACTGGGAAAGACCGACCAATGTCATAGAGATCAGAAGCTTTCTTGGACTGGCTGGATATTACAGACGGTTCATAAAAGACTTCTCCAAGATAGATGTACCTCTTACTCGCCTTACGCGAAAAGAGAACCCCTATGTCTGGAGCAAGGAGTGTGAGAAGAGCTTTCAGACTCTCAAGCAACTCTTGACATCTACACCCGTCCTTGTGTTGCCAGTCGAGGGCGAAGGATTCTCAGTCTACACTGAGGCATCTGGAATCAGTTTAGGCTGTGTGTTAATGCAGAATGAGAAAGTGATAGCCTATTCATCAAGACAATTGAAGCAACATGAGGTTAACTACCCTGTCCATGACTTAGAACTGGCTGCTGGTATTTGCACTCAAAATCTTGAGGCATTACCTATATGGAGAGCAATTCATTGTCTACTCCGACCACAAGAGTTTGAAGTATTTATTCTCTCAGAAGGAGCTTAACATGAGACAACGAAGATGTCTAGAGTATTTAAAGGATTTTGATTTCAACATCAATATCACCCAGGTAAAGGTAATGCAGTAGCTGATGCACTTAGCAGAAAGCCAGTAGCTTCATTATCATGTTTAGTCATGGGCGAGATGCAATTGTTAGAACAGTTCGCCAGTCTAGATCTAAACATCGAGAAGAGAAGTGATAAGATGATAGTTGTCAATTTAAGAGCTCAACCCGATATATTTGTCGAGATCAAAGAGCAACAAGCAAATGATCCATTCCTAGTCCGAGTCAGGGAGACCATAGCTGACAAGCCAGATTTCTCCATCGCTGAGGATGGAAGGATATTATTCCAAGCCAGGACTTGTGTGCCTGACAAAGAAGAGCTGAAAGGAAGCTAATGGATGAAGCCCACAAGACTAAGTATACCATTCACCTAGGAGCAACCAAGATGTACCAAGACATGAAAAGATCATTTTGGTGGCCAAACATGAAGCGTGAGGTAGCTAAGCATGTCGCGCACTGCCTCACTTGTCAGCAGGTAAAAGTAGTACACCGTCGTCCTGCGGGTGTACTCAGACCCCTGGACATACCTGAATGGAAGTGGGAAAGTATCAGAATAGATTTCATCATGGGTTTACCCCGAACTCGTGGTGGACTCGATGCTATTTGGGTTATTGTGTACAGATTGACTAAGTCCGCACATTTCCTCGGCATTAAGAGCACCTGGAGTGTTGATGTGCTTGCAGTTTTGTATGTGAAAGAGATAGTCAGACTACATGGGGTTCCAGTATCCATAGTCTCAGATCGTGACCCTAGGTTCACTTCTAGATTCTGGAAGGGACTCCAGACTGCCTTAGGCACAAAACTCAACTTTAGCACAGCTTTCCACCCACAGACTGATAGACAGACTGAAAGGACAAATCAGATAGTGGAGGACATGCTACGTGCCTGCACTATAGACTTTGAAGGTTATTGGAATGAACAACTATCACTGATAGAATTTGCCTATAACAACAGTTATCAGGCCAGCATTAAGATGGCACCATTTAAAGCTCTGTATGGCAGAAGCTGTAGATCGCCAGTGTGCTTGAATGAAGTAGGTGAGCAACAATGGCTGGGACCAGACATTGTACAAAATACTAGTAGAGATATATAGATTATCAGAGATAGAATTAAGGTAGCTCAGTCCAGGCAGAAGAGCTATGCTGATAAAAGAAGAAGGGACTTAGAGTTTCAAACTGGAGACCATGTGATGCTCAAAGTATCCCTGACCCGAGGATTTCAACGGTTTGGGAAGAAAGGCAAGTTAAGACCAAGATTCATATGTCCATTTGAAGTATTGGATAGAGTTTGCGAGGTGGCGTACCGACTAGCACTACCTCCCCAGTTCTCTACCGTACATAATGTTTTCCATGTGTCAATGCTAAGGAAGTATGTGTACGATCCTTCACATGTAATCAACTTTGACGATATCAGCCTGAATAGAGATATGACCTATGAAGAGAAACCTGTGAAAATACTAGAAAAAAGATTCAACAGCTTCAGAACCGACCCATATCTGTGGTCAAGATACTGTGGAGAAATCACGAAGTTGAAGAGGCAACATGGGAGCCCGAAGCAACCATGCGACGAAATTATCCAGATTTATTCAGTAAGACATTCTTCCTCTTACGATTATATGAATTTGGGGACCAAATTCTTTTCAAGAGGGGGAGGATATAACACCCTTGATTTTTAAAATCTAAATAAAATAAAGTTTTTATTTAAATAAATGAGATAAATCGATTTAATTGGAATAAAGGGGAAATAAATGGAAATAAAGGGAATTAAAGCAATACCCATTAAGCTAAATTATTAATGGGTTACGCTAATGAACCAAACCTAATAGTTTGGACCCAATTAGTGATAGTCCATCTTGGGAGGAGATGTAATTAAGTGAATTTCGTATCTAATTAATTAGAAAATAGTAAAAGGCTAATATAAACACTAAATAAGTCATGTTTATCTCAAATAAGAGTCCATAACCCATCCTAACCCCATTGGCCACGAAATTAGGCCTCTCCCTTACCAAATTAGATAGATAATAGCAAGAAAAAATAGGTGATAATTATAGAAATTCGTAATTAAATGAGGAGGAAAGAGTTTTAGGTGATTTAGAACTCTACAAGCCATCAAAACACCCCCCATTCGACCCTAGCACCCCACAATTCATTGCTGGAAGGTCTGGAGACGAGGAGGAGGCGATCTAGAGGAAGAACTTGGAGGAGAAGAGGCTAGCCTGGGCTTTCTTCTTCATATTTTCGTCATCCAAACTAGGGTTTTCTTACTCCACAAAAAAGGTAGGCAATCTCTCAAGCTAAAATCGTGAAACAATTATCCTAGGTAGACTTCATGATCCTCTTCAAAAGTCCTCTAGTCTGGTTGCATTTCGCTCATCCATTTGGGCGAATTTAATTCATGAAGTCCTGCTGTTACCATGAACTGAAATCTCATATTTTCTCTAATTCTCCACATGTACTTTCTCTCATGCCATGATAAAATTCTCATATATACTCATATTATTAGCTTTCAAACGGCCCTAGTTTTGCTTTATTTATTCGATCTTCTATTAGGGAGAATTAATTCTTTGAATCTCTGTCAGAACCATGCACCTGACCCTTCATGTTTGCTTGTGAACTCCGTGCATACTTGATCCCACACCATGAGAAAATTCTCATAAATACTAAATCTTGTTAACTTTCAAATGCCTCTAGTTTCGGAATTTTGCATAATGTATTCATCTCTAATTAATTCGTTGAACCCTGATTGCGCCTGTTTAGGTCATCGGAATGTAACATATTCAAGCATGCCTAAATCTTGTCTAATTTCAAATTAATCGTGCATGCTGATAGATCTATGTGTCTACTTTCATTTGAAACTAGATTCGTGATTTTTGAGTCATTATACGATTTTATATTGAATTTAGAAGAGCTCTGTGTCAAATCTGATCAACCCTGAAAAAAGGGAAAAAATGTCGGACCGTCCTGATATCGCGACGGCGCGATCCGCCGCGATACCAGTCAGGTCGCGCCCTGCAGGCGCGTCGCGTTTAGAACGCGGCGGCCTAAGGCGCCGCGGTTTCCTTTCCGGTCCGAGCCAGGCCGGCCGGTCTGCGGATCGCACCCGAGCCGCCCGTCGCGACTTGAATCGCGACTAGTAGGTCCGCTGCGATTTGGAGACTTCGGCCAGAACATGAAATTGCTCTCATGCCCTTGTCAATTAAGCTATATGACTCAAGTTTAACCCTAATCATGCATTGTTTTGAACAGTAACAATTTGATTATTTATATTTGTTAATAATCGCATAAATATATTATTTAAAAGTCAATTGCACGACCTATCATATTCTCAAGATTTCTTTACACTTGTACACACATAACATTATTAATTGCCATTTGACCTTATTAAATTACGCATTAATGTATTCAGTAATTTAGGGAAATAAATCACTAAATTCCCTATTTTATTAAATACAATTGTTTCCATTTTTACTCGCGCATTTTATCGACCGTTACTGTTTTCCCTCGGCCTTCGAGCACTCGAGGCACGACGGACCTGTTTCTACACACTTTCTCTTGACTTGGACCACCTCTCCATCGGGAATACTCTCGACCGGGCCAGGGACTCCTTGTCAAGACCTCCGTAAGTCTCCTTGGCTTTGGCGCACGTCCTTAGTCAATGAGCTGGTTGTACCCCAAAACCGGTTACACATTAGGGATCAGTACGATCCATGCCTTAGTGTATTCCTTATTGTCCTGGGCTCACGTCAGACCACCTGACCCGTGTACCCGACACGGCTAAGGGGGCGGTTGTGACTTCTACCAGACTGCCGGTACTCGACTTGGTGTCGTGCAACCATTACTATCGTGTGTTTCTCGTCATTTTACGATTATACCATTTCTCATCTACTATCTCGATACTCTCATCTGTTCACGTTCTCTCTACACTCTCGTCTAGTTCATTTGCTACTCGCATCTCTTCTTAGTACTATCTTGGCCATGTGTGATTGTCTAAGATAAAAACATGACTATGCTAGGCAACATTATAAGGGCCCGATTTGGTCCTTTGAAGGAGCACCTAAAAGGCTATAACTCGCGAGGGTCTAATGATCAGGGTGATTGGCATACACCTAACGCATGACACGTAAGATTGATCTAAGACAATTCACAAACATTCCTGTACATGATACTTGACTTGTGGTTGATAAGATGATCGACCAAACGCATGTTACTTGATTTACTTACTATCATGACTTGTGCAATGCTGTGCAATTTACTTGTTAAACTTGAAATATGGCCAAATCTTTTGTTGTACTTATTACATGTGAAGGTATTCTTGTCTTGTGATCTTACTGACACGACTATGCCTGATCGTTCTCGTACTTGCTCGTTCCTGTTAGTTACACTGCTTGATAAAAGGTTAAACACTTAAAGTCTGCTTGTTTACACGAGATATTAAGTCTTACTAGGTGTTATTCGCTCTTCCTGCATTTTTATTTAAATGTGTTTCAGGCGAGTATGTCAATGACTACACTCACGAGGATGGGACTGAGGATGATGCTCAGGAGTGACCCATTTTCTGCAACCAAGGCCTTCTAGTAGTAGTCAGTTAGTATAGTGATGAGTTAGTGAGTCGGATAGTATTTATGTAATAGTTTGGTTTTGAATAAAGTACTCTGGGCCCGAGTTTTGGCTCTGATACGCTGATGTAATAGTTAGTTCTTGAAGTTTGATGAATTATTAGTGAATGTAATGATGACTGGTGGATTATTAATGAAATTATAGTTTATTTGGTGTTATCCAGATGTACAATGGTTTGTTATTTGTTTTCTCGCTTTGTACTATTTAATAACTGTAATCTCGTTCTGATATTCCGCGTCGGGACATTACAGACATCCTGCATTAAAACATAAGAGTGGTAATGAACAAATTTGAGAATTGCAAATTTAGTAATAACAATCAGAAATTGAATTTTGTTCATCCCAAAATTTACATGTAACATCCATATGATAGAAATAGATGTGAAATTCACAAGTACATTATTGTGCATGCGATACACGTGCAAAAGGGCAACAAAATAAATTCATAAGCAAATCGGCAAATTTAAAAAGGTCATGCATAACTTAAGATTGGGGGTGGTGTGATTTGAAAATTAGATTTGAGTTAAATTTGAAGTGTTTATTCAATTTTTTTTATTTTGAACTTTTGGATTTTGATTTAGATTTGAAGTGTTGATTGATTTTTATTTGGATTTTGAACTTATATATTTATTTTTGGATTGTAAATTATTTTTTATTTTGAATTTGAAATATTTTTTATTTTGATTTAGAATTAAAGTATTTATTCTTTTTTATTTGGATTTTGAATTTAATATATTTGTTTTTAACTTGAATTCGGATACAACATTTAAAGTTTTACTTTTGAAATTTGAAGCTTTTATTTTGGGATTTTGATTTGAAGTTTTGTCTTTTGTTTTTTTATTATGATTTTTATTTTAAAATTTCAAGTTTTTTTTTCATATTTTTCATGCTTTTGTTTTTGGATTTTAATTTGACATTTAAGGTTCTATTTTTGGATTTTATCTTGAAATTCAAAGTTTTTCTCTTGGATTTGAATCGGAAAGTATGAAGTTTTTTCTATTTTACATTTAGATTTAGAAATTTAGATCTCGAGGATTGAAGTTAAGTAATTTTTTTGTGAAGACTGTGTATTATTTTTATCTTTTTTCCTTCCTTCTTTGTATTTTGTTGTTTTTTTCCTTGTTATGTTTCCTTCATTTTGTGACTTTTGATTTGAAACCTGAAGTTCAATTTTAAAATTTTGTTAGAGTTCTTTTGTACTTTTTTTAGACTTTCGTGAGTTTTTGTTATTTTTGATTGAAATATATGAAATTGAAATTTTAAAGTTTTGTATTGTGTTTTGCATCTGTCATTTTTTTGTTAATTTTGTTATTATTCTTTATATTTTGTGATTTTTAGAAGTTACAAATTGAGAGTTTTGTATTGTCTTTTTAGGAAAACACGGGACGTGTGGGGTTCAGACACCCACCAATGAGAACGCTCGGGCAACACCTACTACCGATTTTCATGGGTAGTAAGTAGAGTTTTTTTTTGTCATTTCACTTCTTTCTTTTGTGATTTTTGTTGTTTTTTTGGCTTTTTGTGAATTTTAATATTTTCGTTTTTGTGGTATTCTGATCGAAATGTCTGATATCTTAAATTTTCCTCTTTTCTTTTTACTTCTGTCACTTGCTTCTTTTTTGTGTTTGTTTTTGTTGATTTTCCCATTTTTTTTCAAAAAATTTGAAATTTAGGTTTAACTTGGTGATGTGCTTTGGTTTTTTTTTTCTCCACATTTATTCTGTTTCTCCTTCTTACTCCATTTTTTTGTTGTGTACTTTTATGTGGTTTTAATTGAAAGATAAGAAACTCAAAGTTTAGCGTTTGCGTTGTGTGTTATTATTTTTTCTCTTTTATTTTTTCTTGTTATTTTCAAATATGTGTTTCTTCTTTAATTAATTTATGTTTTTACTTGACTAGTCAAAAAAATTCTGACAACATCTCCTCTCATTGGATGGACATAATGTACCATCCCTCATATGATCAACAAATCTCTCATAAATATAAAAAGTTCATTTGTATAAATACAGTAAATATTTCTCTTCATAAAGAATGCTTAGGGAGTTTGAATAGAGAGATCAATCCTTCCCCACATCCGGGATGATCCTTGACACAGTTGGCGCCTTTGACCAGCTCATCCTTCCATGGTCATTGATTCAGCTAGCCACCCTACGTACAATTTCAGATGTGGCTTCTCTTTGATCCTGGGATACACAGATCCATTTATTAGGGTTTAGAATTTAAGATTTATAAGTTTAAAGTTACTGGCTCAAGTGCATTACAGAATATAATAATGAGATGGAAGTAACCATGGTGGGATTTCTGGTCACATGGCGACAAAGTTGATGATGCGATCAGAAACAAAACAGTGGGTATCAGACCAAAGATCTAACAAGAGAAATGTTTAGTACTCTCTAAAAAGATAATATATATTATCTTTTAAAGGAGAGAAAAGTTTTGTTAGAATTTCAACTGATAAAATTATTTGAAAGTTAATCTAAATTATCTTCATTTACCCTCCGTACGTAAAATTAAACATTTCTCTCCAACTAAATAATCTCTAGTGCACCCCAAGCAATATTTGCTGGATGCGGAGGGGACTGTCTCCCAGGTGGGCATGCCATCGTCCGCTGCTCAGATCTGCAAACAATTGTAGGGCTACGTGGGAGGTAGAAGAAGATCAGCATCATAGTGAGAGTGAGTTGATGACGACGGATCAGAGAAAGAGAGAGATGACCGATGCACGGCTACGTGACAAGCCTGAATAGGGCATGGGAGGAAGTGGACAAGTCCGAGAGGAAGAGAGAGAAAATTTTATTATATTTATACGTATATTATATTTTAAGTATAATATGATTAGATAATAATTTATGTGACATCTATCATATGAAGAGTGATAAAATAATAATCTAATAATTATTAGATATCATATAAATTTGTTATCTAATTATATTGTAATATACAAATACAATAAACTTTTCTCAAGGAAGAGATGGTCAATGCAGTCCGCTCACCGATCTGCCCTTCACCGGGGAGCGAGGACGTCTTCCTCGTCGCCCATCTTGTCACAGTACCGTACGGTAAGAGATCGGCGATTGGTTACGGAAGAGAGCCAAGGCAGTGGGATTTTAATGAATTCTTAAAATTTAATTAGAAAATTTAAATTTTTTATTAAATTAATTTAGTAAAAAAATAGAGTCACCTCCCTCGATAAAATTCTTATTGCGTCTTCCGCGTCGTGGCAGAGCTTCCGCAATGGTCGATCGGACGAAAACCCCCTTGGCTCTTTCGAATCTTCTCCGTTTGGCCCGAGGAAGAAGACGATGGCCCGACTTGTCTTTGACGCAACAAAAACTCCTCTTGAGTAATTAAGTAGATCATGAATTTTTCGTTCAAGATTTAATTCCTGTTGGAGAGTATGAAAATTTAAAGCAACATCTTGAAGTTCGCTCTGAATATCTAGTATGAGATTTTAAAGCTCTCTTCCCGTGCTTGATTTTTCTGTTTAGTAAGTTAATTTTCTCATTGCAGCAGTGAGACAAATTAAGATGGACCTGCCTCCTATTACTGCTCCATAAGACTATGAAATTTGGGCATATCGAATCAAGTGGCCTCCATCCTGAAAATATTACAGTGTTTTTTACTAAATCCCGTGGTGTCCAACAATAAAAGATAGTGATCACTAATTTCGAGGGTCTCTAATGCCCTTGATTTTGTACGACCTTTTATGTTATGTTTTTCTTTCCATCAATAAAATTTCTATTTTGTGTAAAAAAACGGAGCCCCATCTTTTTTTTGAGAAATAAAATTATTTGTAAAAATGTAATGATTTATATTAGATAGATATAATTAGGGGTGAACACGGAGGTTCAACTTAATTCACCCCTGTTTTTATGTAAATCGAAATGAATTGAGCCCTCCTAGTAAACCGAACCAAATCGTTCGATTCAAACCGAAAATGGATAAAAATGGGATTTCTAAGGGAGGTTGCCAATCCTTTGGAGGTCCTGCGCGCAGTGTGCTCCAACTAACTGTGCTATATGTGTTTTTATGAAATTATATATATTCAGTTCATTTCGATTCTACAATATAAAATCGAACTGAACCGTAAAAGATTTGAAATTGTTCATTGAAATTGTTCGATTCAATTCTTCTACAGATTGGATCAAACTTTGAACAACTCTAGATATAATAGACTACTAATACATTGATAATAAAGATATATAAAATATATATTTACTTTTACAAGCATAATTGTATTTCTCTCTCTCTCTCTCTCTCTTCTTCTCTCTCTCTCTCCCATTTTCTTCAAAGAGTAATATTTGTTGTCTAGTTATTTGATTTCAGACATAATCTTAGGAGATCCAAGTCATCATAACGTCTTCTGACCCCAAGAGTTGTGCGTGGGGTTAAGTACTTTTCTCTTCTCCAAGAGTTGAAACTCTTTTTTTTCTTCTCTCCACTTTTTGTAAGAGAAATATTTAGTACATGTGCACACTTATATTTCAGTTGTAAGAGAGAACTTCCATTGATCTATATAGGATGGTCTAATGTGTTCTAACATGTCATCTTAAGAGTCCAAATTAGATTTTGTGAATCCAACCTAAATATTTATGAGTCCAATTCAAAATTTATAATATCTTGCAACTAAAATGTAAATGTACTCTCGTACTAAACAATTTTCTTTTTTTAATCGGCTCCCTCTTCTATCTCTACTTTTTACCTTTTATGGTGTGCATGTGCATGTGTAAAGACTACGAGAGGTTTGACGATGCGGGTGTAATTTTTTTATTTTTTTCCTTTTTTACCACTAATGTGTTAGGAGGAATCTTGGAGTGACTAGTGGCTTGTGGTGACCTAGAGTGATGGTTGATAGTTAGGGTTGTCGGTGGGCCGGCGAACCTGATTCAACATTAGGTCGAACGGTCACATCTTTTTAAAATTTCGGATTTTGATGAACCTAAAAATCTAACTAGTTGAAAATTTAGATTGAATTTAGAATTTTCTATTCTGCCTGAGTAAGCATGATAGACCCATAATATTAAATTTTTGATTGGCTGAACTCTAAATTAGTTGATCAATATTAAATTTTCAATCAATTGAATCCTAAATCAATTAACCAATATTAAACTTTCGATCTCGCAACTACAAATCGTTGATTGATGTTGGGTATTTGATCGATTGATATTCTTGCACATATTTTTTTTTTAACAATATTAATAATTATAATAATTTTTTTATTAAATTTTTCGAGTCGAACTAAGTCGAGGTCAGATTTTATAATTTGATAGATTAATTGGATTTGACTTGACCAAACTTGATATCACTCGAACTAGGACCAGGGTGAACGTAAAAAGATAGTGTTGAGCTAGAGCAGGATGTGGCTTGGGTCAATCTAAGCCCGACCCATTGATAGTCATGTTGATAGTTCTATAAATGACTTCCACCAAATGAGAATTTGCCAATTTACGATGAGCTATTTGGATCAGGTTTAGGCCCCAAATGAGCATTTAGAAAACTGCACTTTTTAAATGTGACCTATTAACAATTTGACTTGGATTTTGGCCCAAATGTGATGATTTTATTATTATTATTATTTAAAAAATGCAAAATCTTTCATATTTGGCCTATTATAAATATATTTAGAAAATTTTAAAATCTGGTGCATCGATTTTGATCTTTGATGCCTGCAGTGTTTTATCCTCCTGCGTTTTTTCATCGTCAACGGGTAGATGGGTAGAAACGCTGTGCTGAATGTCGGGTTGATAGAACAGTGCTACCAATGCCTTTACTATTCTATACTTTATCTGGGAGAGGCCGTTGATTTTGGATCCCTCTAGAGTTTTTTTTTTTTTTTTTTGACATGATAAAAAGCTCAGAGTTCTATCTATTAAGTAAAATCGATTACATAGGATAATTCATAGAAGTTGACTCCCACTCCAAATAGAAAATTAGAGAGAACTTGATTAATCACACAAGAATCCATCTGAGACACGATAAATACGTAACCCTTACAAATAGAACATATTTGTCCATACCAAGATACAAGATCTAACATCTTCAAATGAGATTCTAACAATGTCGAAGAGACGTCGATAAATCGGCTTTCACTGGAGGAGAAGGGTTGTGTTATCTTTACGCAGCAAGTCAAAGAAGGTAGCTCAGAAGACACATATCTCAATGAAATGTGAGGAATAACTCCAAACCATGAGCTATAATTGACACTCTACATCCCTAGATTAAGGGGTTCTAGAACATCAGCAACCATGAACTTGTGCTTCAAAGACTCCTCGACACACGGGCACGAGAAGAAAGGATCTTAAAAATGGTTGGATCAAAGAACTCTGGTGTAGGAAAAACAACCCGGAGAGGGAACCCACATGCAACAAAATGTGAGAAATTATACGTCCTCAAGTGAGTTGGCAAACCTGACCCTAGGAGTAGAGAAACAAACTCGAAACTAAAGAAGATTGAACAAGCTAAAATGGATCTGGAAGGGGATGGAGATGGCGAAACAGGGGGAATGAGGTTGAGGAGAGGTACGAGGTGGGGTGAGGAACAGAGGAGACCAGCAAAATAGGTAGAACGTTGAGGTGATTTGTGGCTATATGGAGAGGTGAACAGAGGGGGCTAGTTGAGATCAACCGGAGGGAAACTAGTTGGAGTTCAAGGGGAAGGAGTACAGATGGTAAGTGTAGCAACTGGTATGTTCGGATCGAGGTTTACCAGGTTTGGAGGCCAATGTGTGGCCCATTGCTAGACCAAGGAGGTCTATGTAAATTTTACAGGTTTTCTTGGCCAGGTGGGAGTCAAGGGAGGTTAGGCATCTCAGCCCAATTCAGCCTCTGTCGGGTTCCTTGAGAACGCATCGTACACAGACGACGTGACTCTCATAGTAAACACGTCCAGTTTTCTCGACGTGATTAAGATCTTTGACGCGCTCGGCGCTCACTTGAGAGGACGCGATTTTGCACCGCCGTTACGTGGCAGTCGCTGCATGCGTGCCGCGTGGCGCATGCAGGACGTCGCAGGTTTTAGTCGCTTCTGCAATGTTGGACACGTCTTTGAACGCGTCGGGCATATGCGACGCGATTTAGTTCAGTTGTGTTTTGTGTTTCTTCCTTTGGCTGAGC
Organism: Colocasia esculenta; assembly: GCA_014218235.1. Classification (NCBI taxonomy): domain Eukaryota; kingdom Viridiplantae; phylum Streptophyta; class Magnoliopsida; order Alismatales; family Araceae; genus Colocasia; species Colocasia esculenta. The sequence goes on along the minus strand of CM024762.1, from coordinate 138,056,887 downwards.
AGTGTTCTTCCTTTGGCCGAACAGTGCTATGGCACTGTTCAGCTGGGGGAGATGTTGTTGCGGCTCTAAAGGGAGATCTGGCCGATTTTGGTGGATTCAGAGTGCAACCGGCGTGATTCTGGCGCGAGGACGAGCTTCGGAGCGCTAGGAATCCTTTGGTGGCGTTAGATTTGTGTCTTCCTCGTGGATAAGGGACTTCTACCCTATTTCTCTTGTGAAAGGTTGGTGTGATTAGGGAATAAGGGTTGAATTGTGGGAAATGGTTTAAGTGTGATGGGGAGAATGGGTTAGCATGATAGAGAACATGCCTAGGACTTTATTTGAGTTGCTATTTCCTGTTAACCATGCTTGTATGGCCTTGTGTTGTGTTTTCCGGAATGGGTTTCAAGTTGTGTTTCAGGTGGTTGAAAGGCATCCAATATAGTCGACGTGTTCATGTGAATGCGTTGGCCATAGTCGACGCGATTCAACCTTAAAGGCGTCAGCTACGTGGGACGCAATTTAGTCTTAAAAAAACATCCACTGTGTTGGACGCGTTTCAGAAAATGGCCGCCCGAGCTCAAGTGTTCTCTAGCCAGTCGGTTTGGTTCCTATCCCACATTGCCTGGGCTGAGTTGGCAAGGCAATGTAGGGTATGTATGGGTCATATTGATTCGCATACTGATTGATACCGAGGGTTTTTGCTTGGAAATATGTGCATAGTGAGTTGGGAGTTACGCCTTCCATAGTTATCTCTCCAGTCGATTACCCTAGCACTGGGTGCTCAGGGCTTGTCCCGGTACAGGAATACCGTCAAAGTTTATGTCGTCTTCCTGGATACCCTCACTCCTGTGTTTGAGTAATACGTCCGGCTGAGGGAAAGACGACAGGGGACAACGGCTTGTGTTTGTGGGTGTGCGGCCGTTTGTAGCGCGCTATTGGTTGAGGGACGGATACCAGTAGACGTACTAGTCCTCAGCTAGTCCTGTTCCAGTGCCTCACTTTAGGGTTCTCGGCTGGAGCCCCTAAAGGTGTCAGGCTTGGTCCTGCAGCGGTGTAGCTTGCATGTGTGGTGTGGTTAGTCTCCACAGTTCTTGTCTTGTTGAGGTGGAGCGGCAGCTGGACCTTTCGTCTGTGACTGCGAGGCTGAGAGGTGTACTTATGTAGTTTGTCCGAGTCTGTGGCTGGTGTCGCGAACCAGTACTCGTGACTCGTGTTTGGCGTACCCTTTCTTTAGCTTGCACACTTTTAAGTGTGTTTCCGTTTATATACTTACAATTGTAGTATCATTTTTTTAGATGGTTACAACTGTACATGTTTTACTGCTTTGTTATAAAATTGTGTTTCTCGGCTTGGGGGAGTTACTCTACTGAGCCAATGACTTGTGAGGCTCACCCCTTTTTCTTCCAGTGAGAGAGAGCAGGAGGATTCACGTCCCTCCTCTAGTACCGGTCAACGCCGTAGTGGAGTCGGGCCCTCGCCACCAGTAGAGTAAAGTTCTTACTTGTGGAGCCTTGGGGGTTTGTCCCGGGCTGCTGTATCTTATATGGTGATTATGTATGGAACTTAGTATGTACCATGGTTTGTCGTGGCGAATCGGATCGGGCCGATTCGGGCGAATCGAAGCGGATCAGGGGAAACTCGATTCGTAATTTGCCTGATTCGGTCTGATTCGTCTGATACCTCTTCAAGCAAGGTTGTCAGGACTCAGGATCCTCTTCGGCAGGGTTGTCAGGATCCCCTTATTTACCTGAATATCATTTAAGTAAATGTTATAATTTGTTATAACATTTACTTAAGATATTACATGTAAATAAGGAAGTACCCCCCATTTGAATCCAATAAAAATATTAAAAAAATCATATCTCTTACTAATAAAAAGTCAACTCTCCCATCGAAGAAGATAATCACGATTTCGGTGATTTTAGCAAAATGTTAACTTCTAATCTCTCATAATTTGGTCTATCTAAAAATTTGATAATTCAAATAAACCATATGAAACACTAAAAATCCAAAGTCCGGTAAAAAGTCAAACGTACATGTGACTTCTCCAAGGGAGCCGCTCTCCTACTGACAGCTCTTAGTCTGCTCAAGGCATCTCAGGATTTGGTCAAACTTAAGCTATCATCACCTAAACTCATGAGATTTTTCACTTTCTAATTGAAATGAAACTAGAAAGTGACAATTCTTATGAGTTTGAGTGATGATAGTTTAGGTTTGACCAAATCTTAAGAGGTCTTAAGCAGACTAAGTACTGTCAGTGGGAGAGCGGCTCCTTTGAAGAAGTCACATGCACGTTTGACTCTTTTTACCAGACTTTAGATTTTTAGTGTTCTATATAGTTTATTTGAATTATCAAATTTTTAGATAGACTAAATTATGAGAGATTAAAAAGTTAGTATTTTACTAAAATCATCGAAATCATAATTTTCTTCTTCGATGGGAGAGTTGACTTTTTATTGGTAAGAGATATGATTTATATATATATTTTTATTGTATTCAAATGTGGGGTACTTCCTTATTTACATGTAATATCTTAAGTAAATGAAACAACAAATTATAACATTTACTTAAATGATATTCAGGTAAATAAGGAGATCCTGACAACCCTACCTGAAGAGGTATCAGGCGAATCGGATCGATTCGGTCCGATTCCATGCGAATCGAACCGAATCAGGGAGAACCTGATTCGGTCCGAATCGCCGATCCGTCAAACCTTGGTATGTACATTTCATATGGACATGTATGAGTAATGTATCTTATATGTGCTTAATGTGTTTCTTTTATATTTTCACGGACATATGTGGATGATATCTCTTACGAGACTTCGGCCCAATCGCGGGAGACGGAGTCGTGTCAAACTTGTTATTGGGTTAAAAAATTTGAACAGCATGAATCGTTATAGGAAGACTCTTAGGCGGAGGGACTAACTAGAAAAAGGAGATGGTGTGCATAGGGCGGAGAGTTAAACAGAGCAATGGAGGTGATGAAACAGGAGGCGGCTGGGGTGAGAAGTGACAAGGGAAGAAGATGGAGGAGGGTAAGGCTAGCTAGCAATGGGGTTGAAATAGGAAGATAACTTAGGGAGGGAGGCATTGATGCATAGAGATGAGGAAGAAAAGAAGCTGGAGGGGAAGGCACTGCATGGAGGTTAAAAGGCAAGAAGATCACGGAGGGAGGAGTCACTGTTGCACACAGATGGGAAGGAGATCTAAAGAGGAAGCTGAAGCAGATGTGGAGCACTAGAACGACAAGGAAGTAGGTCAAAGGGAAAGCAAGAAAACAGGTCAACATAAGGACCTTAGATTGTAACATGGAGGGGGTGGGGGGAGCCCCCCAGATGGAGACTCCCCCCACTGAAAAGGCCGCTGTAGGGAAGCAGTGAAGGATCTATCCCGAAAGACCTTCGATGGTGATGGTACCTCTGGTGATCGTTGGAAGAGAAAACTCTCGCAAAGATCTATTCTACCAAGACAGAAGTAGTAGGTGGGAGCATGTAGGAGCTCTCCATCTCCCACCTGTTCTCACTCCCCCCTTCCCAGAAGCCATCTACTCCATCCTCACCTCTGGATCCACAGAGTTGTTGGAGGCTCACTACTAGAAAACACAGTTGTACCTACGACCAAACTCGTCAGTATAGCGACGAAAATCGTAGGTATTTATCTATATCTATGACCTTTCCTACGGCTTTCGTCGTAGGTAAAGTATGTGTTGGTAAAACTATTACCTACGACCGTGTCGTAGGTAAAGTACATATACTTTACCTACAATATTTAATATCGTAGGTTGTATTTACCTACAGAATGAAATGTTGTAGGTTGTGTTTACGTACAACAGCAAATGTTGTAGGTGTGTTATACCTACAACGTTAAATGTCGTTGGTTTTTGTACCTAATATATATATATATTATCTATTCCTCCACCACCTGCCTTTCACATTCATATTCCATTCATAAGAATGACATCTACAATATTCACTCATTCACATTCACATCATCTCATTCATTCATACAAACATAGCCACATTCATTCATACACCATCAACATAACCACATTCATTCATTCAAACACATATTGTGGTCAAATTCACAACATTTTTCATATTAATGTCAATATACATCCACAACATCTATTTGTCTAAAATTATACCAAGTGTTTACAAAGCGCTATATTAAAGAAAAGTTGATCAGTTTTGGGCAGCATCAATCCAACCCAAATATTTATTAGAATCGACTTTTACCACAATCTTTTTCCTCTTACCTTTCTTCTTGACTGTCTTTTTCCCATGCTTGAAAGTTAGGTGTTGTAGTTGTAGCAATACTTCATCCCCAGATAATAGCATGGGTCTATCACCCCACTCCTCATGTCCATCAAACTATTGACTCATTTTTCGAAATGTATGATCATTTCTTAACCATCTGCGATGCCCTGTATAACAAAATTTACCACTACATTCAACCACTTTGAACAAGTATTTTTATTGCAAGTAGGACAAGCTAATCGACCTCTAGTACTCCAACCTGACATGTAGCGTATGCTAGAAAATCATTAATAGTCCATAATAATGCTGCACGCATGCAAAAAATCTCATTTTTAGCTGAATTAAATGTGTCCACACCATGCCAAAGAATTTGCAACTCTTCTATAAGTGGTTGTAGATACACATCAATATTATTACCAGACCTTTTGGGCCGGATATGAGTAAGCAAAGTATCATATTTGAGCTTTTCATGCACTCCAAAGGTGGCAAGTTATATGGAACCACCAAAACAGGCCAAGTACTATGAGAGATGTTCATCGTCCCAAAGGGGTTAAAACCATCACTTGCCAAACCAAAGCGTACATTTCGACAATCTAACCCAAATTCATTGATGGCATCTAAAGCTTTCCAACAAGGTGAATCAGCAGGATGCCTTAACAGACCATCCTCTTGACGTTCAGTTGCATGCCAAGTCATACTTGTAGAAGTTTTAGAAGACATGAATAATCTCTGTAGTCTTGTAATAAGTGGAAAATGCCGAAGAATCTTTTGAGGTACTCTTTTCTTTGTACTTTCCACTTTATTAGACTTAACATTTTCCATCTAGACTCTCCACACTTAGGACAACATTCAAAATTCTCATTCTCTTTCCAATATAAGATGCAATCATTTGGACATGCATCAATTTTTCGATAACCATAGCCCAATTTATCAAGCATCTTTTTAACTTCATAGAATGATGAAGGTAATGACTCACCTTCTGGAAGCATCTCCTTCAACAACATTAACAACATGTCAAATGCTTATTACTCCATCCTCCTAAGCATTTAATGTTCATCAATCTAACCAAAAATAAAGCTTGCTAAATTTTTGCATCCTGGATAGACTGGTTTTGCAGCATCTTCCAATAAATCATAAAAGAACTTGGAATCATTATCAAGTTGAAAATCTTTTCTTTTTAGCTGCTTAATTTCGTTGATTTCATTATGGGAAGATATTTAAAAGGCATCATTTAACATTTGATGCATAGATGTGTTGCCACCAAAATTTTCTGACTTCTCATATGATGATCCTTCACCATAAAATTTCCAAAAGTCTTTGTCTTTTATAACACCATCCAAATACAAGTGCTCTTTAACTGTCTCTTTTTGCCACTTTTTCAGACAAGTGCAATTGACACAAGGGCATCTAATTTTCTTATCCAGTGGTAAATGTCTGTAAGCAAAATTGATGAATGCATCCACACCATCATAATAACCAACAACATTTCTTGGCAAATCCATCCAACTCCAATCCATATCTCTATAAAACATGAACAAACAAGTAGAATATGTAAGAAACTACAAAATAAAGTTCAGGTGGGATGAGCAAATGATAATATATTGATAAACTAACTGCATATTTTCTGAAGTACTACTTCACAGTAAGCTCTTACTGTCGCTAGCACTGCGGTCGATCGATGGCCGAACGGAAAGCAATTGGCACCGCTGCAAAAATATTAAAGACAAGAACATAGGCACATACACACTCTCAGACCGCCCACTGCCCCTACCCCCCTACCCCCCTTCCCCACCAAACTAGTTAAAATTCAACTTTAAATTGCATGATCACAGCATGACAAAAATATGACAGCCAGCAAAGAACAGATAGCAAACTTGGGTGGTCATAAGGAAATTGCATGACATATGATGTTACTATTTATTTTTTCAGTTGTTCAACCAAACATTAGAACCTTCAATTGTTCAGTTGAAATAGTATATCTGTTGATCGGTGAAAATATAACTCAAAAAAAGATGTGATAATTGTTCTCTGTGCGCCCCCGTCCCTTCTCCTCCCCACTCTCAACTCAAAAAGGCTCCCCCATGGAGCCACTGAGTTATGTGCCTGCGTGTGCCTCCTTGTGCACAACACAGTGGGGAGGGGGAGGGATGGTAACTACTAAATGCCATGCAAGTTCCACTCTTGAAAATAGGTGCCTAAAGATAATCTAGCAAGGTCATATAACATTTAGACATGGTGTGACATAAAGATAATGCAGAGATAATCTGTGACACCACCAGAGTTAATATGAGGTTTTGAAGCTAAAAGTTACATAATCTGCACACCTAGGTTTGCAATAGGACAGAGTAATGCTAGCAAGAAAATAGATACGAGCTCTTTGATGTATTCCAACATTTCATAGTGTTTTATGGGTTTCACAACATCACATCAAAAAACACCCTTCAGTGGTTATTCCACATTGAGCCTACACCATTCATACGGGAATCAGGGGTAAATAACAAGTAGAACACTACCATTTTTGAGCTCAAACAGAACGCAAAGGTGGGGTTGGTTGGGCATCTTCAGCTACTAAGAGCCTGGTCGAAGCAGGTACCTTCTTACGACGGTCCCATCTCCCCCATATTGGATGCCATATTCCATGAGAGAGAGAGATGAGAGAGCAAAGAGAAAGAGAGAGAGGATGCAAGAGAGAGAGAGAGTGCGCGAGATAGAGACGAATGTGAGAGAGAGGGGAAGAACGAGAGAGCGGCTAGCGAGAGATGATGACGGAGAGGGTCGGGAAAGGGAGAGGGCGTAGTGGAGGGGGTTTGACCACTTACCGGAATGGGGAAGAGATGACGGAAAGGAGAGGGCGAAGAGGATAACGGAGCGTGTGCGTCTTCTTGCGCGGCTTCCCCTGCAAACCACCGCGCCGCCGTCCCCGTAAGCATGCACCTCCGTCTTCCTCGGCGATGGTGAGGCGCAGCCGTTGGCGGAGTAGGGCAGAAAGGGGGGTTTCGAGCCAGAAAGGGGGGAAGGGAAGAAGCACACGGGGGGTTTCGAGCCAGAATAGGGGAAAAGGGGGAAAAGGGAATGGGGAAACGCGTTTCGGGAGGGAAAATAATAAAAAAATGAAAAAAGGAGTTTATACCTACCGAAACATAATGGTGTAGGTATATTTCTATCTTGGCGTAGGTATATGCTCCTAATATCTACAACTATTAAACGCGTAGGTATATAGTGTAGGTAAAAGCCGTTTTCTTGTAGTGGCTATTGATACACGAGAAATACATAAATGAAATCAATAAAATTATTTGACAAATAATTTATATGAAACTTATTACCAAATTTGACTGATATTTTTCTTGATGCACTGGTTGCTATTTGGTTGCCTGGGAGCAAGGGTGGGGAGTTGTTGATGTGGATTATGTGTTTGAAGATCAACGTCTATGGCGTGCTATCTTGTTACATAGTTGAGAAATACTTATTACAAGTTGACGTAGATTATAAAATTAATAATTTATTGACCGCATAAAAGAGAGAGAAGAAATCTGACAAGACTTCTTAATTAATAAAATTATTAATTTTATGATCTTTATAAATTTTATGTCAAGACTAACCTTGTAACAAATATTTCTCTACTTAGGTCAGGGGGCTCGAGCTTGCGTAATTTTAGCTCTGGAACTGCATCCGTCACTGTGAAGTGATGGTGTGGTGTAGGCAGTGTAGTGGGGGGTACTAGGGGTGAACATGGTCCAGTTCACCCCTTATTTTCCAAGGAACCGAATCAAACCTAAATATTGTAGCAAACCGAACCGAAGGTTTGAACCGAAATATATAAAAAAAATGGGGTTTACGTGGGCGGCCGCGAGAATGGATCTCGCGACCTCCGCGAGGAGAAATGCCCAAGGTGCGCTGACCACTGCACTACAAGCGTCTTTAATTATATATGTATAATTCAATAATTATATACACATATTCAGTACAAAAATACGCAGAAACTGGATGTTTAAAGCGAGATTCGATCTCGCGACCTCTCGATAGGTCGCGCAAATAGCAGTGCGCTCACAATCACTGCGCTACAACAAATTTTTTTGTAAAAATGTATTATTAACTATTATATATACACATTCGATTCATTTCGGTTTCCCAGCCAGGAACCGAATTGAACTGTGTGGTCCCCCAAACCGAACTGAACCGAACCGAACCGGCGGTTCGGTTCGGTTTTTCGGTTTGGACCAAAGTTTGAACACCCCTAGGGGGTACTGCCCACCTCAATGCAAACGAATGCGGAAAGCTTTTCTCTCCTCACAAAGATTGTACATTGTGTTTGTGAAAAGTTGCGGCGTGGTGTAACCTGTGTAGTGTGAATCCAAACGTCTCCCAGTTCGTCCATTTAGTATTAACCTTCCTATGTTTTTTAAATAAGATTTACATTAATTAAGTCCTTTAGATTATCTAAATCTATTGTATGCCAATTACAAAAAATATACATTGCCTGGTGAGAAGAAGATCAACAACATTTACACAAAAGTGAATTAATGTTTGTGTCGAAACTCAGAAAGATAGACAGGTACCTTCCTTTGTTTAGGGCTAACGAGTAATAAAATAAACATACGGGTAAGCTTTTATAGTGTTGTTACATTCAAATAAGATTTGTCGTGCCGCTGTGAGTCCCAACACGATCAACGCGATACGGTAAAATCAATCGATCGATTTTTTATTATTAGTCGACCGATTCTTCTAGAAAGCACATCGAGAGGTCCAAGGGGTGTAAACGAGTCGAGTATTATATTGTTCAAATTTTATTCGTTAATTTTTAATCGAACCCAAGTCGAGCTCGAACTTTATCGAGTATTGAAAATGATTGTTCAAACTTGATTCGTTTAAATACTCTCGAGTTAGAGTCCTTAACGAGTATATTAACGAGCTCAATTGAATTTACGAGATATATATATATATATATATGTATCTATATAAGTCCAATTCAATTTTTAGTAAAAAAACAATTGTTTATAAGACTCAAATTTATCTTATTTCAATGTCATACCCTAAGATCCTTCATAAGTTACTTATTTAATTATTTTAGTATAATATTTAAAATATTTAACAACTATATTTATAATTTTTATGATTAAAAAATAAAACAAATTTATTCACGAGCTTAAACGAGCCCAGTAGGTATTTGCTCATACTTAGCTCATTTATGAAACAAGCCTAAATTTTTGTTCGAGCTTGACTCATTTGTTTTATTAAACGAGCCAAATTCGAGTAACATCCGAGTCGAATTCGAGCTACTTGTCGAGTGTATTAGTTTGTCTGCAGCCCTTCCTTTCATTATTTGTGTATTTACACCCACATATTAATCTTTTACATTTTAGTATTCATAAGTATTTCGTACCTTAAGAATTTTTTTAAAAATAAATAAATATTATATTTTTATATTTATAAAAAAATTAATATAATTCGAATATATTACGAGTAACTAATCGAGTATTTTAATGAGCATATTATTGAGTATCTTAATGAGCTGTTCGCGAACGTATTCGAGTCGAGCATATCTCTATTCAAGCTCGACTCGTTTATGAATCGAGCTTATATTTTTGTTCAAGTTCGGCTTGTTTATCTAATAAATGAGCCGAGTCGAGTTTTTATCGAGCCGAGTTTCGAACTACTTGTCGAGTGTATTGGTTTGTTTGCAACCCTATATCCAACAAATCAAAGTCTAAAATCGGTAGATCGATTTTTTTTAATCAGTTGATCGATTTCTGTTAGGGTAACATCCATATCCTATGATTTATTTGATCTTCAAAGAGAGACGACGGTTGATCAATTTGACATTTTTGTCCACAGATCGATACGGTACAGGTAGTACGTACTATACTGTGCCATGAAGAATGCAATACGGTTGATCCGCGCGGTACAAACAACCTTACATTCAAGGTGCGTAAGAAAATTTTGATATGGAAGGTACAAATAGCATCTTTTTTAATTTTTCAAAAATTTCATTGGAGAGACTTGAATGTACTGCTAGGGAAAGTACCGTACCATATCATAAAAAACTCAGTTCGATCAAGTCTAGTCTCTCGATACGATCCTATTGGCGTGGTTAGCAAGTCTAAAAAGGGTGTGAATGAGTTGCTTAAGGATTTCTATAATTTAAAAATAAAACTTAAATTTGCTGTTAGTATTAGATAATAGCAAAATTAGACACAAATAATCACACAAAAAAAACACAAGATTTATCCTAGTTCAACATTTTTACATGGAAGTTCTACACCTAGTCCCCAAGACACTTGAGATTTCACTAACCAAATACATAAACCCCCTTAAGGACACTTACACACCGGCTTAGCAGGTCTTCTCTCACACTCAACCCCCCAAATACCTTGAGTCCTCCCTTTTATCAAAAGAAACAACAATACTCCTAAACACCTCGAGTCTTCCCTTCTACAAAGAGGAAATCCACTTTCACAGTAAGTCATTTCTTTAACTAAAGAGGAAAAGCATGAATCTCAATGAGATTGTAAATGTCTCTAGACCAAGCAAAAAATAAACAACAAGAAGTTTGCAACAGGTATGTAGAGAGAGAGAGAGAGAGAGAGAAGCTTGAAGATGAAAAGCTTCGACACTCAGCTTTCTCTTCTTGTTGAGGAGTGGATGCTTTACATTGGTGTGCTCTCAAAAGTATATATATATATATATATATATATATATATAGTGTGACTGCATCAACTCCTTCTTTATAGACTATTAAAAGATGTATCCGTTGATATGTCTGCTAGGTCTTCAACTTTGGCTTCATGCATGTTTTCAAGAAATTGAATGTGTCTAACATTTGCTTTATGAGAGTACTGGACACTTACAGCCAATAATGTTAGGAAGAGATGGTAAGAAGAAAAAGATATTTCATATTAGTTACATCATATCTCTTCTACCTACCACCATTATTTTCTATCGACTGCCTGTTGTACTAGGTACGAGTTTTCTTAACTGGCAGCAACCTGTATAAGATGAGAAGGTATAGCCTATATCTAAAAAACATGTGCTATTGAAATTTTCGAGGCTTAGAGGAAGACTCAAATTGTAGTGCACGCCAAAACCAAAATTTGAATAACACAAATCTTCTGTAATGCTTTAGATAATCAGTGAAACTATGATCCAATTTAAAATTTAAATAGCAGCCATAAATTTAACAAATATTCTATTTGTAAAATATGTAGTCACTAATTGATATAGAGAAGTCAACTATTCATAAGTCAAAGGCAGTCAAATATATGTTTAGTAATCAGTACAAAATATAAGTACTAAACATACATAACACCAATAAATACAACATAAGCCTTGATAGTTAGTAATCAGAACATCCATAAAGCTAATTGCAATGAATCAAATCACTTGTTCACCAATTGGAACAAGAATAATATTAATCGAAGTGAATCAGATTATTTGTTCACCAATCGGTGTAAAACAACAGTAATCGATATGATGTTCACCAATCGAAACGTTTAAACACCAATAAATAAGTTATTGAACCTTATTCAGTAATCGAAATATTTCGTAACACCAATCGAAATGTTATAAGGCAAGTGTTCACCAATCGAAACATAAATAACAGTAATCGTGTAACACAAAAACAACAATAGATAAGAAGCTTTGTTCTCCAATTGATAGATAAGAAGCCCGTAAAAGAAGTGGGTTTTCTTCTTACTCGGGAAAGAGAAGAAGACTAGCTAGGGTTTGGGTGTTCTACCCCTTGTGAAGAAGGGAAGATCAACTGTGTTGGGTGTTGTATGTCTTGAGAGAGATTGTACCCTGGTTAGTAACAACCAAAAAATTTGTTTGAGAACTGGACGTAGGACTTCCATTGAGAATGACTGAATCAAGATAAATTTCTTATCTTTTGTATGATTGTTTTTGCATGTATTTCTGTTTATCTCACTAATCAAAGACTAACAATTTTGTGCAAATCTCTTTAAGTTTTAATCCCTGATTTCAAAATCCATTCACCTTTGGGTCTATCTGCCTTATTAACCGGGCCAACAGATCCAACCTTAGTTACAATGAAATATTTACTTTTCAATTCCTATAGTTTTATATTTACATATTAGCTCCTCTAAGTAGATATTTAGGGTCTATTTAGTGGTTATAAAATATATCCATAGATTTTTTTTAAAGAAGAATATTTATAGAAAAATAAAATATAATTATTCGTTTGTAAATGATTTTCTTGAAAAGAATTTTCGGTTTGTTTTCAATAAAATACTTTTAAAAATATTTTTATTTTTTAAAATAAAAGGTACACTTTGAGTGTCAACTATTCGGCGCCGATCATCGACGACTAGTCATTGGGAAATAGACGTCGGGCATCGATCGTCGTGCTCCTAGCGGTCGCCAATCTCCGATGTTTGGCGCTAGTTGTGGGTGCATGTCTGTTGGTCACTAGCCGTTGGGAGCCTGTCCACCCATTGTTATCGGTGGGTGCCAGTTGTCGTCGATAGGCGCTAGTCACTTGATGCTGGTCGTCGAGCACTCTGCGCCAAATGCTGGGTGTCGATCGCTGTCATAGGTTGTCATTTTAGAGACGACAGTTGATAGTGCAGAAGAGGACAAGAAATGAGAGTAAAGACTGTAGTCTTTCTGATAAAATTTTATGTGAAAGAGAAATCGAGGAAAATAATTTATGAGATCTCATCAAAATGTCAAAATCTATAAATTTTAGGTAAAAAAATAAATTAAAATTTCAAGGGTACCAAATAAATTATTATATGAAAGTTTTTAAAAATATTTTCTTAGTGAGATTTTAGGCTAGTTACAAATCTTCAGAATCACACATTTACTTGTTGAACACATTTTTAGCGGCTCTTTTGTAACGCTTTAGGGGATTTCATAGGTGATGAATATGAATTCTTTCATTCAATTAATTGAGAGTTTTGAGGCATTGGATGCATATTGTCCTCAGCTGTCCTGACATAAGAGCAACTTCTTGTACTTTTAATTTAGTTGACATTTATTGTAACGACCCTCTTCATACCGGTACGATTATACCAATCTCCATCGGTATAAAGGGCGTCGTCACAGGGGACATGTACCCAACACCAGTCGATAGGTTGATATGTACTTGGATAGCAATAGAGTACAGCGAAATAAAATAAATAACTCAACTTTAACCCATCACCAACACACATTCCACAATCTAAATAGCGAAATAGAAAGACAATGTCTACATTAATACAAGCTAAAAGAACTACATTGTCCAAATATTGTCCATACAATAATTCTTTTCATACTATGAGAAAAAGAAAAGTACAACTAGTTTCAGCTCCACAAAACAGTCTTCTGATTGGCGATCCTCACTAAGCTTCCTTCTAATGCATAATACCTGTCAACCTATACGCCGAAGCAAAAGTGAGTCCAAAGACTCAGCAAGCAAACCAAAGTCTTAATCTTAAACATGTCACATTTACATTAAGCCATTAACATTAAAGAGATGCACACAATCATCACATCACAAGGGTACTCATGGTCCTTACTCTTAACTAGCAACACATATTATATTCACATGAGCATACTTTAGTCTATCATGATTCTATTCTAAATCATGAGCATTACGTCATACACATGTACATATTTCACACACCTAACATGTAGCATGATTCGTCCACACATTCTCTTTCATTCTATAGATATCTCTATCACTAAAGCATAAAATTGAGCATAAGGGAAAAGAACAGCTAGCACGATGACTACTTTCTTTTCACGTGCACTTTTTGTATCTAATTGAATAATTTACATGCACATAGCTTCACATTTTTATAGCATGAATGAAGGTTAAAACATGGTAAAACCATTTAGCAACAATAAGCACTTAAGTATGAAACTTTATACTAAGCGAGCATTTCAACTAGCATGGAATCCAAATATTCATACATTTATCATGTACATAATCACACTTTACTTGTTGTTCTTATACGCATTACATTCAATTACATGGATCTATAACTATTCATATATTATCTCATCCCTTCGACAAGTCTACATGTTCATATTTTGGTGTTGCATAAATAACATAATTGTCTAAGTTTACTCACATACACCATTACATGACGAATTGTAATCTACATGATATGATACTAAGCATGGCATTTCAATTGAGGTATTAACATATGGAAAACATAAACGTAACATGCTAATAAACTAGTTCTCACATGCAAGCACACTCTCATTTGCATTAAATCTTCCTCACATCTCCTTTCACATAAATCATATCATTTACTCTTGTTTTCGCTTATCACATATCATGTCATTTGCACTCACCATGTGCCTCATTCACATATCATTTCACTTTATTCATATTTCATTGCTTAAAAAAATTGCCATGACACATAGTCCTAACTACCAGTAGAGGACACTAACAAATATCTCATTCTCATAACTCTTTTCACAACGCATAACATAACACAACTCATAATCACATACCCCAACCTAGGCAATACAGTGGTGAATCTGATAACTACGCAGACGGGAGAAGCCCTCTCCACCCTATCCAATGGTACTTGTCCACCTCCGGGATTCCCCTAATGCCTTTAGGACGAACTTTTCACACATAGAACTTTCCATAGGGACTTTTCTATGTACAGCTCTTGATGCCCCTAGGGTAGCCGTGTCATCTTGCCCAATTATTACACACTACATTCACTTTATCGCATTTTCACACATTATTCACTTGTTTTACTTATTCTGTTGAATCATTTTATATGTTTCATCCATAAATTCCACATGTCTCAGTTAACCCTAACATGATACTACTGTTAGCAGAAATCAAACATTTAGTACCTTACACTAATCAGGTTGAAACATACATAATCAACCATGTTCATATTATTAGCATGCGTGGAACACTTGTTTTCGCATGGAAATTTCATAGAGCACTTTACAGTTATCCAAATATCATGAAATGTTAACCACATACTAATTGCAGGTTCATGACCTCACATACAATTTCCAGATTTTTCTGAGACATATTACATTTACAGAAATTAAAACATTAGTTTCATGCTATTCATAATTCAATTTAACATGGAACATAATACGAACATCAGGTTTAATAGTTCACAGCCCTGATCCCAACATGCCATCATTTCAGAAATTTTCCCCCGGATTTAATGCACACCACACCATTTACTATAAATTTTGCAAGCCTACGCATGGTTGCTATTTTCCAAAACAGAAATTTATAGTAAATCATAGGAGCATGGGAAAAATTCAGAAATTGCAGGCACAGACTGACCCATATACGCATGGTTTATAAAATTTAGGGCACCAAATTCTCCACAGATCATAAGAATAGTGGGTGAAGATACATAGCCATATCTTCCACATGCATTCCAATAAGCTAATAATTCTAATACACACAAAAAAATGCACAATAATTCTCCCACACACACCACATTAACTAGTATACTTAATATATAGAAGGTACATTATATCCTCATTACGAAAACACATCGAAAATAGTCATATACCAGGAAGAACAAACACTATTCTGTCCTGAAGAACTTAACGGCAGTCTCTGGCCGTTCAAGGAGTTGGACGGCAAGATCGCTGGACGCCGACTGGAGATCTTGGCGGCAAGAGGCCTTGACGCCAAGTTCCTGTCTGTGCAAGAGCACAGACCGAGCTCCAAATACAGGGTGAAAAGGAGGATCCAGGACACGATAAAAACCCACAAAATTTCTAGGACTTAGGGGACATGCACAAGTTTAGGTCTAGGGTTTACTGCCTCTTATAAAATCTCCAAATGGGTGAAAATGGGTGATGAAGCTCTCCTTGGGCAGTCCCAAGAAGCATCCAAAACACACTCCTCGGGTTCTTGGTTGATCTCCACAGCATGTTGGAGTCGGGGAAGCCTCCCTCTATGCTTCAGCTAGCTCCTGGTTGTTGTAGATGGCCGGATGAAGCTCCACTCCGCCGGATCAAGGCATGCAAAGCCAGGTTTTTCCCAGAAGCTAGGGTTTTTCTCTCCTCTTTGTAAAGAGCCAAAGAGAGCTCTTGGGGTTGCAAGGAGTGGTTGGTTATAGGAGAGAGACCTCTCATCCCACGCAGGGGTTGATGTGAAGGCTTGAGGACCGTTGGGACATCTCCCCAATGGTTGGACTTGCTTGCCCCCGGATTTTCGGGTCTGCTGCGCACTGAGTTCCAAAGAGCTAGACGTCCACATCCATGGACGGCTACATTAGGGTTGGCGTCCATCGATATGGACGCTGACATCTCATGGACGTCCATCCATGTTGACGCCAAGACACTCTTCGGCCAGAACATAAAAACATGCAGGTCCATGCTTAATCCATACATATATGTACATGAAACCTATGTAGTATAATGTATACACCACTATACCATGCAAACATCTAATATTACAAACTAATCATACATATACATACATAGGTACATCAAGATAATAATAATATGTACATAAATATCTACATACGCATATAATGTATATATATATATATATATATATATATATATATACACACACACACAAACTGACTCAACACACAAAGAACTGTATTTACACTACGTATATACATACAATGTATAAGGTATAACATGTATATTACTACACCATGCAATCAATAACATTTATACCTAGGCATACACATGCATACATAAGTACACTAAGATAAGATGTACGTAGATATCTACCTATGCGTACATGATGTTTTACAAGCGTGACTCAACACACGATAAAATAAAATGACAAGAATGCGAGGGTTTCATAATCATTAGGAGGCAATATGAATTAAGTTAGCTAGGAATAATCTATTCAACAGAATAGTTCTTGCATGCACACACCTGATTTGACATTATATAATATAGTATACACTCACGGGGTAGCATACTTATGTACATTATGCATGAAATAGATAGATACCACATGCACAACGGTAATTAGATTAAACTTGCACAACATTACTTAAGTACTATATGCATGGGATGCTTAATACACACAATATGCTCAATTAGTTAATTGTCTATTCTCACCTAAATATCATAAAAATACATGCATGTTATTCATGGAATATAGAATTACAATACACGCTACTAAATACACCTACCATACTTGCAACAATCAAATGCACATGCACAAATTATAAATGAATAAAATTTCAGGGCCTCACATTCATACTCAATTTTTTATTTTTTTTCAAGCTGATTTGAGTTTATTTGAAAAGATAATTTTTATGTGCTAGAAAAAAATCAAAAGCTACATTGTTGAACCATTTCTATATTTTACTCTTTATTTTGATGAGAATAAAATTCATGTTTAACTTAAATATCATTAATATATTTTATATCGTGTTTCTCCCATGAATATAATATATATTATAATTATCACTTCATATTTACACTGAGTTTTAATTTCGTCATGTATATTTTTATCATGATCAGTCGAAGCTTACTTTGCCATATCCGAAGTTTCACTTCGACCGACAATGTTGTTTCTTGACTAGTCGAAGCTCCATATCGATTACTAATATAGTTGCACATTGATTGTCTTCACTCACATCGATTGCTGTTAAACTTAAACATCGATTGCTTCAGATATTGATTGTCTTAAATATCGATTGCTGACCATTTGAACATCAATTGTTGTTTAACTTAAACATCGATTGTCTTTATAAAACATCGATTGTCTTTTAACTTATACATCGATTGCTCTTAAACTTGAACATCGATTATCTTTAAACATCGATTGTCTTTAAATATCAATGTGTCTTTAAACATTGATTGTATTTTAACTTAAACATCGAATGCTGTTAAACTTGAACATCGATTGTCTTTAAACATCGATTGTCTTCATAAACACCGATTACCTTCAAAAATATCGATTGTCTTTATAAAACATCGATTGCCTTCATAAAACATCGATTGCCTTCATAAACATCTATTGTCTTAGACATCAATTACCTTCATGCAGCGATTACAATTGTTTCACATCGATTGTCTTTCTGAAATATTGATTGTCTTAAGCAAACATCGATTGCCTCTATACTTCAAATGTTTCAAAATATCTTCGGTGCCCAATGAAAATTCAAATGCACTTCATATGCTTAATTATTATTTCTCTAACAGAAGTTGTTTTTTTGCTGTCTTATAAGATTCCTCCTTCCTGTAAAGAAAGAAAAGCATCTACCTACTATTTCTACCTATTAGCAAGAAATATAGACAGAAGGCAAAAGAGGTAAGGGTTATCTGACAAAAGACTTCTCGAGTCTAAACATCTACCTTACATTTAATGTCTACAGGTTTCGGTAGTCATGTTTCTACAATGTTGGACCTGCTGCTGGCACTCTTAGAAGCATACACCAACTGGAAGATCTTCCTCCATTTCAAGTAGTCAGGAGACACAAGACATCCGCTAGACTCAACAGAATGAGAGCAGCAGAAGAAGAAGAGAACAAGAAACTTCAACGGCATCTACCAACGGATCTCTTCAAGTTGCTCCATAAAAAGATGAAACATAGGCTGAGGAAATAAGATGAGAGAAAACCTGGAGATCTTTTAAGGAGTGTACATCCAGTGAGCATTCAACTTCATACACACTCAAAGCAAGAGAGAAATGGCTCGAGCTCATTCAAAGAAAGAAGAAGCCTCAAGTAGAAATCTTCAGAAGCTTTCAAGCCTTTCTCTTTCTCTCCATTCTCTCTCTATGTGTAATTCTTGTGTATTTTATGAGAGAGAGTTTGGGGAAGTTATTCTTGTAAACTCTTTCCTTCTTAGATTTAGTCTCAGATCAAGTATTTCATTGTTTATCTTGAGTTTGATCTAGGGGCTTCGGGTCCAAGTTTCTGTGTTCAAAAGTGTTCCTCTTCGGTTGGAAGAGAAGACTTGATGTGTAAGTGTTTCCCTTTTGTTAAAAGAAGAACCGCATTAGGGTTTGTAATAAAAGGTTGGCTTCTTGACCTGTAAGAGAAGTGGGTTGCTTACTTACTTGAAAAGAGAAAAAAGAATAGCTGTGGTGCTAGGTGTTATATGTCATTAAAGGGGATTGTACTATTGGTTAGTGAAATCCCAAGAACTTGTTTGAGGACTGGACGTATGACTTTCATTTAGAAGAGTCGAATCATGATAAATCTATGTATCTTGTGTGTGTATGCTTTCACGTCTTTAATTTTCATTGCACACACTTATTTATACTAATCAAATATTTTTAAGTGGTGATTTTTGTTTCTATTTTCATATTACTTATTCACCCCCACTCTAGATTAGTTTTGCTGCCAAACTAAGTGGACCAGCATACCTCTCATTGGAAGAGTTGTTGCCTCTTAGCCACTTAACTAATTATAGATAGGCCTTATTAGGCTGTTTAATATTTAGAGACAAGAAAATACCTATGGTTAGATCTCTTCGGATCATGCAATTCGAATTTGGATTATAAGAAAAATAGGTAATTTGAATTTATTGCTAATTCACTCGAATGTTTGATAGTATCAAATTTAATAATTCACATCAACTAACGATGAGAAAGAGTGGTAAAAACTTTGATAATAACATTACTCATTTACAATGAAAATGTAACTTCCGAACAGATTGTAGAGTTTCACAAGACCCGTCATAAAATATCATATATCATCTAAGGTGAATTCTGGTGTACCGTACTGTATCATAGCGGTATGGCGATCCGACGTGTGTTAAAACGTTCGTGGGTCTATTGAGATCAAAATTGATCAACCTATTTCGTCTTATCGGTAAACCGATTCATCTAGTGAGTGCCTCTAGATGCTCAGCAGGTCAAAATCTAAAATCGATCGATCGATTTTTCTACGGATTTTAGACTTTGACATGTTAAACACTTAAGGGCGCTCACTAGATGAATTGGTCGACTGATAAAACAAAATTGATCAATTAATTTTGATCTCAACGGACCTATGGTGTTGTGACTCGCGAACGTCCTAACACACGTCGCATCGGCCATACCACTATGATATAGTACGGTACGACCAACGGCATTATCGATGACATAATTTATTTAAAGCTAAACAAAAATATCATAACATAACCCTCAAGAAAAATGGCTATATTTATCGTGGGTTTTTTAGTTATATGGAATTAGATAGAATTATTATTAATTTATTGGAAACTAAACATAAATTTTAACTAAAGATCTCAACGTTTGGGACTATGTTGATAAAAGTGGTTTTTTTAAAAAGTGAGTTTTATTGTTTGGGAACATTTTTGAAGTGTAGATTTTAATTATTTAATAATTAAAAATCTATTTTTTCTCTCTAATTATCATACATGTAAAATGAATTTTAAATTGTGTAAAAATGGATTTTAAGAGAGCAGTGAGAGATAGAGAGACAAAATGTAACCATGATATGTTGGCTTTTGAAAAAGTTAATGTAAATAAGTTTTTTTAGGAGATTTGAGATTTAAAAAAAAAGTGAAATCTTTGAAAGTGTTATCAAATGATGTGGATCATGATCTGACACCGCAAAAATTTGTGATGATAAGTTAAAATTAAAAAATCTCATTTGGGAGCAGTAGGAAACATGTGCAAGGGGTGTATATATTTTTACATTCTTGCCCTCGAAAGAATACAACTATCTCTCTACGAGAACATGAGATAGTTATTGACGTGTAGAAGGACACCTCAGGGTTTTCTCCCTGAAATCGACCTCATCCACTTCAGAAACGACATCCCTCCGTTTTTTAGAAGAGTGTTTCTTGGTGCACATCTTGGGGTGTGCCACGTGCGTCTGGGAGAGGCAGGAGATATTAAATGTCTCCTCTCCTTCCTCCATCCGACACATCTACATGAGTGTGTTATGATCTCATCGCACATTTAGGGTCCATTTGGTTGCATGTAAAACAATTTTAGAGGAAAATAGCTTTCCACAGAAAAATTTTTACGTGAAAATGAAAACGTAATTATCTATTTGGTTGTTAGAAAAATATAAAGTTGTATGGACGAGTATGAGATCTTATGATCTACTCAAATGAGAGAGAGTCATATACTCCTTGTGTATTAAAATATTCATAAAATATTTATTTTTTTATTTTTATTTTTAATATTTTTAAAAATATTTTTAAAAATAAAAATAAATAAATAACTAATAAAAAATAAATAACTTTGACAAATATAATTTAAAGTAGGAGAATAAAATAAAAACACAATTTGAATGAATAGTATTCTATAGATATTTTAATAAAAAAGTAAAAAATAAATTAACTAATGAAAAATAATTAAACTTGACAAAGACTACTTAAATGTGTAGAAAAAAATAAAAACACAAGTTACATGATAGTGACTAAACTGGTTCCTGGGAACCAGAAACTGCAGCCGCAGAAAATGGCATCCGCGGGTTTTAACGCAGATGCCAAAATCTGGATTTTTGGTGATTTAGTTTTTCAGATTTTAGTTTTCAAGGGTACCAAATGACATAAAAATTTATGTTTTTCCGAAAATATTTCTTAACCCGAGTTTTTCCGTGCAAACAAACAGACCTTAATGTGTGATTTTTTCTTTTAAAAAGAGGAGAGAGAAAATATACTTCTATATTTCTCTTCTCAAAAAGTAAAAATGATTTCACGTAAGCCAAAGACTACTGTGTGTGCGTGTGTGGAACTGCACACGCCACTAGTTAGAGATTTTGGTCTCAAAATCAGCCTCAACTTGTTCCAAACATCATCGCAAACAATGTCTTTATTATGGAAATTTTTCTTTTTCAACCAATTTTTACACATTCGTAAATTCATGAATATGGTGGCTGATGTTTACATACTAGTCGGAGTTCTTTTCTCTAAATTTTAAATATGTTTTCTTGTATAGATCACTTTGTCATCCTTCTATCTGAGGTGATATTTTTTTCAATAAATCTTCCTCTCTCTTTTCGGTCGAAATATTTTGTCTTTCATGTCAAATATATTTACACGAGATTTCTATAAAATTTATAAACATGTAGTTTATTTTGATGAAGTTTTACGGTTTACTTTATTGACTTTATATATATATATTAAAATTTGAAGAATACAAAATTTCAAAGACCACTTTGGGGTATAAGATACTTCCAGTTAAAATAATCAGAAATTATTTAAATTTATTATTTTTAAATAATTTTGAAAGACTAATTACTTCACCCACATTAGGGGAGGTTAAAGTTATCCTTCCAAAAAAAAGATAGGTTAATTCCACCCATACCCCTATTTCCCCCCAATAATTTTGAGTTAAGTTAATTGTTCGTCGTACCGTCTGGATCGACTGTGTCGCATTTTTCGTGGTACGGTACGGTACCGTACTGTACCGCTGAGATACGATGGGAAAATAATTTGTTGATTTTTTTTTAGTTTTGTTATTTGATGAATATTTAAAATGAGCAAGCTTCAAAAGAAAATGAGCAAAACATCACATATAGATGTTGAAAAATATAAAAAAAATTATTTAGCCATTTAAGTCAACCCAACACAATCATTTAGTGCTCATCTAACATTAGATACAAACATGTCAAAATCATGATAAAATTATTTAGTGTTCATCTAATATTGATGATACAATCATGAACTCTTACAAACCAATACAATACTCATATCATCGTCCTCACTTTCTCTCTTATATCCTCCAGAACTATCAAAGATATCACATCTTCTACAACCTGAAAAGGGGCAGATTTGTGATGATCAGTACATCCCCATATAATTTTATTTATTATTTATATGTATTTTTTGGTGATTAAAAAACCTTAATAAATATTTTCTTACAATCTTTTCTGAAGTTTATCTACAGGAAATAAGTCAAGCAAAATCTGTAAGTTACTCTCACACACTGTTATTTACAGTTCAAAGTATTCATTCTAAGTACACATCGATTTCCTTGATAGAACATCGGTTTCATAAGTGAAATAACAATTCGATCGCTGAAACGATTCGATAAGTTAAACAACGATTTGATCGTTGTAACGATTCGATAAGTTAAACAACGATTTGATCGCTGTAACGATTCGACAAGTTAAAACAACGATTTGATCGGTGCAATGATTTGCTCTCACTTAAAGAATGATTTGGTCGAAACAATGATTCGCCTTAACTAAAAGAACGATTTGATCGCAAATAACGATTTGATAGCAAACAATGGTTTGCCTTTACTCAAACAACGACTTGATAGCAAACAACAATTTACTTTACTTAAACAACGATTTGATATCAAATAACGATTTGAACGCAAACAACGATTTGTTTCTACTTAAATAACAATTTGCTCATACTTGAACAACAGTTTACTTACACAACAATTTCACAAATACAACATAGATTTCATCTATACATGGATCATGCTTATCACATCGATTTCATTTCATCATGAATTTCATTTATGCATGGAGTATAATTACAACATTGATTTTACGAATACATCAACTCTCTTCACAATGATTATGGTTTGAATGAATTGTCATACGTACATTGGTATTATTATCTTCTCAGATAAATGTGTAAATACTATGCTCTATGATATCAAACATATTTTCAAAATACTGCGAAGTTCAAGTCTTCCCGCGTATGTCTTTGTATCTTGCACCACGCAACATTTAATGTGATTGTACACATCTTTGCATGTCACATATCAGTGTGCATTCTACACTTGTGTTTCTATAGCAAAAACTTTTTAGGGTGACAAAATGGCATTTCTATTTTGGTGTACTATCTTATAGCATGACTTCTAACATTACCTGACAGCATAGAGTCAGTCTAGCTGTTTGCATTTTGGTATTTATTGTGTGCAGGTCTTTTGTCAGTACCATATCTTACAACGTGGAAAACCTGAAGTGAAAGATATCTGGATGAATCTTCTCTTTGCATATGTGTCTCCTAGAGCATTAATGACTGCAGGCTTACATGTTCCACACCTCGTTCCGTAACGCCCCAGAAATTTTAAATAATGAGAAAATAAAAGTAATGAGTTTAAAATACTTAGGATTATTATTAAAATATGAAAATTTGATGATAGACATAGTTAGTGGTAATGAACATTATCCAGTGTCGCACCTCGAAATGCAGTGCCTCCATAGAGCGATACTGGAAAACAACATCGAAATAAAAATCCGAGAATATCATAATTTCTAGAAAAATGTGGGAAATTTAATATGCAATTATCTGATTTTTTCGACGTACGGATTTTGGGTACAGTCGACGCGACCATTTTTTTCGGGTGAATTTTCACCTATTACAAAATAAAATCTAAAAATTTATTAAAAATCACACAATTAGTAAAACAACCATATTAGTCTATGGTTAAAATTTCATGGCAATCAGATATGGTTTGGGTAAGTTTCTTCAAGAAACAAATGGCCAGTTGAATTTTGGGGGAATTACGCAATGGGGTTTCTGGGTAAATTTCAGTGGGCTACGTGGAGGACCCTGAGAGAGCCACCCCATAGGGAGAGATGGGTGACACGATTTTACCTAAGGTGTTGGGCAGGGATAAGTGCATGCTAAACGTGTCAATGGTAAAAATTAGAGGAGTTTTACTGTGCCACCTGGGGGGTGAGGTGCCATGGCATGGCAACACCCTTGGTTATAAATAACCCCCAGATTGCTGCGTAACATCTTTCCAGTCTTTTTCTAATGTTGTTGTGCTTCTGAAGAAAATCTGAGTGAGGGTATAGCAGAAGTAGTTGGTTCTTCTTCTCATCTTGCTTTGCTCAAGCTATTGAAGTTGCTGAGTGTGCATGAACAATTGATTGAAGCTCATCGTTGTGCAAGTGTGCATTATCTTTCTTTTGCTTCTGAGGATTTCTGAAGTTAAGGATCCCATTTCACTTCAACAAGGTAGGATTCCTTTCTTATTTCTCTAGATCTTTGCCACCTTATTCCTTGATTCCTTGGTAAATGGCAGTGTGATGTGGAAGCATGCTACTACTTCAGTTTGAAAACTCAGATTAATGTGAAATCGGAAGAGTCATGTTGTTGATCATGTGTTTTCAAAGTTTAGAAAATATATCCATGATAAGAAATCAACCTTACATCATGTCTTACTTGATTCTTAAGTCAATAGTAACCACATGTTACTAGCTCTGATTCGTTTGAATGAATTTAGAAGAGTTGAATCTATTGTGTAGATTAGATAGAACCTCAACGGTTTTCTATGTTTAGCTAACTAAGGTGTTGAGAGGTGGTAAGACTCTTAAGTTAGTTCAATTCATATAAGATCAAAGTAGAAGGATGAGAAGAAAAGAGTTCAAAGAAGAAAAACTCCTTATTATCCACGTTGAGTTCACCTTTAGCTAGAACACCCTTGTAAATTAAGTCCCATGATCTTCAGTTTCAATCATGTTTCCATGAGCTTTATATTTGAAACCACACTTGTATAGGGTCCAAATCATGTTAGGAACATTAGAGTAACTTTATAGATCCATTGGAGGTCAAATGGAATGGCTTTTATACAGATTTCATAGCCCCTGTCGACAGACGAAGGTCTGCCTGTCGACAGGAACCCCTGGCCAGAACCCAGGACCTTCAGCCTGAGTGTACCTGTCGACAGGCCCAGGCTTGCTGTCGACAGGTACACACAGAGCTGAAAACCCACCTCTGGCAGGGCAGCCCTGTCGACAGCAGATCAAGGCCTGTCGACATGTCATGACTGAACTATGTTCCTAGCCTTGTTTTGACTCCGTTCTTTCATGAAAATTAGACTCCTTTGTCCTACTTGTTATCTACCTTTAGATTATGTATTTTACTACCAAAACACCCATTTAAACCAGTCAAGTTAACCTTCTTGTCACCTGAGTATTACTACAAGTTCCGAACATAATTGCCTTCGTGAGATTGTCATTTTGAGAAATCAATGTCGAAATCAAGTTCCTTGTTCCTGTATGTAAACCTTGAGTGATTATGAGTAAAACCTTTGTATTTTCTTGATTCATTACAAAGGTAAGAGTGTGGTGATGACAAATTGAGAGTCTTGGACTCAATCTAAGAGTTTATGCTTGGCAAATAAGGGCTAGTCCAGTCCCGGGAAGAGCACCCAAATTCGTTTAAGTGGCCCGCGGAACGATAAAGGATTAGTGGATGTTTGGCATAGCATCATTGAGTGTTTGATTGGTCATCATTTCATTTTATTGTGTGTTCAAATGAGTTCAATACAATTCGTGAATGTTACTATGAACCCTTGAATCTTGACTTCATCGTTCCATAACTTGCTATCTAGTGTCAGATAGCAATCTCAGTTTAGTTTGCAAAAGCATGAACATGTATAACTTCTTGTCACACCTTGTATCTTGATCTCCTTGATTATAGACTTGAATCCTACTGAGCTAGTTAGCTCAGAATTCTATTTTTCAGGTAATCCAGATGGAACGAATGATTAAGAGGGAAAGTGTGCTGAGTGAACTACCAATCTACAAGGAGCTAATTACGCTGTTTTCTATAGTGTTTAGCATAGTAAATGTGATGTAATAAGTTTCTGTTGACCTGTTCCTCATGAGATCTAAATGAGGAAACTTTTGTAATAAGACACTTATGAGGTTATCTTTTATGAATGGAATCGTGTCTTTCCGTGTGTTGTTATATTCTGTCACTTCCGATAAATAGTTTAATTATTAGGACGTGACAGATTAATTGGTATCAGAGCCTTAGTTCGATAAACCTAGGGAAATCAGTGAGATGGGGTAGAACATGGGATTAGTTAGCATGATTTTTCTAATCATGTAAATGCTTAACCTATTAATTATTTCAGAATGGACATGAGTGCTCAGCAAAGGTTGATAGCAGCCTTGGAGATGCTCGTCAGGATATAGAGCTACATGCTCAAGCCCAACGTGAAGCCCATGTCCAGATCAAGGAAGAGGTGCTTAACTTGACCGCGGGCGCTTTCTTTGCTGGAAATCCTAGTGCCGCACTAGATGTAATGACCCAAGTCATGTATAGGTTAGACAATCTCCAACTGGGGCAAGACATGTTGCTCCACCAGTTTGAGGGATATTGGGAGGCCATGACAGATGCGGCAAGGGAGCTATATCACGGAGCTGATGAAGTACAGCAGCCGCAACCTGCTGAAGTTGTCATAGATCTGACCCGAACTAGGAGAAGACTTAAACCACTCATCTTTGTATACCTCTCTTTTGTAAAGTGATGATTGTATGTACATAACTCTCAAGTGTATGGGGAGTGAGAGGTTAAGGAGTATGTTTTTGCAATGTGGAAAGGTGGGAAGTAGAAGACGGTATTAGTTTTAGTTGCTAATCATGAATGTACATTTTGATGTAAATATCGATCAATGAATGAAGTGGTGCATTCTATGGATTTGCAACATGTATATGTGATGAATGCTAGTGGATGGATTGTGAAATTAATGTGTTCTATTGGATGTTTCAGATTTTTATCAAATCTTGTCATGGATGGTGGGGAGGCCACTGGAAAAGAATGGAGAATTCAATGCATGATTTGACGCGAGTAATGAGAAATGTAGCTAAGAGTAACAGTCAATGGAGAGTCTCTTTAAAGATTTTCGAAGTTTGGATCCTCCAAGATTTGGCAGGAAGGACCGACCCGCGAGAGCGGAGAATTGGCTGAAGGGTATGGAAAGAATCTTTAACGTAATCGATGTACTGAAGAAGAGAAGATACGTTTAGCACATTTCAGTTAGATCGTGACGCACGAGCATGGTGGGAAACTGTGGAGTCTACTTTGGAAGATCCAAAGCAAGGTTGATTGGGAAGAATTTGTTGAGTTGTTTAATGATCAATATTTCTGAGGTAGTTCAAGAAAGGAAAGCTAATGAGTTTGCTAATTTAAAACAACTCAGAATGTCTGTATCGGAATATGAAGCTCAGTTTGCTCGATTGTCAAAGTATGCCCCTCATTTGATATCGACAGAAAAATTGAAAGCCAGAAGGTTTATGAATGGATTGCGTCCCGTTTCATTATGCAGCTAACTCCTCATTTGATTACCTCATATTCAGAAATGGTTAAAAGGGCCTTAGCACTAGAAGCTGCTAATGATACTGTGGATAAGATCAGGGGAAAGTCTGGGGAAGGATCCTCGGACCGTAAGAGGAAGTTCGAGTCGGGGAATGCCCCAAAAGTTCAGCAAGCAAATAAAAAGGCAGGGAAGGCTCCGGTTGTAAACAAAGATATATGTAAGCATTGTCACCGTAGTGGTCATAAGACTGAAAACTGTTGGCGTAGATTGGGAGCATGTCTGAAATGTGGGAGCACTCAACATCGAATTCTGGATTGTCCTATGATTAAAAATGCGCCAGCAAATTCAAATGTTCGAGCAAAGCAGGGTAGACTACAAGCTGTGCAGGAAGTGGAATCAGAATCTCCACCAGAAGGCAGACTGATAGAAGGTACATTACTAGTAAACTCAAGACCCGCATATGTATTATTTGATTCAGGAGCAACACATTCTTTTATCAGTTATGAGTTTGCTAAGTCTTTGGAAGTGCAATCAGTTCCACTTCTCACGCAACTTGAGGTTGCAACACCTTTAAGTGAGGGTAAGAAACTTAAGGAATATTACCCTAATAGTCAAATCTTAGTCAAGGACCATAATTTGCCGGGTGATCTAATATGTCTTGAAATGTGGGATTATGATGTGATTCTTGGGATTGATTGGTTATCTAAGTATCATGCAAACTTGGATTGTCAATTAAGACAAGTAACCTTTCTAGGAAAGGAAATCACTCCCATAACTTTTGATGAACCTTGCACCGGAAAATACCTATAATATCAGCGGTGAAAGCATGTAAATTGGTACAAAAAGGTTGTCAAGGATACTTAGTTTCTGTAACCGTGATAAATCAGAATATTTCAGGGTTGGAAAATATTCCAGTGGTAAGGGAATTTCCTGATGTATTCCCGAAGAACTTGTTGGTTTACCACCTAGCAGAGAAGTAAATTCTCAATTGAATTGGTACCGGGAGCTACACCAATTTCAAGAACACCATACAGAATGTCCATGGAAGAGTTGAAAGAGTAAAGAGGCAATTATTAGAATTGAT
Organism: Colocasia esculenta; assembly: GCA_014218235.1. Taxonomy (NCBI): domain Eukaryota; kingdom Viridiplantae; phylum Streptophyta; class Magnoliopsida; order Alismatales; family Araceae; genus Colocasia; species Colocasia esculenta. The sequence continues at coordinate 138,027,664 of CM024762.1, read as the reverse complement.
AGAAAAAGGGTTTATTCGACCAAGTACTTCACCTTGGGGTGCTCCAGTATTATTTGTGAAGAAGAAGGATGGATCTATGAGATTATGCATAGATTACCGACAGTTGAATCAATTGACTATAAAGAACAAGTATCCACTTCCAAGAATTGATGATCTATTCGATCAACTGTCTAGAGCACATTATTTCTCCCAGATTGATTTAAGATCTGGATACCACCAACTAAGAATTCAGGAGCAGGATATCCAAAATGGCTTTTAGAACACGGTATGGACACTACGAATTTGTAGTAATGCCATTCGGATTGACAAATGCACCTGCTGCATTTATGTGCTTGATGAATGATGTGTTCAGATCTTATTTAGATCAATTTGTGGTTGTATTATAGATGATATATTGATCTACTCTAAGAGTATAGAAGAGCATGAAGAACATTTGCGAATTACTTTACAATATTACGGGATCACAAATTATATGCGAAGTTCAGTAAATGTGAGTTTTGGTTGAAACAAGTAATGTTCCTAGGGCATATCATTCTGAAGAAGGATTATCGGTGGACTCATCAAAAGTAGAAACTATACATAAATGGGAGCAGCCTAAGAATCTTACGGAAGTACGAAGCTTTTTAGGCATGGCCAGTTACTACCGGCGATTTGTCAAGGATTTTTCTAGAATTGCTTCACCACTTACACTGTAACTAGAAAAGGAACTGCATTTATATGGAATGAAAGTTGTGAACAAGCCTTTCAGCTGTTAAAGGAATGTTTATCCACCGCACCAATTTTAGCCTTGCCGGTAGAAGGAAAAATATTTGAAGTCTACACTGATGCCTCGGGTATTGGACTGGGATGTGTATTGATGCAGGAAGGAAGGGTTATTGCTTATGCCTCTAGGCAATTGAAAACTCATGAGAAGAATTACCCAGTACATGATTTGGAATTAGCCGCAGTAGTTTTTGCTCTTAAACTCTGGAGACACTATTTGTATGACAACCAATTTATAGTGTACTCCGATCACAAGAGTCTCAAATATGTTGCTCTCAGAAAGAATTGAATATGAGACAAAGAAGATGGATGGAGTATATCAAAGATTATGACTTCAAAATAGAATATCATCCAGGGAAAGGTAACACTGTGGCCGATGCACTCAGTAGAAATCCTGTAACCAAGGTATGTCATTGCAAGTAAAGGAATGGAAGGTTGTTAGAAGAGTTTTCTACATTGAGCTTAAAGACTAAACTGCAGGAAGCAAGAGTTGTAATTGATAACATGATGGTGCAATCAGATTTGCTAAAGCAAATTAGAGAACAACAGAACAATGATCCTATGTTGACAGAAACTAGAGAAAAATTGGCTTTCAGATCTGATTTTATGAAGATGAGCATGGAAATCTTCGGTTTCGAAACAGATTATGTGTACCAGATAATTCTGAAATCAAGAAGCAAATCTTGGAAGAAGCTCATCGATCACATTATACGATTCATCCAGGAGTTGTCAAGATGTATCAAGATCTGAAAAAGCATTTTTGGTGGTGTAACATGAAAAAGGATATTGTGGATTTGTAGCGAGATTTGACCTGTCAGAAGGTTAAAGCCGAACACCAGAGAAACCGGCAGGAAAGTTAAAACCACTTGAAGTACCGGAATGGAAATGGGATAGCATTGGTATGGATTTCATTGTCGGACTGCCCAGGACACGAAGTGGATTCGATGCATTTGGGTAATATTGATCGCCTTACTAAATCAGCCCATTCTTGGCAATTAAAACAAGATGGTCCGTCAATATTCTAGCAGCCTTGTACATGAAAGAAATTGTCCGATTGCATGGGATTCCAAAAGACATAATTTCTGACAGAGATGCAAGATTTACCTCACATTTTTGGAGAGAATTACAAGATGCATTGGGGACTAAGTTAAAGTTAGTACTGCTTTTCATCCTCAAACCGACGGACAGACAGAACGAGTAAATCAGATCATTGAAGATATGTGTCGTGCTTGCATATTGGAGTTTGGAAACGATTGGAATACTCATTTAGCAATAATGGAGTTTGCTTACAATAATAGCTACCAGTCAACTATTCAAATGGCACCATTTGAAGCCTTGTATGTCAGGCAATGTAGATCACCATTGTGTTGGGTGGAACTGAAGGAATCACATATTCTTGGACCCGAAATGATTCAAGAAACAACAGAAATTATTAGTTGGTACGAGATCGGATGAAAGCTGCTCAAGATCGACACGAAAGCTATGCTGATCAAAGAAGAAGAGAGCTAGAATTCCAAGCAGAGAACATGTGTTTCTTAAAGTATCACCCCGGAGAGGAATCAAAAGATTTGGTATTAAGGGAAAATTGAGTCCAAGATATATTGGACCGTTTGAAATACTGAAAAGAGTTGGGGAATGGCGTACCAACTGGCACTTCCACCACAATTATCTAACGTACATGATGTTTTTCATGTGTCAATGTTGAGGAAATATGTGTATGATCCGGAACATATTATTGAATACCAAAATCTGGGGATACAAGAAAATCTGGCATATGAGGAAAGACGGTGCAGATCCTTGATCGAAAAATCAAACAACTTCGAAACAAGGAAGTTCCCTTATTGAAGATTCAATGGAGCAGGCGAGGACAAGAGGAGGCCACTGGGAACTAGAAGATGCCATCAAGACAAAATATCCAGAATTATTTTCAGGTTGGTATAATTGCCTTTATGTTATAAATTTGGAGGACCAATTTTTTTTTTAGTAGGGGAGAGTTGTAACGCCCCAGAAATTTTAAATAATGAGAAAATAAAAGTAATTGAGTTAAAATATCTTAGGATTATTATTAAAATATGAAAATTTGATGATAGACATAGTTAGTGGTAATGAACATTATCCCAGTGTCGCACCTCGAAATGCGTGCCTCCACAGAGCGATACTGGAAAAAAAACATCGAAATAAAAATCCGAGAACATCATAATTTCAAAAAAATGTGGAGAAATTTAATATGCAATTATCTGAATTTTTCGACGTACGGATTTTGGGTACAGTCGACCCGACCATTTTTCGGGTGAATTTTCCTATTACAAAATAAAATCTAAAAATTATTAAAAATCACCACAATTAGTAAAACAACCATATTAGTCTATGGTTAAAATTTCATGGCAATCAGATATGGTTTGGGTAAGTTTCTTAAGAAACAAATGGCCAGTTGAATTTTGGGGGGAATTACGCAATGGGTTTTCTCGGTAAATTTCAGTGGGCTACGTGGAGGCCCTGAGGAGAGCCCCCCATAGGGAGAGATGGGTGACACGATTTTACCTAAGGGTGGGCAGGGATAAGTGCATGTTAAACGTGTCAATGGTAAAAATTAGAGGAGTTTTACTGTGCCACCTGGGTGGGTGAGGTGCCATCGTGCATGGCAACACCCTTGGTTATAAATAACCCCCAGATTGCTACGTAAACATCTTTCCAGTCTTTTTAATGCTGTGTGCTTCTGAAGAAAATCTGAGTGAGGGTATAGCAGAAGTAGTTGGTTTTCTTCTCATCTTGCTTTGCTCAAGCTATTGAAGTTGCTGAGTGTGCATTGGAACAATTGATTGAAGCTCCTCGTTGTGCAAGTGTGCATTATCTTTCTTTTTGCTTCTGAGGATTCTGAAGTTAAGGATCTCATTTCACTTCAACAAGGTAGGATTCCTTTCTTATTTTCTAGATCTTTGGCCCCTTATTCCTTGATTCCTGGTAAATGGCATGTGATGTGGAAGCATGCTACTACTTCAGTTTGAAAACTCAGATTAATGTGAAATCGGAAGAGTCATGTTGTTGATCATGTGTTTTCAAAGTTTAGAAAATATATCCATGATAATATCAACCTTACATCATGTCTACTTGATTCTTAAGTCAATAGTAACCACATGTTACTAGCTCTGATTCGTTTGAATGAATTTAGAAAAGTTTGAATCTATTGTGTAGATTAGATAGAACCTCAATGGTTTTCTATGTTTAGCTAACTTAAGGTGTTGAGAGGTGGTAAGACTCTTAAGTTAGTTCAATTCATATAAGATCAAAGTAGAAGGATGAGGAGAAAAGAGTTCAAAGAAGAAAAACTCTTATTATCCACGTTGAGTTCACCTTTAGCTAGAACACCCTTGTAAATTAAGTCCCATGATCTTCAGTTTTCATATCATGTTCCATGAGCTTTATATTTGAAACCACACTTGTATAGGGTCCAAATCATGTTAGGAACATTAGAGTAACTTTATAGATCCATTGGAGGTCAAATGGAATGGCTTTTATACAGATTTCATAGCCCCTGTCGACAGACGAAGGTCTGCCTGTCGACAGGAACCCCTGGCCAGAACCCAGGACCTTCAGCCTGAGTGTACTGTCGACAGGCCCAGGCTTGCTGTCGACAGGTACACACAGAGCTGAAAACCCACCTCTGGCAGGGCAGCCCTGTCGACAGCAGATCAAGGCTGTCGACATGTCATGACTGAACTATGTTCTAGCCTTGTTTTGACTCCGTTCTTTCATGAAAATTAGACTCCTTTGTCCTACTTGTTATTCTACCTTTAGATTATGTATTTTACTACCAAAACACCCATTTAAACCAGTCAAGTTAACCTTCTTGTCACCTTGAGTTATTACTACAAGTTCCGAACATAATTGCCTTGTGAGATTGTCATTTCGAGAAATCAATGTCGAAATCAAGTTCCTTGTTCCTTGTATGTAAACCTTGAGTGATTATGAGTAAAACCTTTGGATTTTCTTGATTCATTACAAAGTAAGAGTGTGGTGATGACAAATTGAGAGTCTTGGACTCAATCTAAGAGTTTATGCTTGGCAAATAAGGGCTAGTCAGTCCCGGGAGGAGCACCCAAATTCGTTTAAATGGCGCGCGGAACGATAAAGGATTAGTGGATGTTTGGCATAGCATCATTGAGTGTTTGATTGGTCCATCATTTCATTTTATTGTGTGTTCAATGAGTTCAATACAATTCGTGAATGTTACTATGAACCCTTGAATCTTGAGTTCATTGTTCCATAACTTTGCTATCTAGTGTCAGATAGCAATCTCAGTTAGTTTGCAAAAGTATGATTACATGTATAACTTCTTGTCACTACCTTGTATCTAGATCTCCTTGATTATAGACTTGAATCCTACTGAGCTAGTTAGCTCACAAAATTCTATTTTTCAGGTAATCCAGAGAACGAATGATTAAGAGGGAAAGTGTGCTGAGTGAACTACAATCTACAAGGAGCTAATACGCTGGGTTTCTATAGTGTTTAGCATAGTAAATGTGATGTAATAAGGTTTTGTTGACCTGTTCCTCATGAGATCTAAATGAGGAACTTTTGTAATAAGACACTATGAGGTTATCTTTTATGAATGGATATCGTGTCTTTTCCGTGTGTGTTATATTCTGTCACTTCCGATAATAGTTAAATTTATAGGACGTGACACGTTCAAACAGTCTAACGTGCTTCAGACATAGATACAACAGATACTTCAACGACCTATATTCTCAAGAGAAGATATATAGAAGACTGATGACTCATGAAAGAAAAGGGGAGATACACTGTGAAAAACACACAGAGCCCATCAAGCTCTACGAGCATCAGCAAGAAGAGCTCTTCCTTTCAGCGAACCAACCTTTAGCTCTCAGCTCTCCGTTTTTCATTTGCTTAGTCTTGGAGAGCTAGTGTAGTTCTGAGAGATTTTCTTGTTGCAAATCTTTCATCTCAGATACAGTCTCAGATCAAACAATTTCTTATAAGCTTGGTCTAGGGGCCATTCGCCTTTTACTCACATTCTCTGCATGCGTTCCTCTTCATTTGTGAAGAGAGACCTGTAGGAAACATGTGGTTGTTATTCCCTTCATTGTTGCATCAGGTGTTTGGTTGTACCTCTTCAGGTTAGAAGAGAAGACCAACTGCTGCTGGATGTGTAAGAGTCCTTAAAGGGGACAATAAACTTAGTTAGTGAAATCCCAAGTGTGCTTAGCGACTGGACGTTGGACTCTGGGATGGAAGGAGATCCGAACCAGGATAAAATTCTCATGTTGTGTGGTTGCTTATTTGTCTTCATTCTCACTAACACTAACTATCGATCCTAGTGTTTTTTGTTAAGCGTTTTTGATAGGTTTATTCTAGAAGGATTTTTTGCAATCCATTCACCCCGCTCTGGGCTTGCTATCTGGGCAACAATTTACTCACGAGGTCTTCATCAAAGTTGTTCTACTCTTCTTCAGCTTTGTCCTCAAAGTGAAATCACCATGATTGGTGGTATGTGCCCAAAGTTATAGTAGATTATTTTTCACCTTCTCTCTCATATCATGATCTGCACATTCGAGACTTCTTCATGAAAGTTGTTCCCCACGGCTTCCTCTACGAGCTCCAACTGAATCACATCAAATAAATATATGTGCTTAAAGATACAGTCGATTATTCTCGATCTTCTCTCTCATATCGTGATCCAGACCAGCAGTGAGTGTGGCCTCTCTGCAACCTGAACGAAGGTGATTCAGTCTTTGGTCTCTTCATGAAAGTTGTTTCTACCACCACTATCACTAACTCTAATGTTATCATTATATAATATTAGGATATAACTAATGTATTCCATTAGATCAACACTATGAATTCGAAAACATAAACAAAACTATAACGTAAAATTTTTATAATAAAATATTAATATGACACTTAAAAATTAAAAGAGATAGTAAATTATATGTAAAACATGATCACTTATATAAAACATAATTATCTATAATTTTAAAATATTTTCATATTATTAATATAATTTTGGTACTATATTTGATTGTGTACACTTCGACGAGACAATATTCAGTTTCAAAATTAAAGTCAAATTTAAAGTCATCATAATTATTAAAAAAATATACTAATTCTAAAAATATAAATATAAAGAATTATTTATGCATAGATGTTAGGGGTGTTCACTATTCGGTTGAAACCGAAAAATCAAACCGAACTGAGCGATTCGATTTGGTTTGATTCAGTTTGAACATGAAAATTTTTGGTTTGATTCCAAACCAAATCGAAAAAGAAAATTCGATTTGGTTTGGTTTCTAAACTCTATAAATCAAATCAAATCGATTAAACTGAATTATAATAATAAATTTTAATTGGTATATATCTATCAAGTTTATTCAATATATTGACGTAAAAATACATATTATGAAGGTAATATGGTCATCAATATTTAATATTTTATTTCAAATCTTATTTGATAGTGATTTATTAGAGAAACAAATAATTAAAATCTTATTTAAGAGTAAGAGAATCTAAATGTCCATTTATTTTCAAGTTAAACCAAACCAAACCGAATTCGGTTTGATTTCAAGGGACTTCCGTTTGGTTTGGTTCGGGTTGGATCCAAATTTGATTTGGTTTGATTTCTTAAAAATATTTTATAAACCAACCATGAACACCCTTGATAGACGTTGAGATTAAGTCGACCTAATGATTTTTGAGATAATTTTTACTTGACGAAAAATAATTTAAAAAGTTAAACTAAAATTACTATAATTTGTATCATCTCTTAATTAGCGTATGTTTAAAATTTTATCTCAATTAGACACCATTTAATTTCTTAAATGTTGAGATTAAGTCGATCTAATAATTTTTGCGATAATTTTTACTTGACAAAAAATTAAATTAAAATTATAATAATTTATATCATCTCTTAATTAATTTATGTTTGAAATATATTTGAAATTTTATCTCAATTAGACATCATTTAATCTCTTAGATGTTGAGATTAAATCGATCTAATAATTTTTAGAATAATTTTTACTTGATTGAAAGTTAATTTAAAAAATTAAACTAAATTTACTATAACTTATATCATCTCTTAATTAACTTATGTTTGAAATTTTATTTCAATTAAATACTATTTAGTTTCTTAAATGTTTAGATTAAGTCGACCTAATGATTTTTGAGATAATTTTTACTTGATAAAAAATTAATTAAAAAATTAAATTAAAATTACTATAATTTGTATATGATCTCTTAATTAAATTATATTTAAAATTTTATCTCAATTAAATATTATTTAGACTCTTAATTAACATATTTGTCAATGGACCAGATCGTACTGATCCGCAGCATGTCACGACGGCACGTCCGGATCACCCCCTTAGAGTGACCGGTCTCGAGCTCAGACACGGCCCGATTCGCATGTACCGTGATAATATGTCGCGCGAACAATGGACTTTCATGATCTTTCGCATACCCCATTTCCCCCGGAAATTTCGAGCAGACAAGGATATATTTGTAAGTGACAAATATGATAGGTGTATTTGTACATATCCGATTATTGAGGGAATATATACAAAAATGTCAATTTAAATAATATCCTACACAGTTACACAGCCCACAGTTGGGGGAGTAGATTCTCTCTCTCTCTCTCTGGATTGGAGCACACGCCGGGAAGGAGGAGGGACAATGGGGGGTACTACCGAAGCTGCGTTTGCTGCTCCTACAGGTGACGAGGGTGCGCAGCCGGCGCTGTACAAGGACCCCGCGGCGACGGTGGAGGCGCGGGTCCGGGACCTCCTGGCTCGGATGACCCTGCATGAGAAGCTCGGACAGATGACCCAGATCGATTGCTCCGTCGCCTCCGAGCGCGCCCTCTCCACCCTCGCTGTCGGCAGCGTACTCAACTCCGGCGACAGCGCCCCCAAGCCACGTGCTACCCCCGCCGACTGGGCGGACATGGTGGAGAAGTTCCAGCGTTGGGCGCTGTCCTCCCGCCTCGGCGTCCCCATGATCTACGCCACAGACGCCGTCCACGGCCACAACAACGTCTTCGGCGCCACCGTCTTCCCCCACAATGTCGGCCTCGGCGCCACCAGGTTCGCTTAATCCGACGATTATCTACTCAACCCGACAAGGCGACAACTAGCCAAAGCCTAATTACTGGTTAACCGCTGCTCTTAATCTTGCTCAGGGACCGGGATTTGATCCGCCGTATCGGGGAGGTGACGGCCCTGGAGGTCCGAGCCACCGGGATGCACTGCGCCTTCGCCCCCTGCGTCGCTGTGAGTATCCTTCACCTGCTTACTGCAAAAGTAGCTGTCCGATGGAGATCTGACGTCTTTGGCACCGTCTCAGGTGTGCAGGGACCCCAGGTGGGGGAGGTGCTACGAGAGCTACAGCGAGGATCCCGATGTCGTGTGCGCCATGGCCTCCATCGTCTCCGGGCTGCAAGGGGCGCCCCCGCCGGGGCACCCCCTTGGCCACCCTTACCTCGCCGGAAGGTGGGCAGAAGGAATCCTCAGTTGTTCTTGTTTCCCATGCATCTGTTCCTCATCGGGTCCGCAAAAGTTCTGAAATGGGCATACCCTGTTCCGAATAGCAAGCCCTTATGTTTTGTGCATGGCGATATGGACTGGATGGGGTTCTTTGGCTTGTGAGGATTAGAGTTCTAGATGCCTTCCGTTCAGTGTTCAGTTGATGGATTCGGATCAACCTTTAAGATGTTTGTTTTGATGGGTTCTGTTTTTCTGATTGCAGGAGGAACGTGCTCGCCTGTGCCAAGCATTTCGTGGGGGACGGGGGCACAGACAGAGGGGTGAATGAAGGTGACACTATCTGTTCCCTGGAGGATCTGGAGAATGTCCACATGAAGCCGTACGTAGAATGTCTGAATCAGGGACTGTCACTGGTCATGGCATCTTATTCGAGCTGGAATGGTGAGAAGTTGCATAGCCATCGATTCCTGCTAACTGAGGTCCTCAAGGAAAAGCTGGGTTTCAAGGTATTGTTTTTGAACTCTAGCTACCTTGAACAGTATTAGTGATTTGGGATTGGGATCCTTAGTGCTGTTTCACCACGATGTTGTTTCAGGGTTTTGTGATATCGGACATGGAGGGCATCGATAGACTCAGCCAGCCACATGGGTCGAACTACCGCCACTGTATTTGTATCTCGATCAACGCAGGAATAGATATGGTATGCGTTTAAATTCAAACATTGAAGGAAGGACCCCCATAAAGATGTTTCTCTCTTCAAAGCTAACAGCTGAGGTGGTTTACAGGTCATGGTGCCTTATCGATACGAACTGTTCCTAGAAGATTTGCTATCTCTTGTTGAATCAGGGGAGATACCTATGCCAGGATTGATGATGCAGTAGAAAGAATCCTCAGGGTCAAATTTCTTGCCGGACTGTTCGAACATCCTTTCTCTGATAGATCGTTGGTAGATTTGGATATACTGGGTTGCAAGGTGTGATTCCTTCAAGGCTTTCATGTAGCTTCATTAATTGTTTTTGGACCATAATACCATCAATGTTGGAAAACTTATAACCTTAGTTGCCTTTTATGATGTTGCGATCTATGAGAAGTGCTTGGTTACTGCAGAATGATTCTAATTACTGGTCCTAGGATTAAGATAAAATAAAACGTAGCCAGCTTTTTGCAACTTTCTTTGGCGCACTTACCAATGTCTCCAAGTATGTTCCTACGGCTCAACCCTGATCCTTGGCTTCTTTGTGATCATTCTTTTTTTTTTATTTCTTTTACCATGTGATCTGAGATTAAAATGCTGTGGACTTAAATTTCAAACTGATAAACTATTATTTTGGAACCAAGTGGCATTAAAATTGTTCATTTTAATGAGTTATGGACACACAGCTTTATAGTCAGAATGTCTTCAAGTTCATCCAAATTGTTCATTGAAACACTTAAAATTGCCTGATACAACATCCTTTTTATAAGAGAGGATATCAAACTCCGCTTTGGTAGGGAGTTATCCCTACCCCAAGATAACTCATTGGTACTCTGCTCCACATTTAACCCTGATATTGCTTTTATAAATAGTCTGTTATTCTTTTGGATGAATCTAAGTTAACCTACCTTCTGCATATGTTAACATTTCCAAACTCCCCATGAAGATACTTGCCATGAAATGCTTTGGAAACATATTTCTCGAAGTTGTTAAATCTTTATCCCTTTAGTTGGCACTTTCATTTGTAACGAAGGCAGAAAAGCAAATAGCAGGATAGCAGCTCAACACTGGGTCATAGGAAATGTAAATCACCTTATTTTTCCTATGTTTCGCATACTGAATGTGTCCAGTGCTTCAGATTCTTGAAGTTTGTTGGTTGATACTCATGATGAGTTATCATGGCACTCTCATTAATCTCATTGTTTCATAATTTAGTTTGTTCCATGGCTACATCTGCTCGTAGAATATTTTCTTTATTTATATTTCTACACAGACCAAATTCTCATGAATATAACATACTAGTACAGTCATCGTTTTTTTCTTATATAATAGTTTCTTTGTTTCTGTTTGGGAAACTGTGAAAAGATGAATATAAATGACAAAAACAATGAACAAAAATATGTTTTTTGTTTATTTCTATTGGTTAATGGATCTTCATACAAGCCAATATCTGATCTTCTTCTACCTTATATTTTCCCCCCCTTTTAGGCACATCGGGAACTGGCACGTGAAACTGTCAGGAAGTCATTGGTTTTGTTAAAAAATGGAAAGGACCCAAGGAGACCTCTCCTTCCTCTAAATAAAAATGCCAGAAAAATTCTTGTTGCAGGTACTCATGCTGATGATATTGGTTACCAGTGTGGTGGATGGACAGATTCATGGCAGGGAAGCAAAGGCAGAATCACAGAAGGTATGGGAACCGGCACTCAGCATTTGATTAAATACTCTTAAGGGACATCTTTGAATAACCACTCAGAAATTTCTTTATGGAAGAATTGAACAGTATGAGCTTAAAATATTGGGCTTCTATCAGCTGCATATGACATGAAAAAAAAGAATAATATTTTGCATTTCTGGAAGGGAACAATGTCTCTCATCACGCCAATTCAGGTGTGGGCTGATGAAGATGCATGAATGTTTTTAGTACAACTTAGTATTCGAGCATCCTGTGTTTTTCATGTTTAGTCTATCACTTTCTAGTTCCATTTGACGTTTGGTCCATAAAACAATGAAAGACAAGTGGCGGAAACTTTGTTTTCATCATATGCCATTAGATGCTTTGTTTTCTTGAAGCAAACAGATGAAATGGCGCAAGTGGATAAAGTGGATCCTGGTTCGTTTTTCCTTTCTGCTGTCCAGTTATGGCATTTGCTTGTATATTTTTCCCTGGGAAGAACTCTACAACTATATTTATTCAAGAAATTGACAGTAGCATTGAATTCCAGAATTAATTTTTTTATTCATTTGATGACATTTTAGCTTAATTGTAGCTGGACGATGGATATGAGTGGATTTTATGCATCCAGACTGCTGCGTAGAAATGCCAAATCTTAGCAAGAACTAACTGGAAAGGGCTATTTTCAATTTTTGCTCTTATAAATGTTTAGTCCTAGCATGAATTTCGTAGCAGACATTTAGTCCAAACATCTTTGATTTTGAATGTTTGATAAGAAACTTCCCTGTGGAGATAAAAGTAATCCAGGGATGCAGTAGGTTGTAAGAGAACTTGCTCCCGCACCAATAAGTGAGCTCTAACATCTTGTTGTGGCCTTACTGGTACTTAATATTCATGGTGCAATAATCCATCTTCCAATGAATTGTCTACCAAGTCACTAATCAGGATGTTTCATTTGAAATACGATCAATATAACTCAGTACCACTGCACCTGTGTCCTAATGTTGTCTCCTTTCATACATCTAACAACCAAAGCTGATGACATTATCCTTATTTTTAGGTACAACAATCCTTGAGGCAATCAAAGCAGCAGTTGGAGGCAATACTGAGGTGATTTACGAGGAATTTCCATCGGCAAGCACAATTGAAGATCAAGAATATTCACTCGCAATCATTGTCGTTGGTGAGGTCCCTTATGCTGAAACTCAAGGGGATAGAACAGATCTACCTATCCCCTTTGATGGTGCCCAAACTATAGTGTGTGTTGCTAGCCAGGTTCCCACATTGGTGATCATAGTATCTGGGAGGCCTCTGCTTCTGGAACCAGAAGTGCTGGAATCCATTGATGCACTAGTTGCTGCCTGGCTGCCTGGGAGCGAGGGTGGGGGAGTGGCAGATGTTGTGTTTGGGGACTACGATTTTGAGGGTGTGCTACCCGTTACATGGTTTACGAGAATGGATCAGCTGCCCATGAATGCCAACCATGAGCTCTATGATCCTTTGTTTCCATTAGGGTATGGTCTGAGGATGAATGCGGAAAACATTCATGGAGAATAAAATCTTATATAATTTTCTTCATGGAACTGCATCTGTCATTTGCTGGTACTCAGTCAGTATTTAGTCATTTTGTGGCGATAATAATGCAGAATTATCTACTCTCATTGATAATGTATAAATGTGTATATGTATGTGTGTGAATGTTTGGATTATTAAGATTGAAGAACTTGTTTGACTGTTTTGATCATTTTTTGTCGGCCGTTTTGACCTGCATTCATGATTTTACTCCTAACTCTATCATTCATCGGCAGTCGAATGAATAACATAAATTAAAAGCTAGATAGAAATTGGACTTCAAAAACTAAATAACTGAAGATCAGATGACGGGTATGGAAGATTTCTTTCATATAATGTTGATGTATGAGCTTCAATTGATACAACTCCAAAAAGATTATAATCTTTTTTTTTGTGAAGACGAATTTCTCAGTCATTATTTTAAGATAGATTTAGTTGATCAGATGTTTATTGTAATACTAGTCTTGCAATAAGATTGATATGCATTACAAGAAAAATAATGCTATTGGTTGAGATGACCCTACAAGACCCTTCTATCTTCTCTCCCTGTCAATAGAATTATTTTCTTACAATCTCCCTCATTCTTATTACAAGAGTCTTGTAATAAACATCAGGCAGCAAGGCTTGCTAAAATGATCACGGAGAAGTGTGGAATTTAAGCGAGATTTGCTGCAACCCGGTGGTACAAGTGGACGTAAACGGCACAAGTAAATTAGATGTTTGAGGAAGGAGAAATATTTAATACATACTAAAAAATGTGAAATAAATTAGACAAATTCACTAGAGATGTGCCATTTATCTATGTGGTTGTTAATATCACCTCCACTTTTTAAAATTCATTGAGATAAGTGACATAATTTTATTAGATGCGCTATTTTAATGCACATCAAAATATGCACTAAATAATTCTCGGAAGGAAGAAAGGGCAAGCACGGGATCTTTTGGGAGAGGAGCATCATGTGTGCTGATGTGTGAACATAGGAAAAATAAAGTGCATCGAGACAAAGACTTGAACAGACGTGGTGGACTCGGGGTGCAAAGAACTAGCCCAGACAACCATAATAAGGTCCAATGATCTCTCTCTCTCTCTCTCTCTCTATATATATATATATTACGTTTAGGGTTTATATATATCCCTTGTATGTGACAATTAAATTACAGAACAAAGAATCTGTACACAATTATAAGCATAGGATAGTCCTTTTGCTTAGTTCTTGTTAACCGTTGGGTGCACAGCGTGGGCATGCAAAGTTGGGAAAGAGAACCGCCAGTGCGGTTGTCTCCTGAATGGTTCTTTTGGAGATTGCGCTGGGGCGGGGAGAAAACCAAGAGAGCAGGGGCAGTTGTTCTCACCCTCCCATGCGCACGAGAGAAGGAGGTTCTCTCTCTTGGATATATCCTGCGCAAGTCTCCCTCTCTCTCTCTCTCTCTCTCTCTCTCTCTCCTCTCTCTCTCTCTCTCCTCTCTCTCTCTCTCTCTCTCTCTCTCTCTCTCTCTCTCTCTCTCTCTCTCTCTCTCTCGTGCAAGACTTCTCATACGAGATATCACCATCAAATCTCGAAGACGTTTGGAGCGAGAAAACTACGAAGAAGACTCTTGTAGCATTCTTCTCGATCCTACAAGATTCCGCAACACACGAGATAAACACCTCGATCAAGATCGAATATTGGTATCAGAATATTAACGTTCCTCTCTCCACGATGTCGTCAGATGTTCTCCATGCGCAAGAACTTACTGTAATGGACGAAGATAATTTTGAACTGACAGAGATCTCCACAGATGATGATGGGGATAGCGTGGTTGGTAGCGACCCGACACTCACGCAGGAGTCTGTGGCGCCAATAGATTTCGGCGATTAATGACTACAAGGGATTACGTTGTAGCACTGTGCGATTCTCCCTCGTCGCATCCAGACGATGTTCCTTCGCCACGCTTTGGCATGCAAGCAGTCTGCATCTGTACAGACAACGATGCACACGAGATTGCACAGAAGGAGGTTCACAGGCATGGTGGAGGCGCTTCACGCGAACGAGGCAGAGGCGCGGTTCACGCGCCTACACGGCATGCGGACGGCGGCCATGCAGGCCGCGCTGGCGCGTCTGCAAGCGACGCGGACGACTGCCTTGCATGCCGCGCGATCTTGGCCTCCCTGGCGTGCGCAGTGACGTTTGCGGTGAGAACAGCGTCGACCCAGGCGTTCGCGGCCTGGCGACAGGCCGTGGTCCGGGCGACCAGGTGGGCTGGCGAGCAGGCGCGCACCGCGACCATGCGCGAGGGCGTGCGGCCTGAGACCCTACAGGGTGCGTCGTCCGTGAGCACGTGGGAGGGCATGTCGACCGCGGCCACGCGGCAGGCTGCGTGACCCGTGACTATGCAGGCTAGCGCCGGTGGCGCAGACGCACAGTCTGCGGCCACGCGGGCTGGCAGGCCGCGGACGCACGCGGCCAATTCAACGACACACGTGGCCATGCAGGCCGCCATGGCACGCCTGCAGGCGACGTGGACGGCCGCCATGCAGGCAGGCGTGGTGTCCACAGCCCAAGTGCACGCGGAGGTGTGCACGGGGGTCCTCGTGGCCATGCAGACCGTGTTGGGGTGCTCAAGGGTGGTCCCATGCGTGCAGACGTGCCTGTTCCCGAGGGTGAAGGGGTGGTGCTTCGCGGGCATGCTGGCTTGGCTGAATGCATGAGTACTGGTCCACCCATGCCCAGACGCACTTTTCTGGTCGAACAGGCCCGCATGAGAGCGTCGGCCCATCGGTGACGTGATCTTGACCGTCTTGCAAGACGTCGCACTAATGTGGTGTTGCCGAGCGGACCTCGTGGTCGACCCCTACTTAGCCGCATTATTGGACGTGGACCGGCAGGGAATGGTGACCCAGTCTCTCGTCGCCACCATAATGACTATTTGGCGGTACGATGAGTCCGACGTCACGTGCGACATGTTCCCTGGCGCAGTGCTCTGACTGCGACCTGCCTCCAGACGATAGCTTTAGCTATTATGATGTTATCGCAATTTTAGACATGATTTTATTATTTTTTCAGATCATTATGAGTTTCATAATTATAAGATTGTCTTATTTAAATCCATACAATAAATTGTATTAGTTAGTTTGATCTTATAATAAGTTTATTCATGAACTTTATATTCAAACAATCTATGTATGATCCGATCATTTAATATCATGTGTTGGATCCTTTATCAAAAGAGAGTTTTGAAAATGCATGATTAGTTGTTGTTCAAAATTATTAGAATATTTTTGAACATGATTAGTGTTGTTAATTCTTTATTTGAATATTCATGTTTAGTATATACATGCTTATCAATGGAGAGATGTTAGTTCCTCTCCCTCTAAATTATTTGATCGAAATTACTCTAATAATATTAAATATTCTTATATAAATGGGAGATGACTGTAGAACTCTAAGTCTACTTTCGATCTTATTATATGGAGAATATTTAATATTATAGTGTAGATTTTTGGATCAAATAGACTGATGTGTAGAATTGTCAACTTAGCCTTCTCATTATTATCTTAATGTAGTGATTCATCGATGGCCTCCAAGAATGTTATTGCTAACTTAACGAAAGGGGATAAATTAGATGGCACTGACTATGACATTTGGCATTGAAAAATCCAATATCTCTTGAATGAGCAAGAGTTCCTTGATCACATTACTATGTCTATGACCCCACCTGAAGAAGGCAACACTGCTCAACACCGCAGAGATCAATAGGCTTACAAGTCATGGTTCAACAAAGATCGCAGCACGCGCTTTACACTGTTAAGCAGCATGTAGGATGATTTGATTGGCGAGTTTGATAAGTGTAAGACTTCCAAGGATATGTGGGATAAGTTGAATATTACTTTTGGAGGAACCTCTACCACGATGTTAAGGGCTCTTGTTTTGAAATTTGAGACCCTCCGAAAAGATCCCGTCAGAACATGACTGAGCATCTAAGGATGATGTCAAGCATGATCTGCGACTTGAAGTCTGTAGGTCACGATCTCACTGATGAGCAGCAGGTGCAAGCTGTAATAAGATCTTTGCCAGACTCTTGGACTCACATGAAACAAATCCTCACTCACAATGAGAGTATTAAGAATTTTTCTGACATCTCTCGCCATGTGGAGTTAGAGGCTGAGCACGAGGAAGCTATGCGCGCTACTGCCCTTGTCGCCCAGGGAGGCAAACAACATGGCAAGAAGGGTCCAAAGAAGAACTTCAAGAGGAAGAGGCAAAATGTTGCATCCACTTCAAAGGCAGAGCAAACACCGAAGCGCCAAAGAGGCAAGCGTGGTGGAAAAAGAGATAAGTCGAAGGTCAAATGCTATAATTGTGGACAACTGGGACATTTCGCTCGTGAATGCACTCAGCTGAAAAAGGTATTCCAATTTCTTTACTCTCCAACTGTGCATGTTTGTTCGCATATTCTAGTTGCTCAAACAGATCCTAAATGGATAGTGGATTCAGGAGCGACCAAGCACATAACAAGGGATCGAGCAGGGTTCGTGGATTATCGCCGAATCTCAGCGGGATCGCAAAGAATATATATGGGAAATGGTTCCAGCGAGGAATCCTCGGAGTTGGTGTGTATCAACTCAAGTTAAAGACTGGACGAGCCTTAACTCTCCATCAAGTACTCTATGCATCTAGAGTTCAGCATAATCTACTATCGGTCTCGTCATTATTAGCATTAGGCTTCTCTTTTTCTTTTGCTAGCAACCAAGTTGACATTTGTTTGAACAATGTTATATTTGGTCATGCTTTATTCATCGATGGTTTGTTTAAATTAGATTTGGATTATCATAATTTTCCGTGTCTTATGTGGTAATACTGATAATAACCTTGATTCGAAAATTTGGCATGCTCGGCTGGGACACATAGGACAAGATAGAATGACAAGGTTAGCTCGAGAAGACTTACTAGCCTCACTCTCTAAAGTCAATCTTCCTGTGTATGAATCATGTTTAGTCGGTAAGGCATGTCACAAGCCTTTCGGAAAGGCTAAGAGAGCCACTGAACTCTTACAATTGATCCACTCCGACATTTGCAGACCCATGAGTGTGAAGATCCGTCAAGGGGCTTCCTATTTCCTCACATTTATAGATGATTATTCACGATATGGATATGTCTATTTGATCGCTCTCCACTATGAAGCGTTAGATTGCTTCAAACACTTCTTAGCAGAGGTTGAGAATCAATTAGAAAAAACCATAAAAGTTCTTCGGATAGATCGAGGACGTGAATATCTTTCAGATGAGTTCGAACTTTATGTGAAGGAAAAAGAATACGCAGAGAATTAACTATTCCATATACACCACAACAAAATAGTGTTGCTGAGAGACAGAATAGAACATTGTTACATATAGTTAGGTCGATGATGGCGCATGCCAACCTTCCAATATCATTTTGGGGTGATGCTATAATGACTGCGGCCTTCATCCTTAACCACGTACTTTCATAGTCAGTTCCTTCCACCCCTTATGAGTTATGGCGTGGTGAAAAACCAAATTTAGATAATCTACGCCCATGGGGTTCAGCGGGATATGTCCATGACACTTCTCACAAGTTTGGAAAACTTGGCCCTAAAGCTAGAAAGTTTATCTTTATAAGATATCTTGAAGGCTCTAAGGGTTATGTCATGTACGGACAACATCCGAATGGAGGAATGACAGAAAAAGACGTCTGAGATGTTTTCTTAAAAATAGAATTTCTAGTATCAGCGACACTGGAAGAGTCTTGATTTCCATAAGTTGGATGACCCTAATGATGCTCTACCATCTTCCAGCGAAGGAGGGAATTAGTTCCTAACCAGGAAGTCGCCGGAGATAGTAGAGATGATCATCATGATAGTGGGAGCTTTGTGCCTAGTGGGAGCACACCTATAGAAGAACAAGATGATCAGATACGCCGTAGCAAATGTGGACACATGCCTCATCGTCGATTTGAGATTGAAGAGGAAGCTCTTGTGTGCCTGCTTGCTGATGATGATGAGCCTACTTCTATTAAAGAAGTATTAACTTCATCTGCTAGTAAAGAGTGGAAGGAAGCAATGCAAGATGAGATGGACTCTATGAGTAAGAATCATGTTTGGGAACTTGTCGACCTCCCTCTAGGACGTAAGGCTATTGGAAATAAATGGATTTTCAAAGTCAAATGCAAGGCGGATGGATCAATCGACAAATTAAAGCACGACTTGTGGCGAAGGGATATACTCAAAAGGAGGGTATAGATTTCGATGAGGCATTCTCCCCAGTGGTGAGATTCACATCGGTTCGCCTTATTCTAGCCATTGTTGCACATTTAGACTTAGAACTTTTTCAGATGGACGTTAAAACAACATTTCTTAATGGAGAACTAGACGAAAAAATTTATATGGTTCAACCAGAAGGTTTTGAGGCAAAGGGACAAGAGCGCAAAGTTTGTCGTCTCAAACGTTCTATTTATGGCCTCAAACAATCATCTAGACAGTGGTATTTTAGATTTTATAAAACTATTATCTCATTTGGTTTTGAGATGATTGAAGAAGACCACTGTGTGTATGTTAAACGTACGGCGAAAAAGATTCTTATTTTGTCATTATATGTTGATGACATTTTATTGGCTGGAAATGACATAAAATCTATTGAAGCCACTCGAGAATGATTGTCTTCTATCTTTGAGATAAAAGACATAGGTGAAGCAAATTATGTGCTAGGAATAAAAATCACGAGAGATCGCTCGAATAAACTTCTGTGTTTGTTACAGGAGACTTATATAAATAAGATTCTTGAGCGATTCTGGATGCATTATTCCAAACCCATCGATACTCCAATTGATAAGAGTTGTGTTTTAAGTATCAGTCAATGTCCACAAACTGATAAGGAAAAGAATGAAATGTCTAAAGTGTCATATGTTGCTGCAATTGGGAGCCTAATGTACGCCATGTTATGTACACAGCCAGACGTTAGCTTTGCGGTGGGTCTTGTTAGTCGTTATCAAAGTAATCCGGTCTTGCTCACTGGAAAGCAGTTAAGAGAATTTTTTGATATCTTCGTGGTACTTCGGACCTTGTCTTATGTTACAAAGGAGGTGACTTAAGATTGAGAGGTTACAGCGATGCTGATTGGGCCGGTGATAAAGATGAGCACAAATCCACTTCAGACTATGTGTTTATGTTAGGTGGAGGGGTCATTTCTTGGTGTAGCAAGAAAGAAACGTGCATCGCTTTATCCACCATGGAATCAGATTATGTGGCTTGTTCTGCTGCATGTCAAGAGGCAGTTTGGTTGCAGAGTTTCCTACAACTATTGGCCATGACACATTTATCGAACGAGGCGGTGGTGTTGTATGTTGATAGCACATCAGTCTTGGGCTATGCTAAGGACCCTAAATACCATGGGCGAACCAAACACATTGACATTCGTTATCACTACATTCGGGATTTAGTTGCAAAGGAGTTGGTGGTTCTTCGTGTTGGCCCTTTTGGTACGGCAGCAAGCTAACCTAGAGGGGGGGGGGGGGTGAATAGGTTTTTATGAAGTCTGAAATAAAAACTTAAACATAGAAATTTATCACTTGAAAGTTTGGTTATTTAAGTGTGATAAAGAGTAGCGGTGCGGAAGCAAATAAACAATCACACAAAGGACACAAGATATCCTGGTTCGGCCCTTCCCACATGGAAGTCCTACGTCCAGTCTCCAAGCAAACTCTTGGGATTTCACTAATCAAGGGTACAGTCCCCCTCACGGACAATACAACACCCAGCACCCCAGCTGGTCTTCTTCTCTTTCCCGGGCAAGAAGGCAGCCCACTTCTATTACAGGTCAAGAAGCCAACCTCCTGGTACAAACCCAGTGCGGTTCTGCTAGACTTAAACCCCTAGCTAGGTTCTACACTGTATACAGTCCTACAACTAGATAGAAGTCTTCTTATAAAAGAAAGAACAAAGCTGAGAGTTGGAACAAATGAATACCAACTAATAGAAACTCTCAGCGAAAAGACTCTCTTCCCCAGATTACAAGATGCACACAGAGAGAGTGAAGAGAGGAGAAAGAGCTTGAAGCTTGAGAGCTTCAAATGCTTGAACGCTTCTTCTTGGGTTCGGGCTCTTTCTCTCTTTTCTTTTGAGTGTATGTGGCGTTGAGGTTCTTCACCGGATGTACACTCCTTGAAAGATCTTCAGGAAAGCTCTCTTGCTTTTTCTTCAGCCTTGCTTCATCTTTTATATGAGCAGCTTTGAACAGATCCGTTGGAGTTCTAGCGGTTGCTCATCTTCTATTTCTTCTGATATTTTGTGGTCTACGAGGTCTGCAAGCATAGAAGAAAGTGTTTAGATAAAAGAGTGTTTCTGTCAAAAAGGTTCATACCTCTGTGTTTCCTATTGTCTCCCAGAAGTGGTAGGTAAGCCCCTTTTTGTCTGACAGGAGAGAAGAGATCTTATGAGATGAAAAGATCTTTTGTCAGAAATATATTTGACTTTTCATTAGGCACCAAAACATTTGAAACATCTGAGTATAAAGGAAATCAACGTTTAAGATGAAATCATTGTTCGAACAAAATCCATGCTCTAATGAAATCGATGTTTGAACAAAACTGATGTTTAAGTAAGAGCAAATCGTTGTTTTTCTCAAATCGTTATTTCACTTACCGAATCATTACAGCGATCAAATCGTTGTTTTACTTAACAAATCAGTACAACGACCAAATCGTTGTTTTATTTATCAAATTAGTACAGCGACCAAATGGTTGTTTGATTTATGAAATCGTTACAGCGATCAAATCGTTACAACGATCAAATCATCATTTAACTTATGAAATCGTTACAGCAATCAAATCATTGTTTCATTTATGAAATCGATGTGAGAGTGAAATTGTTATTTCACTTACGAAATCGTTGTTTCCATGTTTTCAATAAAATCGATGTGGCACTTTGTGAACTGAAATCGATGTATATTGAATAGACATCGATTTGACTTTTCAGTGCAAATCACACAGTAATAATGCCATAAATTTATATTTATTAAGAAATCATGGTATTAAATATGTTTAATAATATTTAATTAATCATAAATTTTGTTATCACCAAAATATATAAGGGTAAAATATAAGAGTGGTTCAACAATCTCCCCCTTTTTGGTGATGCCAAAATTTATGAGAATTTTCTGACAAAAATACTTAAAGCATAGATAATACAGAAAATTTACAGATAATGTATATTATGCAAACTCTCCCCCTTTTTGTCACTAACCAAAAAGGAAGGATCTTACCATGTATTCTCTCCCCCTTTTTGTGAAAAAATTCTTATCATTTAGGGGTTCAACAATGATAGACGTTAATGAATAACTCCCCCTTAGAGTAGGCTCCCCCTGAGCATAAGACTCCCCCTTTATGTGAGGCAAGTCAGATCTTCATGGTTCCTTTGATCTGTTGATCAATCTGGTCATCATCTGTCAACAGATGCTCATTGTGTGTCAACAGCTACTGTTGAATTTGTGTTTGTTGGTCTTGACCTTTCACATGTTGTTTGTCAAGTCTTCAGAATTATTGCCTGCATTGATCAGAGAGACTTGCAAACCAATGTAAGTAGTGATATATATAAAATAAACAATTTGTAACTACTCTCTTTTCAGATAAGTATTAGATGAAGAGCTTGCAGTCATCAATGCCTTGATCATCCTTTGTTCGTGATGCTCCAAGGCTACCATGCAAACAACTTATTCAGAAGTAGATACCCAAATCTTTTTGGGTCATTGATAGTTAGATGAATAAAAACAACCTTTAGGAATCCAAACTAAGTGCCTTGTTGTGCAGGTGTTTACTATGTGTCCTAATTTATTACAATGTGAACAACAACGAATATAATTTGTTTTGCAGTTCTTATTGGCTTTGAGATGATTGTTTAGAACATAATTTTTAGAAACATTTTTTCTATTGATAAAGCTTGTTCATTTCAGGGGCCTTTTTATGAGGCATTTTGATTCTTTTACAAATTATGGCAAAGGATATTTTCTTGGATATATGGCTTGTTTTCCTTTTCTGGAGGTATGTATCCAAGCCCTTGTTTATTATTTTCAGATTTTGATTCTTTTAAGCATAGAGCTAGAGATGTTTTTTCTTGAGTTAATTTTCTAACTGAATCTTTTAAATAGAGATTTTCTTCAGTTAGAGTTCTTAACTTTTCTTCGAAATCTAGTTTTTCATTGTTCTTATTTTTTAAATCTTCATTCAAAAAATAAATGTTATCTTTACTGTCCCTTAATTATTTT
This sequence comes from Colocasia esculenta, assembly GCA_014218235.1. NCBI lineage: Eukaryota > Viridiplantae > Streptophyta > Magnoliopsida > Alismatales > Araceae > Colocasia > Colocasia esculenta. The sequence goes on along the minus strand of CM024762.1, from coordinate 138,004,217 downwards.
TCTAGTTGCTTCAATTCGGATTTAAGATTTGGTGTTTTCTAAGCTAGTAGTGTTGTTTTTCAGATTTCTTAATTCTTTTACAACGCTTTTATATTTTTCATATAATTCATTAAAGACTTCTTCTAAGTCTTCTGATTCTGACCCTGAATCATCTGAAGAATGAAGAGATGAGTCAGAACATATCTCATTTAGTCCTACCATAAGGGCTAGACTTACCTACTCTTTTTCGGATTCTGAGCTTGATGATTCTGAAGTTGTGGCATCTTCATTTTCCCAAGCAACTGCCATAGCTTTTCTTTTGAATTTTTTGTGCTGCTTTTTAGATTTTTCTGGTTGACCAGTCTTTTTGAGTCTTGGACAATCTGGTCTCAGATGTCCAGGTTTTCTGCATTCATAGCAGACTAGTTCTTTTTCTTTTCTTTCTTTCTTTTGAATCCTTCTCGATCTATTTTTCTTCTTCTTGAGAATCTTTTGAAGTTTGGATAGAACTTCATCTACATCACTGTCTTCAGATCCTGTAATTTTTGAACTAGAAGAAGAAGAGGTGGAAGGAGCAGCTACAACTTTAAGAGCATTAGTACATTTTTTCTTGGATGAGCTTTCAGAAAGTCGCTCCATATTAATTTCATGTGCCATGAGGCAACCAATTAACTTATCAATAGAAAACTTGGTTAGAACATGGGCTTCTTCAATAGCGGTAACCTTAGGGTTCATGAAATAGTTAAAGACCTAAGTATCTTTCTGACACTTTCCTCATCAGAAAGAGTTTTACCGAGAGAACTAAGACTCACTACTATGCTCGAAAATCTATTATACATCTAAGTGATATTTTTGTTTAGGAGCATTTTAAATTGCTCATATTGAGAGACAAAAATATCTATCCTAATTTGTTTTACTTTATTTGTTCCCTCATAAGTTACCTGCAGTTTATCACATATTTCTTTAGCCAATTTACATGCAGATACTCTACTGAATTCTCTTTTAGATAAAACGAAACATAGATAATTCTTAGCTTTAAATTTTAAGATAATTTATTTTTATCCGCTGCTGTAATAGCAGTAGTACCTTCAGCATGAACAACAACATAATCACCTACCTCTATTACCTGCCACAGATTAAAGTATCTACCTCGAATAAAATATTCCATCCTCATCTTCCAATATTGATAATCCTCTCCATCGAAGAATGGAGGTTTAGTGACTGATTGACCTTCAACAAATCCTTGAGCTGCCATGGATCTTCTCTAAGATCGTTGGATCTTCTTGATTGATCAAAGAACCTGCTCTGATACCACTTGTTGGCCCTTTTGGTACGGCAGCAAGCTAACCTAGAGGAGGGGGGGGGGTGAATAGGTTTTTCTGAAGTTTGAAATAAAAACTTAAATACATAAAATTATCATTTGAAAGTTTGGTTAGTTAAGTGTGATAAAGAGTAGCGGTGCGGAAGCAAATAAACAATCACACAAAGGACACAAGAAATTTATCGTGGTTCGGCCCTTCCCAAATGAAAGTCCTACGTCCAATCCCCAACAAACTCTTGAGATTTCACTAACCAAGGGTACAGTCCCCCTCATGGAAATACAACACCCAGCACCTCAGCTGGTCTTCTTCTCTTACTCGGGCAAGAAGGCAGCCCACTTCTATTATAGGTAAAGAAGTCAACCTCCTGGTACAAACCCCAGTGTGATTCTGTTAGACTTAACCACTAGCTAGGTTCTACACTGTATACAGTCCTACAGTTAAACAAAAGTCTTTCTTATAAAAGAAAGAACAAAGCTGGAGTTGGAACAAATGAATACCAACTAATAGAAACTCTCAGCAAAAAGACTCTCTTCCCCAGATTACAAAGATGCACACAGAGAGAGTGAAGAGAGGAGAAAGAGCTTGAAGCTTGAGGGCTTCAGATGCTTGAACGCTTCTTCTTGGGCTCGGGCTCTCTCTCTCTTTTCCTTTGAGTGTATGTGGCGTTGAGGTTCTTCACCGGATGTACACTCCTTGAAAGATCTTCAGGAAAGCTCTCTTGCTTTTTCTTCAGCCTTGTTTCATCTTTTATATGAGCAACTTTGAACAGATCCGTTGGAGTTCTAGCCGTTGTTCATCTTCTATTTCTTCTGATATTTTGTGGTCTACGAGGTCTGCAAGCATAGAAGAAAGTGTTTAGATAAAAGAGTGTTTCTGTCAAAAAGGTTCATACCTCTGTGTTTTCTATTGTCTCTCAGAAGTGGTAGGTAAGCCCCTTTTTGTCTGACAGGAGAGAAGAGATCCTATGAGATAAAAAGATTTTCTGTCAGAAATATATTTGATTTTTCATTAGGCACCAAAATATTTGAAACATCTGAGTATCAAGGAAATCAATGTAATCGTTGTTCAAACAAAATCCATGCTCTAATGAAATCGATGTTTGAACAAAACTGATGTTTAAGTGAGAGCAAATCGTTGTTTTTCTCAAATCGTTGTTTCACTTATTGAATCGTTACAACAATCAAATCATTGTTTTACTTAACAAATTGGTACAGCGATCAAATCGTTGTTTTATTTATCAAATCGGTACAGCGACCAAATCGTTGTTTGATTTATGAAATCATTACAGCGATCAATCGTTGTTTAACTTATGAAATCGTTACGATGATCAAATCGTTGTTTCAGTTATGAAATCGATGTGAGAGTGAAATCGTTATTTCACTTTCGAAATCGTTGTTTCCATATTTTCAATGAAATCGATGTGGCACTTTGTGAACTGAAATCGATATATATTGAATAGATATCGATTTGACTTTTCAGTGCAAATCACACAGTAATAATGTCATAAATTTATATTTATTAGGAAATCATGATATTAAATATGTTTAATAATATTTAATTAATCATAAAGTTTGTTATCACCAAAATATATAAGGGTAAAATATAAGAGTGGTTCAACACTCCGACACATTTCAACAAGTCATATATTGGCTGATCCACTAACTAAACAAATCCCGAGGGAGGCATTTGTAGCCCATATTAGAAATATGGGATTGTGTAAATTGTAATGTGCACAATTTTTCATTGACAATTAATTTATTATGTTTTCCTTCCTTATGTGTGTCTATGGTTGGAATACTTTACACATCAAGAAAAGTGTCACTAGGCTCTGAATGGACCCTCTCACACGAGTCATTTGCCTTGGCGCTAATTAGAAAGCGAGCAAGATGAGACAATTTATATCTATGACACTATGAGAGCGAGCAAGATAAATTTATATCTATGGCGCTATGAGAGCGAGCAAGATATTTTCTTTTTATTGTCGCCTTAAACTGAATTAAGATGAGATCCGTCTGGATCGATCACAGGATATGAGAATCAAATCCGTGAAGCCTTCATTAAGCTGGTTGTGAGTTTTATGATAAGACGTCTTGAGACTGGGTTAGCCGCAATGGGAGTGGCTTTACTAAGAACCGTACGGTGTTTTTTATTCTGTTGTATATGACATGCCCATAATGATGGAAGAACACTATAGCATGTGTCTCATACCACATTTGCGTAAGACGACTGTTGAAGAGAATGATGAATGAGATCTCTATTTCATCATTGTGTGAGCTCTTGGATCATAATTTATTGATCCATCTGTACCCTTAGGACTTGAGATCTATGTCATGAAAAGGAAGCTTGATGTCGCTACTTTAGCATGCTCCTTAGGGCTATGGCTGATACAGTCGAGTGGGACATGACTAGGAAAGCAGTCAAGACTAATTGAATTGACATAAGAACTCAAGAAAGACATCTAAATATTGCACCACGTTTTGTAGCTCATACCTTGAGGGACTATATCGACTTAGTGGCGATAAAGTCGTGAGTACAAAATATTTGAGTTTTGATGTCGCTAGTTTTTAAGAGATTTCAGGATGTCAAAGCTGGTGAATATTGAAAATGTCTAGGGTACTATGGGATTCCTTTAGAGTATTGTGATATGTTAGTTTTGGTGATGACTTAATAGATCACTGCTCATACGTTGTGTCAACTCTCGTAAGGTCGCTCACTCCATTCGCCGTATGTAAGATTGAGAAGCAAGTGTAGAGAGATGAATTGCTCTTAGTGAGCAATTGACATTTTATTGTGCCCTCTGTGGGCAAGTGGGAGATGTTAACCGATGACAACTGCCATCAGTTGGGTGCCCAGCGTGGGCATGCAAAGGTTGCCAAGAGAAAAACCGCCAGTGCGGTTGTCTCCTGAATGGTGAGGACTCTTTTGGAGATTGCCTCGGGGAGAAAACCAAGAGAGCAGGGGCAGTTGTTCTCACCCTCCCATGCGCATGAGAGAATGAGGTTCTCTCTCTTGGATACATCCTGCGCAAGTCTCCCTCCCTCTCTCTCTCTCTCTCTCACACTCTTATGCAAGACTTTTCATACGGGACATCACCACCGAATTCTGAAGACGTTTGGAGCGAAAAAAACTCCGAAGAAGACTCTTGTAACATTCTTCTCGATCCTACGAGATTCCGCAACGCACGAGATAAACACCTCAATCAAGATCGAACATGTTCTGATTTTAAAAGAGAGGTATATGTGTAAGAAAAGATCCTAATAAAAATAGGAACAATCATGATATATATTCTAGAAGCAAAGAGGTGCAGGGGAAGCGCTGAACGGCAAGTTGTAGGAAGCAGATGGGGGTGCTGTCTAACAGTCTCGATCAAGGGGATCTGAAGCCCGGCAACCGTATCTACTCTGAAGGAGACAAGCAAGAAAGGGGAGTCTTGTTGGGGAGGCAGATACTAGATAAATTGTTTTTGTTCATTTTTTCTTATTTCAGTCACAAAGTAATTTACACGAGGAGATTGCTTAAATCTCGATTGATTGGACAAAAAAGCTATCAATCAATGCAGAATTGGATGAAAGCATGAGCTCCACACCTGTTACGCGGCCAGCTAAATAAAAGTGCTTCTCTTTAGATAATAATCCATCAACAATCATGGTTTCTCTGGTCACGTCTATCTGTTGCACATAATTAGGGTTGAAAACGGAATATGATATTTTGATCTGATTTTGATAAAAATTATCGAATTTAGAATTAAAAAATAATACCGACAACGTATCGGAATTGAAATTGAAAAATAATTGAAATCGAAATCAGTATAAGTTATTTAGATAAATTATCCATAAATTCAAAATAAAATTATGGTAAGCACATTAGCTTATCAAAATTTCGATTTCGATAATGTGAAATCGAAATAGAATTAGAATTAACCATTCTAACTTTATCAAAATCGAAATCGAAATTATATTTCAATTATTAAAATTGAAATCAAAATTTATATTTTCGATTCCAAACCCGACTTGATTGCAACCTTACACATAACCAGAGGTGCTAGCTTTTCTGAAACAGGAACATTTGGGTGTTGGAAAAATATGCATGAATTTAATCTCACATTGGAAAAAAAACAACAAAATATAACTCAAGAAGTTACTCCACTTGATGTCAATTGTTTTTAAGATGGAACTTCATTGAGTTATATATTGTGGGCTTCGAACTTCTCCGTTTGATCTCGTCAAATTCATAGCAATACTGCATGTGAGAAGATTGCCATGTGCATCCCCGTCACACTTGAGATTCTAAGACCACAAGTCCCTGGGGCTCTTTAGATCCTCCAAAGTAAGGAGCTACCAATGTTCCAGGCCAGGCGGTGGAAAGAAGTGGATGCTCACCATAGATTTTTCCGATTTTCTTTGTGGTTTTTATATATGTGGGAGGCCTAATGTGTAGGGGTGTAAACGAGCCGATACGTTCCACGAGTAGCTCGACACTCGACTCGATAAAAACTCGACCCAATTCGTTTATTAGATAAACGAGCCGAATTTGAACAAAAAAAAAAGCTCGGTTCATAAACGAGCCGAGTCTGAACACATGTGAGCTCGGCTCGATTATACTCGCGAACAACTCGTTTAAGTACTCGTTAAGAACTCGGTTAAATATTCGTTAAGAACTCGTTTAAATACTCGTTAAGAGTTTGTTTAAATAGAGGCATATATATAAATATGTTTTTAATCAAATAATATAAATAAGATGTATACACTATACACTACACAAAATTAAGGCTCTAAGATTTTTATAGAACTATTATTAAAATATGGAACATTTATCAAGATTTAAATGCAAAAGACTAAATACCAGGGGTATATACATAAATCACATAAATAAGGTATATATATAACTTGATTTTAATCAAACCACAAAAAGGTATGCACACCCTTCTGCCTTGTACAAATCTTTTGTTTTCGATTCCTGACTTGCTTCGACAGGTGGGATTGCAAGCTGTTGCTTCTGACAGGAACCAAGGCAACAGGAGCTACACCCTCCCCAGCTCTTTGACAGCAACTGATGTTCCTCCGGTTGTGCCGTCGACTATCCATCCAGCGACCTCCGCCGCCATTTTCTAAACGGTGGTGGCATGTTCTAAACATTTTGTATCCCTCAACAGTTGGGCGGAGATGTGAACAGGCACAGCTCTGTGCTCATTGCGCCGCAGGAGGCCGAGGCTGACCCCGCTCCCGGCTGGACGGCGGCGAAAGGTTCAACGGGAGGCGCCGGGATGCTTCCTGAGCCAGCCGCCGTGCCGAACGTGTGGAGACGAACGGCAGGTGCTGCATGGCCCCGGCAGCGGGAGGTGGCTTCCGGCATTCCAACAGTTCTGTTCGGAAGACTAGCAGAGAGAGCAGATACGCCTGCTTCCATAGTCCCATATCGGATACGGGATTTTAAACGTCATTTAATCTTCTATAAAATGGACACCCCAGCGCAATGACCATGACATTGTGTGTTGTGGCTTCAGGCTCGCTTCTGGCTCAATTAGGAGTTCGTTTAAATAATCGAGTCAGATGGCAATTGGACAAGTTCAATTATTTTTAATATTTGGAAGTATCAAAATAAAAAATTTTAGTTCACACTTGGTTTTGTGCTCCAGCATGTTTGAGTTTTGAATCCGGTTTGGAAACTCGAATTCGAGCAGGCTGGATTATGTAAACGAGTTGTTCAAGCTCTCAAAATTTATATTTATAATGAGTTTGAGTATTGATTCAGAAAATTAAACGAGTTCGAACAGAGTATAATTCGGCTCGACTCAGATCATTTACACCCTTACTAATGTGAATGTGAGTTTTTATGATCTGTTTGGTATGAGATTAAAATAAATGAGAATATAGGTAAATTAATTTGAAGATATATTATCTATTTATCTTTATTCTTAATCCTTCTTATTTGGTATTTTTAGGGTTAGAAAATAAAGATAAATTATCCCACCAAAAAAGTGAAGTGAGACGAGCCATTTATTCTCATTTTTTAAGATATTCCTAAAATATGTAAATCATATTTATCTCTATTTTTTTGAAACATCAAATATGAGATGAGATTAATTTATCTCTTATCTTCTATTAATCTCGTACCAAACAATCATGTTTAAAGATGCCACCTATTTTATATATCGGATGACCATACTTTGCTCATTACCTAAGGAAATGTTTGTTTTTTCACGAACAGGGCATATGAGGAAAGAGCGAGGAGCGGCTTTAGTTGCGTGAGATTGGCAAGAATGGAGCAGCTTACCTACAACTTGTTGATGTAAACAAAGGTGGGGGCGAGAGATTTCCAAATATTTGTGTAAGTAGAGCTGCCTTTTTGTTTATTGTCACAAAATTTAGGTGCTGATCATAATATAAATGACCAGCACCTATAACGCAATGGATTTCGGAATCGATCTCGTCTCTCCCAATGATTTAGCTATTGAACTATACGATAAAAAAATATAATCCAAATGTTGATCATAACTTAAATGTCTCAAGTATGTTTTTATGTTAAAAAAATAAATATAAATCTCTATTAGATGAGGGACCTTAACTATCGGTCATCGATCTCGTCTCTCCCAATGATTTAGTTATGAGCTATATAATAAAAAAAACAAAATCCAATGTTGATCATAATTTAAATGTTTAAGTATATTTTATGTTAGAAAAATTAATTATAAATCTCTATTAGATGGGGGACCGTAACTATAGGTCATCGATCTCGTCTCTCCCAATGATTTAGTTATTGAGCTATACAATAAAAAAACATAATCCAAATGTTGATCATAATTTAAATGTCCTAAGTATGTTTTTATGTTGGAAAATTTAATTATAAATCTCTATTAGATAGGGGACCTTAATTATAAATCTATGTTAGAAAATATATATACAAAAAATCTGATAATTTTTAGGGATATTAATTTGTAGTCCCTATTTTATTGGAATATGTGTGATAGTTAGAGGGACTAACGTTTTTTTGTCTTCTAACTATGGACCATGTTATTTTAAATTTTTTAACTCTACTTAAGTATTTAAAATTACACTTTAAATCATATCAATAATTATTTAAATCTCACGTATTTAAACCGATTTTCTCTTATTCTTTAACATGTTTCTTCTTATACTTTACTGATTTCTTCATATAATTTAAAACACTACAACTATTTTTAAACAGCAACAACTACGACTTTAGCAAAACTATAACTACTACTTTAACACACTGTAACTACTACTTTAATATATCATATACTTTAAATAATTTTCTCTTCTTTTTAAGAGATTTTTTCTTTACAGTTTGTTCTTATACTTTAACTAATTTCATCGCTACTTAAACTTAAAACTAAAATAAGTCATACCAACAGTGATTTTAAGTCTCAATATTTTAAATCATCATCACATCTACTTAATGACTTTAAACTTTTACTGTAACACATTAGAACACTTACTTAACATCTTTAAACTTTAGACTTTGTGGTGGCCAAATCTGGTCACCTAGGCCCGTGGTGGCTCATTCGGCCCATTCGTGTCCGTCAACCCATGTGGCACCGTCATCGAAGAGCACGCCCTCTCCAGGATGGCTCGAAGACCTCCATTGTGTGACTCCGTGATCGGAAGCTATCAGGTTCCGATACGGGGTACCTCCGAGCAGATCAGCCGCTTTCCCTTGCCGAACAGCTATGAACAGCTCCCGAGCCAGAACAGTGATCTCGCTCCATGAGACTACCCTCGATGTTACCGAACAGCATGTTCGATCCCCCACGAGGGTCACCTGCTCGGAAAGCATTTCCAAAGGGTTCCGAGCAGGCTCTCTGGCTTCCAGAACGGTTGTAACCGCCTCAGGCCACGTTCTCCACCATCAAGTGGCGTGAACTGCCTGGCAGCCCAACGGGCATCGGAGTCATAACTCCTCCCGTTACGCGCGTGCGTCAAGGCGCCTCTTCAGGCACGATCTGCCCAACGTTACGCACGTTGGCCTCTGCACCAACGCCTATAAAGGCACAGGTGCCAGTACCATGCAACGGTACGCTCTCTTCCCCTCGCGAACACACTCTCGCATTCCGAAACCCCCTGCCTTACAAGCTCTCCACTGACTTAGGCATCGGAGGTTTCCCCCGGTCTTCACCGGGCCTCTGATCCCATTCTGGTTTTGCAGGTTCTCTTCGCCCTCACCAGCAATCGTCCTTCCTCTCTCATTCTAGTGGAGGCCCGTTTGGCTCAGGCCCAAACAGGATCGTACCACCACATTTGGCGCCGTCTGTGGGAAGCGACGCTGCCATGGCTCGAGGGCGATCCTCATACCAGAACGTGGGAAGCAGGGCGACGAGGTCTCGCCAATCACGAGGGGCGCCTCGTCGCCAATCTCCTCCTGGGGACGTCGCCGGCGCTGCTACCGGCGCGAATCACGACGTCCCAGTACCAACGGCTGCCGCACCGGCGACGGCCCTCGAAGTGGCAGAGCTTCGGGGGCAGATGCATCAGCTGACGGGCGTCTGCCTCGCCCTACAGGCCCAGTTGGTGGGGGTTGCGGCTCCGGCGGCTTCCCTGCCGCGCGAGCGGCAGGCGGAATCGTCGCACCGCCACTCCCGCGTCCCCCGGTGCCTCAGGAGCAGCAGGCAGAGTCGCCGCGCCGGTCTCACGGCCCCCGTCGGAGGAACGGGCACCAGAGCGCCGCGGGCGTTCGCCCCGACGCTCTATCATCTCCCCTCGGCCGCCACGATCAGTCGTGGGGGCAACTCCCACGCCTCTGGACGAGGGGCCCCGCCAACTCCGAGCAGGAGCTCGCCAGGCGCCTCAAGCGCGTGGTTGATCTTGAGCGCCGCATGGACGCGATGGTTCAGCGTGCGGAGGGGAAGGCTCCAGCGGAGGATGACTTGGACTTCCGCTCCCCGTTCAGCAGGGAGATCCTGGAGGCCAGGTCTCCTCCAAGCTCCCTCTACCCACCATCGCGCCCTACGACGGCACAACAGACCCGGCCGATCACATCCACGGCTTCGAATCGCACATGGTGTTCCACGGAGCATCAGATGCGGCCAAGTGCAGGGCCTTCCCTGCAACGCTAAAAGAGACCGCCAGGGCTTGGTTTGAAACCCTCCCTGCGGGCTCCATTACTTCTTTCCGCCAGCTGAAGAAGTCCTTTAGGGACAACTTCCTGGGCGGGAGATCACAGCCGCGAACGGCGGCTTCCCTTCTGGCTGTGCGCCAGAAGAAAGGCGAGGCGCTCTGGGACTTCGTCAAGAGGTTCCGAACAGAGGCGCTTCGCATCTCGCGTCTGGACGTCCCCCTAGCCACCAGTGCTCTCATTCAAGGCACTCGTGATGGCTTTCTACAAAGGACTCTTGGCGTCCAGCAGCCCGCCACCCTCGCCGAACTGCTCTCCATCGCGCAGCGCCACGCGGCCTGCGAGGAGAGCCTGGCGGCGAGCAGGGCCGAACAGGGGAGCAGTCGGAAAAAAAGCGGCCTTCCGACAACGGCTCCGACCGTGATCGGAAGAAGGGACGACGCAATGGCGATTCTCCGCGTCGTCCGCGCCCCTTTACCAACTACACCCCCCTCACTGTGGCCCCCGAACAAATCCTGGCAGAGATCAGGGATGAAGCTTTTGTTCGGTGGCCCCAAAGAATGCGCTCCGACCCCCGGAAGCGCGATCAAAATAGGTACTGTCGCTTTCATCGCGACCACGGCCACGACACCTCCGAGTGCCGCCAGCTTAAGGACGAAATCGAAGACCTTATCAAGCGCGGCTACCTTGGGCGGTTCGTGCGCCGGAACGAAGGGCGCCGGAATGAAGAGCGCCCCCGTCGCCAAGACCGCGCTCCGAGCAGCCGATCAACAACGAGCCCAATGGGCAGGAGATCAACGTGATCGCGGGAGGCTTTGGCGCAGGTGGAGAAAGCACTCGAAGCCGACGCGATACGCAAGGCGAGTGCATGTCGTAGACAGGCCTCCGACTGTTCGGCCGGCCCCATATCCTGCCAGTCCCGCACGCGCACAGCCCGAGGAGTCTATAACCTTCTCGGACGAAGACCTTGTAGGGGTTACGACCCCACACACTGATGCGCTGGTCGTTTCGGCCACCATCAACCACTGTAACGTGCGCCGAATTCTGGTAGATAATGGAAGCGCCCCCGATGTCTTGGCTTACGACTGTTTTGTCCTCATGGGTCTGCGAACCGATCAACTCGCCCCTGTAAACTCGCCACTTTTCGGCTTTTCGGGAGTTTCGGTCCAGCCCATGGGAAGGATTCGCCTTCCGATCACCTTGGGGACAGCTCCAAAGGCTGTGACCAAGATTGTTGACTTTCTGGTCATCAACAACATGCCTGGATACAATGCTATTCTGGGCAGAGGCCTGATCGGACGCATCAAAGCAGTACCTTCGTCTCTCCATCAGAAGATGAAGTTCCCTACTCCGAGCGGAGTGGGCGAAGTGCTCGGGTGCCAGCGTGAGTCTCGCCGTTGCTATGTCCTCTCTCTAAGAGACAAGCAACCACTCGCTGATCCAGCTCTTCCAACCTCCGATCAGCCTTCCACTAGTCGGGGGACGCCTGCCGAAGACTTAATCCCCATTCAAGTGGACGACGACCCCGAACACGTCTTGTACATTGGCGCCCTGTTGACAGAGGCCGAGCAGCAACGCTATACAGCTTTCCTGCTCGCTAATTTGGACGTGTTCGCTTGGTCTGATGACGAGCTTCCAGGCATTCCCCCGGAGGTCATGGTGCATCGCCTTCGGTTGGATCCACGAATCCCGCCAGTACAGCAAAGAAGGCGACCCGTGAACCGAGAGCGGCAGATCGTGATTCAGGATCACGTGACCAAAAGCCGAACTGTCGGGCTCCTCCGAGAAGCCCAATATCCAAGATGGATCTCTAATGTGGTCCTCGTACGCAAGGCCAATGGCAAATGGCGTGTGTGCGTAGATTACAAAGATCTTAATAAGGCAACGCCCAAGGATAACTTCCGTTACCACGCATTGATCAGCTGGTGGACGCTACCTCCGGGCACGAGCTCCTCAGCTTTTTGGATGCCTACTCTGGTTACCACCAGATCAGCATGCATCCACCGGATCAAGACGCCACTACGTTCGTCACAGACCTAGGCTTATACTGTTTCACCAGGATGCCTTTTGGTCTAAAGAATGCAGGCGCAACTTACCAGCGGCTGGTCAACAAGATGTTCGAGCAGCAGATCGGGCGAAACATGGAGGTTTACGTCGACGACATGTTGGTCAAGACTCTTCCGAGCACCGATCACATTTCTGACCTCCAGGAAACCTTCGCAACTCTGCGAAGGTATAATATGAAGCTCAATCCGCCAAGTGTGCGTTTGGTGTTAGGTCGGGTAAGTTCCTCGGGTTCCTCGTATCAAACAGGGGAATAGAGGCGAACCCAGAAAAAATCCAAGCCGTACTTGAGATGTCCAGTCCGAAGACGGCGCGCGACGTCCAGCGTCTAACAGGACGTCTTGCCGCGCTGAACAGGTTCATGTCCCGAGCAGCAGAAAGAAGTTTTAACTTCTTCAAGTTGCTCCGAGGCCCTAAAAACGCCTCGAAGCAAGGGGGGCAAGTACTATGGACTGACGAATGCGAAGCTGCCTTCACCGAGCTGAAGGCATATTTGGCAACCCTCCTGTTCTCTCAAAGCCTGTGCTCGGAGAACCCTTGTTCGTGTACCTTTCGGTCACCGAACACTCCATCAGTGCGGTTTTGATCAAAGAAGTAGGAGCGGCACAGTATCCAGTGTACTATATCAGCAGGGTCCTCCAAGAAGCTGAAAGGAGGTACCCCAGAGCAGAAAAGCTTGCCCTTGCTCTTGTCACAGCTGCACGGAAGCTCAGGCCCTACTTTCAGGCCCATTCCGTTACAGTGCTTACCGATCAACCGCTGAAATCCATCTTGCAGCGGCCGGAGGCTTCCGGTAGGTTGGTTAAGTGGGCAATTGAGCTGGGAGAGTTTGACATCAGCTTCCGACCAAGGACGGCGATCAAAGCGCAGGCGTTAGCAGATTTCGTAGCGGAATGCACCCTTCCGGCCGAGCAGGATCCACCGTTGGCAGACGAGCCCCCATGGGAGCTTATGTGGACGGATCCTCTTGTGTCTCCGGAAGCGGGGCAGGTTTGGTCCTCACCTCCCCAGAGGGGTTAGAGTTCCAATACGCCCTCCGTTTCCGCTTTCCAGCCTCCAACAACGTCGCCGAATACGAAGCCTTGCTTTCCGGTATCCGCATGGCTAGGCACCTCGGAGCCATTCGGCTTAGAGTCTTTAGTGACTCCCAGTTGGTCGCCAGCCAGGTGAGCGGACAGTTTGGAGCAAGGGAACCTCGCATGGCTAAATACCTCCAACAGGTCAAGAGCCAGACAGAGGGCCTCGTATACTTCGAGGTCATACATGTTCCACGAGAGCAGAACGCGCGAGCTGATGCGCTGGCCAAATTGGCATCTTCAGGCGACATCACCCCCTCTCGCTCTGTCTTCATTGAAGAGCTCGCCGTGCCGAGCACAGAGATTGATATAGCCGCCATAGAAACGGGCCCACCGACCCCAAGTTGGGTGGACCCTCTCTTGGCGTACCTTCTCCGAGGCGAGCTTCCTTCCGAACAGGATGAAGCTCGGAAAGTCAGGATGCGCTCGCAGCATTTCACCATCGTAGAAGGCAAGCTGTACCGACGGTCCCTTGCAAGACCTCTTCTACGTTGCCTCAACCCTGAGGAGGCCCTCGCGGCCATAGAGGAAGTCCACGAGGGGTTGTGCGGAAGCCATCTGGGGGGCAGGACGCTAGCACGCAGCCTCATCCGAACAGGGTTCTGGTGGCCTTCTCTTCAGAAGGATTGCATGTCCTTCGTCAGGAAATGCCCAGAATGCCAGAAGTTCGGAGTATCTACTCATCAAGCAGCCAGCCGAACAGCTTCACAGTCTGTTCGAGCCGCGCCCCTTCGCCAGATGGGGCATTGACATCTTGGGCCCCTTTCCAGAGGCCCAAGGGCGCAAGAAGTTCCTTTTTGTGGCCATCGACTACTTCACCAAGTGGATCGAGGCCGAACCCGTTGCCACAATCACCGAACAGGCCGCATGGAAGTTCGTATGGAAGAACCTTCTATGCAGGTTTGGCGTCCCCAGAGTGATTACTTCTGACAACGGGAAACAGTTTGACAGCACCTTCTTCAAGGAAAAGTGCGCCGAGCTCGGGATCTACAACCACTTCACCTCCGTCGCTCATCCCCAAGCTAACGGTCTGGTTGAAAACGCCAACCGAACATTGCTGCACGGGATTCGAACCAGAGTAGAGGCTGCAGGTGGATCATGGATCGATGAGCTCCCAAATGTCCTTTGGTGTCACCGGACAACTGCTCGGGTAGCTACGGGGGAAACACCTTTCCACCTAGCCTACGGCTCAGAAGCAGTTGTACCTTTGGAAGTAGCCCTTCCCACCATCCGAACAACCCACTTCGACGAAGCCGCCAATAATCGTGCTCTCCGAGAGAACTTGGACATGCTGGGCGAACGACAAAGCGACGCCAGCATTCGCCTCGTTCTTATCAACAACGGCTTGCGGCAATTACAATGCGCGAGTCAAGGAGAGGCGGTTCAATGTGGGAGATTTGGTCTTGCGCCGCTGTTCGGCTTCGGACCCCCGAAGAGCAGTCGGCAAACTTGCCATCAAATGGGAAGGACCTTATCAGGTCACCCACGTCCTTGGAAAAGGGCATATAAGCTAACTACTCCTAGTGGCGAGGCCATTCCCAGGACATGGCATGTCTCTAATCTTAAGGCTTATCATCTATAAAAGCCTTCTTTCAGCATCCAACCTCTCTTCTCTTTACTCCTGTTGCTTCATGAGCATTTAGCATAGATACTGGTCGGAACCCCCTTTACGGTACCCAATGATCTGTGTCTTACATGCAATACTCACGAAGCTAACGGATTCCGATCCGAGCAGGAACAACCACAACAAGGAGAAGATAGAGAAAGTGACGCTACAGAAAACTCGTAAAGCAGAGGATTTCATTTATAAGAATTCTTGTGCTTACAAAACAGCCTTCCTTGGCCGATGTTACAAAAAACGAAGTACAAGAAGACGTGAGGCAAGGGGATTAAGGAGCTTGTTCGGAAGGACCAGCATCCTCACCCGAAGGAGGCATCCGCCCAGATTGAAATTGTGCGAACCGCACACCATCTAAGCGGACGTCTTGGGTGCGGCGTCGGCATTCCCGAACAGCAGCCTCGAAGGCTTCTTGGGCGCGTTTGGCCCAGGAAAGCCTCTCCCCCACATCCTTCCCAGCATTAAGGCCCACTTTGTGCAGCAGCGAGCCCCATACTGCTCTAAGTCTTCCTTGTACTCTGGCCCAGCCTTATAGTTAGCAACGGCACGGGCCTCCGCATCTACTACTACCTTGGCTAGGGCGTCCTTTTCGGCCCGCGCCAAGGTAGCATCCAGCTGCGCGGCATGAAGAGCAGCTTTGAGGTCCTTCACCTCCTCCTCCAGCGCCGCCTCGCGAGCTTTATGCCTCGCCGAAAGGTCATCACAGAAGGCTACTTGCGCCTCGTAGAGATATTTCTGTCTCTGGCCCCGAACAGCTAAAGCCTTCAGAGTGGCCAACGACTTGGACATTTCGTCCGCAAGCATCTCTACGTCGACGTCACTCAGGCCATCTTCTGTCTGCCACTCCGGCTGGTACCCTTCCACTGACTTCTCTGGAGTCTGTTCGGAAGGAAGGTCCAAGCACCTTGCCAACCGTTCAAGACGAGAAGCAGTGGGGCTCGCGGGCAGCTCCCTGGGCGTATCTTCCATCCGGCGAAGGGTCGCCTCCAGCGCTGCCACCGAAGGAGCTCCAAGAGGTTCTCTCAGAAGCACCTCACTAAGAGGCCTTCGATCGTCTTCGGACCCTTCACCCCGGGCAGCACCCGCAGCCTCCCCAATGTCTTCGACTCCTTTGGAGGTTGCTTCTGCATTAGCAACCACCTCGGAGGGGGGCAGGGGGGGCAGGATTCTCCCCCTTGAAGTGGCAACCTCTTCGGACGCCCTCGCCGTTGCGGCCGCTTCCGCAATGGTCCCTGCTGCAGGAGCCATTCCTGGCTCTGGAGGCGCTGCTGTCACCACGCTGCTCGGAACCACCCCAGCAGGCGCGGAAGCTCCTGTTGCGCAAGTGTCCTCCTCCTGCCGACCAGGTGACGCCGTAGCTTCTCCGCTCCTCCTAGAGGATACCTCCGCGATGTTGCTGGAAACACCGCGTTCGGCACCTCCAGCATTGGAAGCACCGGAGGGCGCCCTATCTCCCGCGCAGGGGGAGCCCCCGGCTTCTCCAGCGACAGGACTCTCAGATCCTTCGCTTACAAAAATGAGCCCCAGCTCGGTCGCCATCTTCTGTGCGACCTCGGGGCGAGTTGCGGGAGCCACCCATGGCACCCCCTCATCGGCCGATGGTACGGCCCTACTCTTTCTGCGCAGCAGTAACTGCGCCCCTTCTTCTTCCTCTTCGGTCCCCTCCTCATTGTGGAGAAGTATCTTGGACCGCCCGCTGCTTCTTTCGAGCACGGAGTTGTTCCGCTTCCTCCGCGCTCTCGTCAACAGAACGGGCCTCTTCTTCGCAGAAGGCCGGCTCGCGTGGTCGTCCTTCTCTCGAGGAGCCCGAGCTCCGGCCGGTACCACCTCTCTAGTGGCCTTCTTCTTCAACCGAATCTTTCCAGGCCCCTTCTCAGGAGCCTGCGACCTGTTCGGGCGCCCTTCGGCAGTTGATGGAGCAACAAGTGCCGTTGTCACTGCGGCAACGACCTCACTGCGGAAGGAACCCGAGCAACAGCGTCGACGTCGTCACCTTCATACACCCTGTGCGCTACCACAGGGATCTGTTCGGCGAACCCGTCATTCGCCTCCTCATCTCTTCCGGCCTCCAGCTCCGCAGCCGCTGCGCACAAAGAAGATGGGAAGAAGAAAGGTTAGTATGAGGTCATCAAAACTAAGAGTAAACCACTGAGAGACAGTATACTTACTCCATGGTTTGCTGAGCCCATACTTAACGAGCATGAACTCGGTTACATACCCTTCTCCATTCCGAACACCTGCTCGGAGAAGGGCATCTGATGCCCTAGCCTCATCCTGGATAAGCTTCGGAAAGCTATCCTTCTGCGCGGGGCGAATTACTGTGGGGAACCCCCACTCCGCACCACTCCGATGGCGCACGAAGAACAGCCTGTCCATCCAACCCTTGTTGTTGGAATATTTGCTGGACAGGCCGATGTGCATCCGGTCTGTTCGGTGCTTGGCGTAATAGACGTCTGCTCCCGACGCCCGCGAAGCAGACAGCTTGAAGTGTGCTCGGAAGACGTCCGCCGAGCCCCGGATCTCCTTCAACTTGCAGACAACACCAAAGATACAGATGTACCTCCAGGTGTTGGGCGTCAGCTGTATTGGCGAAACGCCCCAAGTATTAAGGAGCGCCTTCGCACCTCCGGCAACGGCAGCCGGAAGCCTGCCTCCAGATGGTCCACGGACAGGAGCAGGCAACCTGGTTTATTCACAGGATCGTGTCGCTTTCCCTGGCGTCAACGATCTCGTACTCATCTCCAATCCGGAAGCGCTCACGAAGACCACTGAAGTGGCGGTATCGTGGCCCGCTCGGCACTGCTACGGTCACCCCGCTAGCTCAGCGGCTCCGCTGCTCCGGCGGCGCCCCCTCAATTGCAGAAAGCGGCAACGGCGCGAGAGGACGAAGCAGAAGACAGGGAAAGGAGAAGGCAAGGAAGCACGAAGAGCTCAAAGATGGAGGGTTTCTGGGAGTCGTAGCGCCCGCCCTCGTCTCGTCCCCTCCTTATAAGGAAAGAGGAGGGAACGAAATTCGAGGCGGGCCCTAAAACGCCGCTCTCCTAATTTTGAAAGCGCCCCTTCGGGTACGTCGTTGGCAACCGTTCGAACGCAGCGGCGGCACCTAACATGGCGCGGCTTTGCACCCATCATGATGGGCTAGCTGTTTTGACAAGACCCTAAGCGGCGGCATCCCGCAACGGGCCCTCGCATTGAATACGGAAGTGACGCCCTCGAAGCCCTCTTTCACCAAGTCATTCGGGGGCGTGGGGGGCAAGTGTGGTGGCCAAGTCTGGTCACCTAGGCCCGTGGTGGCTCATTACGGCCCATTCGTGTCCCGTCAACCCATGGTGGCACCGTCATCGAAGAGCACGCCCTCTCCAGGATGGCTCGAAGACCTCCATTGTGTGACTCCCGTGATCGGAAGCTATCAGGTTCCGATACGGGGTACCTACTCGAGCAGATCAGCCGCCTTCCTTGCCGAACAGCTATGAACAGCTCCCGAGCCAGAACAGTGATCTCGCTCCATGAGACTACCCTCGATGTTACCGAACAGCATGTTCGATCCCCCACGAGGGTCACCTGCTCGGAAAGCATTTCCAAAGGGTTCCGAGCAGGCTCTCTGGCTTCCAGAACGGTTGTAACCGCCTCAGGCCACGTTCTCCACCATCAAGTGGCGTGAACTGCCTGGCAGCCCAACGGGCATCGGAGTCATAACTCCTCCCGTTAGCGCGGTGCGTCAAGGCGCCTCTTCAGGCACGATCTGCCAACGTTACGCACGTTGGCCTCTGCACCAACGCCTATAAAGGCACAGGTGCAGTACCATGCAACGGTACGCTCTCTTCCCCTCGCGAACACACTCTCGCATTCCGAAACCCCCTGCCTTACAAGCTCTCCCTGACTTAGGCATCGGAGGGTTTCCCCCGGTCTTCACGGGCCTCTGATCCCATTCTGGTTTTGCAGGTTCTCTTCGCCCTCACCAGCAATCGTCCTTCCTCTCTCATTCTAGTGGAGGCCCGTTTGGCTCAGGCCCAAACAGGATCGTACCACCACAGGACTTTAATCTATGTTCCATACAGTTAATTAAATCTTATATACTTAACTCAGCTATCACACTATTTTCACAACTCCCAACTCTTATTTATGTCTTTAAAAACCATAGGCTTTAAGTATGTAACAGTGAATTCAAATCCTCACACATTTAATTGACTGTCACACATACTTAACGTCTTCGAACTTCTTACTTAACACATTCAAAATTTAGACTTAAGCCATGCCAACAGTTACATTTTAAATCATATCAACAATTACTTAAATCTCATATGCTTTAACTTACTGTAATTATAACGACCCGACCTCTGGACCCTCACCAGGACCCCCGAAGGTCGAGCTGCCACCCACGGATCCGAGACCCAAAAGGGTTAGAATTAGTCCAGTGAGATAAGCAATGAATTCAAATTATAACAAGAAAGTTCATACATTAATAAAGAAATATGTACAACATGTCCCAAATAAAAGTACAGGTACAGAAAGAAAAGTGTAATCTTTAAGGGGCAGACCTCAAGGACTTGCAAAAAGGCAACTCTCAACTCACACCAGTACAAGAGCTTTCACGCTCACACACTCACACTGTTGGTAACGCATGGCGTAACAGACCGCTACCCAACGTCCGGCACCGAAATCCTGCGATAGCGAGCCCCTACCTGAAGAAAGTAGGGGGTGAGCCTCGCGAACAAGGTCTAGTAGGGATAACCAGTCCCTTACTAGCCAGAACAGCAGGAACTCCAAAGGAAAGTGGAATCAACTACACTAGAAAGTAATAACTAAGTAAACAACTAAGCTAGCTACTATAAATAGGGGAACCAGAGTAACACCACGACCAACAACCAAGGTCGGGCCACACATGACTCCCACAGAACCAACGAAGTCATACACGACGCGGAAGCAACTCTCGGTGCACACACGTCGAGACAAGGGTCTCACGGAGACCGCGGAACAACCTAAGTGAGAAGGACGTCTCACCACAATCACGACCACCTCAGACCTCCACAAGATCGATGTCCCACACTCAGAACCACCCCGGACCCCAGACAAGCCACGAGGTCAGGACACTACACACGCCAGTGCCACCACGGACGACACAATGAACGGACCTACAGAACACGATGGGTACTTCACAGGCACCCTAAGAGGAACTCGCAAAGCTAAACTACCAAAGTTAGGCCAACAGGCCAACCTAACAATGTCCACGAAAACTAGACATGGCCATATGCTGTAACGTCGCGTGTTTTTTCGGATCCATGCGGATCGTGTGTATTGTGGTTGTGGCGGCCGTTGTGAGGCCAGTGTGAGTCGGTTGTGTGGAATGCATGTGTGGAATGTGGCTTGAGCAGGTGAAGAGCAGGGTTGGTCCTGAAATGAAATAGGACCTGCTGCTGTTCAGTTGAAGTTGGCGGCCAGGGGTGGTCGTTAACTGTTGGCGTCCAGCTTAGTGGACGTTTACTGCATGAACTTGGCGGCAGTAGATGTGGACGCAGAGGGTGGCGGTTGCTGTTGGCGGCATGGGGGTTGACGCCAACCTGAGATTGGTGCAGGTTATAGGCTCACCCGAGGGCAGCTCTCTCTGCTCACTCTCTCCCTCTTGCCCCAGCTTCGCGCCCCGGTGTCTCTGAAGCTTCAACAGGTTCCGAGGAGTGGTTGGACGATCGTAGAACGCGTGGCGTCGCTAAATTACGCGAGGAAACGTCGCGGCGTGGTGCAATTCGCGTGGGAGCTCGCGGAGGGCTCGGCGTGAACCGGGGATTGCGGGAGGTTTTAGCGTGTTCTGAGGTAGGGGACGAACCCTGGTAGCTCCGTAGGAACATTAAAACACATCATAACACTGAAACCACTTGAATCAGCATGAATGTTTTTGGATCATGTTGCACCATGGGGATAATGGGTGGTTTGAGTAGTTTAATGTATGAAGCATGTTGTAATGGGTTGTATTGGTTCTAGCATGCTAAAGGAACTGCATTTGTATGTTTTTCTGTAGTTAGAATGGTTGAGAAGCCCGCAGAGCCGGATTAGGGTTTCTGCAGGGTTTATGGCCGAAGAACTTGGCGTCAGATCGCTTGTCGCCAAGCTCCTCAGCCAGGATGTTAACGGCCAGGTCCCTTGCCGTTGACTTGGTGTAAGCGGCAGTCGATGTTGCCGCCTACTGTTATGAACAAAAAGTTAATTATGATTTTATCGATAATGCATGTGTGTTGACACATGAGGTGCACTGAGTGCACTTGGTTCTCGTGTTTAGCATACAAGGTATGCAGTTAGTTGCTTACTTCGGTGACTGCGTGTTGTGTTACGCGAGTCAGTTGGGTTCACGTGTAGTGGACCATGGTTACTTGTGGTTTACGTGAGGTTTCACGTGGTTTGTGTGTGAGTGCACGTGGTTCTGTGTACGTGGCGAGTAGTACGACGCCTACCGTGGTTACCTCTCCAGTTGGGTGCCCCAGGTTCTTTGTGAGCCAGGCTGTTAGCTCGGGGCTTTGTCCCGGTACTTGTGTTGTACCGTCGAGGTCTGTGTCGTCTGACCTGGACACCCTCACTCCTGTGTTGAGTTGTACGTCCGGCTGAGGGAAAGACGACAGTGGGACAGTGACACTTGTTTTGTTTTTAGTCACTTGTAGCGCGCTCGTAGTTGGGGGTACGGACACCAGTAGTCGACACTGGTCCCCAGCTAGTCCTTTTCCAGTGCCTCACTCTAGCGAGCCCAGGCCAGGGTCTCTGGAGGTGCCAGGCATGGGCCTGTGACCGTGTGGTCTGCAGGTGGTGGTGTTTAGTTGGTCTCCACAGTTGCTTGACCTTTTTACGTGGAGCGGCAGCTGGACCTTTCGTCCGTGGCTGCGAGACTGAGAGGTAGACCTGTGTTAGTTGTCCGAGTCAGTTTCTGGTGTCGCGAACCAGTTCACGTGGCTCGTGTTGGCTGTCTCTACTTTAGCTTGTACACCTGTACTGGTTTGCCGTTTAATTATTACTGTTGTTTCTCGTAGTCGGCAGACGGTGAGTACTTTTACAGCTTTACTTACCTGCTTAGCTGTTCTATAAATTGTTGGTATTGTTTACTGCTTTCGTACCTTGGTGTTTGTTTGCTCGGTTTTGGGGGAGTTCCCTACTGAGCCAGTGACTAGAGAGGCTCACCCCTACCCCCACAGGTGAGAGCGAGGAGGACGTTCTCGTCCGACGTCCAGTTCCGGGCCGCGTCGTAGCGGTGCAGGGTCAGCACCTCCAGCAGAGTAGCTCCAGCAGTGTAGTTTGTAGTTGTTTACTTTCTTCAGTTGTACCTCGGGGTATGCCCCAGGCTCTTGTACCTCTTTTAGTTTTTGTGGAAATTTGGCTATGTAAACTTGTGAATTATATATAAATGTGGTGTGTTCCTTTATGTTTACACGGACTGTGGTTTGGTATCCCTTGCGAGGCTTCGGCCCGTTCGCGGGAGGCGGACTCGGATCAAGTACGTTATCGGTTTAACGGGCTTGGCCGAGGCGTTCCGTCACAGTTGGTATCAGAGCAAGGTCCGTGTTAATATAAGGGAATTAGAAAGATACATAGCCTTATTTCGGTCATTATACACTGCTGGTAGGGACCCTGGTTTTTGATCATTTGTGGTTTTGATTTTTGTGTCTGGTGTTTTGTGTATGTAGAAATTTCTGAAATGGCTGATAGGAGAGATTGGGGTGGTGGAGGAGATGATCCGGAGGAAAGCACCCAGCGAATGATAGAAGAATTTGGGAGAGCCTCACGGATATTCGGGCAAGAATGGATCAGCAGGCGCCAGTACCACCGGTTGCAGTGCCACCTGGGGATGGAGAGGCAATACCTGTTGCTCCAGTTCCGCCGAGAGTGGAGGTGCCTTTTGTAGCACCTGTGCCACCACCACCACCAGTGTTGATAGCAGAAGAACCAGTGATGCAGGTGGAGAAATTTCTGAGATTGCAGCCACCTACTTATTCAGGAGGGCCGAATCCAGATACAGCTGAGCATTGGGTTCATGAAATAGAAAGAGTTTTTGCGACTATGAGGTGTCCGGCAGCGGATAGAGTGGTATTAGCTGCTTATCAGTTGAGAGGTTTTGCCTTGGAATGGTGGCGATTGAAGATGCAAACCACTTTTGCAGGCAGGACGGAAGAAGCTATCACTTGGCCGGAGTTTCTTGATGTATTTAATGATACATTCTTTCCGATCCAAGTGCAGCAAGTAAAAAGAGAGCAATTCCGAACTCTTCAGCAAGGTAACTCTTCAGTCTTAGAGTACCAGATGAGATTTATGGCACTTAGCCGTTATGCGCCATATGTGGTTTCAGATAATAATATGATGGTTGAGTATTTTATCAGAGGTTGAGAGTGGAATTGCAGGATGCGATAGTACCTCTTATGTGCAAGACAGTGGAAGAGGCAGCGCAGAGGGCAGCTACTTTGGAGAGGTCTATCCGGACTCGCCAGGCAGGTGAGTCAGGTTCAGGTAGTTTTCGGCTACCGCAGCAGACAGTAGGTGCAAGCAAGGGCAAGCACCAGCAGGACCTTCTTCATCTGGTTTCGGGAAATGGGGCCAGAAATTAAAGCAAGCATTAAAGGCAAAGGAAGAGGATGGGGAGGTCGTCAGCAGTTGCAGCAGGGCCGTGGTAGGCCTGAGGTGGAGGAGTCGCAGCAGAGTACTGCCAGGCAGCCTATTGTTCCTCCAGGGTATAGATGTTATAATTGTAATCAGCCGGGACATTTGATCCGCAATTGTCCTATGCAAGAGAGATATGGGTATGGCAGAGGTGTGCAGCAGCAGCAGCCTCAGCAGTTCCAGCAGCCACAGGCAGGTCGTGGCAGAGGAGCACCGCAGCAGCGAGGAGAGGCCGGGTTATGGCTATCACCCGAGCCCAGGCAGAGGCGTCAAATATGATAGAAGGTACTTTACCTCTTTATGAATATTCAGCAAGAGTCTTATTTGATTCGGGTGCCTCTCATTCTTTTATTTCCGAAGAATTTCTGGATTGCATAGCTCATCCTTTAGAAGAGAAGTCTTGTGAGTTAGTGGTGGAGGTTCCTTCAGGTGAGTTCTTACTCACTTCGAGCTATATAGATGAAGCTCCTGTTATGATTGAAGGGAACCAGATGCCGGGTCGGTTGTATGCCCTGCAGTTGTCAGATTATGATATCATTCTGGGTATGGATTGGCTTGAAATGTATGGAGCAATGTTAGATTGCAGAAAGAAAAGGATCAGATTTTGTCATCCTAATGGTGCAGTGTTTGAATATCAAGGTATGCCTTTTTATACCTCCAAGTTTCTAATTTCTGCAATTAAAGCTAGAAAGTTGATAAATGATGGGTGTGTGGCTTATTTAGCCTCGGTATTTGGTAGAGGCCAGTCAGCCAATGAAGCAGTTCCCGTGGTTAGGGAATTTGCTGATGTTTTTCCGGAGATTTGCCTGGTTTAGCTCCACACAGAGAGGTGGACTTTTCTATTGAGTTGCTGCCAGGTACCATGCCGATTTCTAAAGCCCCATATCGGATGGCACCAGCAGAACTTAAAGAATTGAAAAAGCAGTTAGAAGAGTTGTTGCAGAAGGGTTTTATTAGACCGAGTCATTCCCCGTGGGGAGCGCCGGTTTTATTTGTGAAAAAGAAGGATGGTAGTTTTCGGATGTGTATTGATTATAGAAAATTGAATGATGTGACCATCAGAATAAGTACCCGTTGCCGAGGATAGATGATTTATTTGATCAGTTGCAATCAGCAAAGGTTTTTCTAAGATTGATTTGAGGTCCGGGTACCATCAGTTGAGAATTAAAGAGGAGGATATAGATAAGACAGCGTTCAGAACCAGATATGGTCACTATGAGTTTGTGGTAATGCCTTTTGGTTGACTAATGCTCCTGCAGGTTTTATGGATCTGATGAATAGAATTTTCATCCATATTTAGATCAATTCATTGTGGTCTTTATTGATGATATTCTAATTTATTCAGCATCTGAAGAGGAGCATGCAGCTCATTTGAGGTTTACCTTGCAGTTGTTAAGAGATAACCAGCTGTTTGCTAAATTCAGTAAGTGTGAATTCTGGTTAAAGGAATTCAGTTTTGGGTCATGTTATCTCAGCTAAAGGAGTAGCAGTGGACCCGAGTAAAGTGGAAGCTGTGTCTAGGTGGGGAGTGCCTAAGACAATAACCGAGATTAGAAGTTTTCTGGGGTTGGCAGGTTATTATAGGCGCTTTATTCAAGATTTTTCTAAGATTGCAGCACCTATGACTAGATTGACCAGAAAAGAGTGCCTTTTGTGTGGTCCGGTGAATGTCAGAGAAGTTTTATGGAATTGAAGAAAAGACTTACCATCAGCACCTATATTGACATTACCGGCAGGGAGTGGTGGTTTTGTGCTGTATACTGATGCTTCAAGGAGAGGACTTGGTGCAGTGCTTATGCAGCATGGTAAAGTGATAGCCTATGCATCCAGGCAATTGAAGCCAGCAGAAGAAAATTACCCCACTCATGATTTAGAATTGGCAGCAGTTGTGTTGCTTTGAAAATGTGGAGGCATTATCTGTATGGCGAGATTTGAATTTTTACAGATCATAAAAGCTTGAAGTATATCTTCTCGCAGAAAGATTTGAATCTTCGCCAGCGCAGATGGTTGAATATTTGAAGGATTATGATTTCAGTTTGGCTTACCATCCGGGTAAGGCCAATGTTGTAGCGATGCCTTGAGCAGAAAGGCATATATGAATTTGATGATGATTAAAGAATGGAAGTTGTATGAAGAAGTAGCAGAGAATTCCTTGTATGTGCCCAGCAGTCAGCGACGGGCAATTCTAGCTGCTAGTGCTGTAGAGCCGTCTTTGTATTGGCAGATCATTGAGGCTCAGAGAGCAGATGCAGGTTTACCTGAAATTGTGAAAATGGAAGGAGTTTCTATTGATGATAATTGTGTGGTCAGGCTTCGAGGCAGGTTGTTTGTTCCTGCAGAAAGAGAGGTGAAGCAGCGAGTTCTGGAAGAGGCTCATAAATCTAGGTACACTATTCATCCGGGTAGTACTAAAATGTACCATGATTTAAGGAAGCATTTTTGGTGGCCTCATATGAAGAAAAAATAGCAGAATTTGTGGCAAGATGTGCTATCTGTCAGCAGATTAAAGCAGAGCATCAGAAGCCTGGAGGTCTATTGCAACCGTTGCCTATTCCACAGTGGAAATGGGATGATATTGCAATGGACTTTGTGGCAGGTTTACCAAGGTCGAGTTCAGGGCATAATGGAATATGGGTGTTTGTTGACAGATTGACTAAGGTATGCAGATTAGTGGCAGTAGTATGTCTTGGACAGTGGACAGATTGGCAAATATTTATGTTGAAAGAATTGTTCCACTGCATGGTATTCCGAAGACTATTGTATCAGATAGAGATCCAAGATTTACTTCTGGTTTTTGGAGAAGTCTGCAGAAAGTAATTGGTTCTGAATTGAGATATAGCTCCGCTTATCATCCCCAGACAGATGGTCAGACAGAGAGGACTATTCAGACAATTGAAGATATGTTGCGAGCTTGTTGTTTAGTTTGGGGAGGTAGTTGGGAGCATCATTTGGGAATGGTTGAGTTTGCCTACAATAATAGTTATCATACCAGTCTTGGGATGGCACCGTATGAAGCTTTATATGGAAGGCCATGTAGAACCCCATTGAACTGGCATGAAGTGGGAGAAAGGCAATTAGTGGGTCCTGAATTGATTCAGCAAACCACTGAAGTAGTGAAGCTTATTAAAGAAAAATTGCAGGCAGCTCAAAGTAGGCAGAAAAGTTATGCAGATGTGCGGAGGAGACCACTTCAGTTTGAGGTGGGAGATTTTGTTTTTCTGAGAGTTTCCCCGAGTAAAGGTATTATGAGATTTGGTAAGTCTGGGAAGTTGAGTCCAAGGTATGTGGGACCTTTCCAGGTGATTGAAAGAATTGGGGAAACAGCTTATAGGCTGGATTTGCCAGCTGATTTTGCAGATGTGCATGATATTTTCCATGTCTCCATGTTGAGAAAGTGTATTGAAGATCCAGCTCAAATAATTAGATATCAAGGTGGTGACCTGAGGCCGGACATGACTATGCCAGAGTATCCGGTGCAGATCACAGATCGAAAGATAAAGAAGCTGAGGAATAAAGAAATTGAGCTAGTTAAAGTGAGATGGGAAAATAGATTAGGTGGTGAGGATACCTGGGAGTTGGCCGCGGAAATGGCTAAAGGGTATCCCTATCTGTTTGAGTAAGCTTTGTATTTTCTTTTTAGATGATAGTACTTGTAAAGTGTGTATGTATGGTTGTTTAACTTTGAATTGTGTTATGAATTTCGAGGTCGAAATTTTCTTTTTAGATGATAGTAATGTAACGTCGCGTGCTTTTCGGATCCATGCGGATCGTGTGTGTATTGTGGTTGTGGCGGCCGTTGTGAGGCCAGTGTGAGTCGGTTGTGTGAATGCGTGGTGTGGATGTGTGGCTTGAGCAGGTGAAGAGCAGGGTTGGTCCTGAAATGAAATAGGACCTGCTGCTGTTCAGTTGAAGTTGGCGGCCAGGGGTGGTCGTTGACTGTTGGCGTCCAGCTTAGTGGACGTTGACTGCATGAACTTGGCGGCAGTAGATGTGGACGCAGAGGTGGCGGTTGCTGTTGGCGGCATGGGGGTTGACGCCAACCTGAGATTGGTGCAGGTTATAGGCTCACCCGAGGGCAGCTCTCTCAGCTCACTCTCTTCCCCTCTTGCCCCAGCTTCGCGCCCCGGTTCTCTGAAGCTTCAACAGGTTCCGAGGAGTGTTTGGACGATCGTAGAACGCGTGGTCGCAATTATGCGAGGAAACGTCGCGGCGTGGTGCAATTCGCGTGGGAGCTCGCGGAGGGCTCGGCGTGAACCGGGGATTGCGGGAGGTTCTAGCGTGTTCTGAGGTAGGGGACGAACCCTGGTAGCTCCGTAGAAACATTAAAACACATCATAACCACTTGAATCAGCATGATAATGCGTTTTCGGATCAGTTGCACCATGCGGGATAATGGGTGGTTTGAGTAGTTTAATGCATGAAACATGTTGTAATGGGTTGTATTGGGTTCTAGCATGCTAAGGAACTGCATTTGTATGTTTTTCTGTAGTTAGAATGTTGAAAACCCGCAGAGCCGGATTAGGGTTTCTGCAGGGTTTATGGCCGAGAACTTGGCGTCAAGATCGCTTGTCGCCAAGCTCCTCAGCCAAGATGTTAACGGCCAGGTCCCTTGCCGTTGACTTGGTATAAGCGGCAATCGATGTTGCCGCCACATTGTATGAACAGAAAGTTAATTACGCTTTTATCGATAATGCATGTGTGTTGACACATGAGGTGCACTGAGTGCACTTGTTTCTCGTGTTTAGCATACAAGGTATGCAGTTAGTTGCTTACTTCGATGACTGCGTGTTGTTTACGCGAGTCAGTTGGGTTCATGTGTAGTGGACCATGGTTACTTGTGGTTTACGTGAGGTTTCACATGGTTTGTGTGTGACGTGCACGTGGTTCTGTGTACGTGGCGAGTAGTACGACGCCTACCGTGGTTACCTCTCCAGTTGGGTGCCCCAGGTTCTTTGTGAGCCAGGCTGTTAGCTCGGGGCTTTGTCCCGGTACTTGTGTTGTACCGTCGAGGTCTGTGTCGTCTGACCTGGACACCCTCACTCCTGTGTTGAGTTGTACGTCCGGCTGAGGGAAAGACGACAGTGGGACAGTGACACTTGAGTTTGTTTTTAGTCACTTGTAGCGCGCTCGTAGTTGGGGGTACGGACACCAGTAGTCGACACTGGTCCCCAGCTAGTCCTTTTCCAGTGCCTCACTCTAGCGAGCCCAGGCCAGGGTCTCTGGAGGTGTCAGGCATGGGCCTGTGACCGTGTGGTCTGCAGGTGGTGGTGTTTAGTTGGTCTCCACAGTTGCTTGACCTTTTTACGTGGAGCGGCAGCTGGACCTTTCGTCCGTGGCTGCGAGACTGAGAGGTAGACCTGTGTTAGTTGTCCGAGTCAGTTTCTGGTGTCGCGAACCAGTTCACGTGGCTCGTGTTGGCTGTCTCTACTTTAGCTTGTACACCTGTACTGGTTTGCCGTTTAATTATTACTGTTGTTTCTCGTAGTCGGCAGACGGTGAGTACTTTTACAGCTTTACTTACCTGCTTAGCTGTTCTATAAATTGTTGGTATTGTTTACTGCTTTCGTACCTGTGGTGTTTGTTTGCTCGGTTTTGGGGGAGTTCCCTACTGAGCCAGTGACTAGAGAGGCTCACCCCTACCCCCACAGGTGAGAGCGAGGAGGACGTTTCTCGTCCCGTCCAGTTCCGGGCCGCGTCGTAGCGGTGCAGGGTCCACCTCCAGCAGAGTAGCTCCAGCAGTGTAGTTTTGTTTGTTTACTTTCTTCAGTTGTACCTCGGGGTATGCCCCAGGCTCTTGTACCTCTTTTAGTTTTTGTGGAAATTTGGCTATGTAAACTTGTGAATTATATATAAATGTGGTGTGTTCCTTTATGTTTACACGGACTGTGGTTTGGTATCCCTTGCGAGGCTTCGCCCGTTCGCGGGAGGCGGACTCGGATCAAGTACGTTATCGGTTTAACGGGCTTGGCCGAGGCGTTCCGTCACACAGGCTACAACCACCGTGCAGGATAGGGCAATGAGTCGCACTTGGAAACACCGTGAAGGTAACGCCGTCACAACAACAGCAACAAGCCACCGACACTGGCAGCTAAGAAGAGGACACACCAGCCACTCTCTTTGCTCGCCAGCTGGCTCCTGCCTACAATCTCCCGAAAAAGTGAGGCCAGCGAGCCACCTCAAGAAACCCTCCGAGCTGCGGCCCCACACCTGACCGAAGCGGCGTGGCTCCAGAACCAACGTCAAGAGAGGCAGTGACAAGGACTAGCTGATCTGCATCGGAAGAACAACCAAACCACATCGGCGTCCCAGACTCAGCTAAGAGAGCTCTGCAAACGACTTTACCCGTTGTCCTCTAATGTTTTCCCCTTAGCTCTAGAGTCTGTCAGTGGGCACAGAGCATGCACGGCCACCTTCCGGAACCCTAGGAGAACCATCGGCCAACACAGGCACACACACCTTAGCCAAGAACTCAGAATTATAGAAAAGGCGGCACAACAACACAGAAGCCATAAGGTGACAGGAAATCTGTCGCAACCAGGACCAGAAAGTGACACAGAATCTGTCCGACCAGAACACGACAGCTTGGGTGTCGCCTTTATATGATGTACGCGACGTATCGACCTGTCACGTTCTTCATCTAAGGACAAAGCCCTTGGGGAAGAACCGCCCCAAGGCCCACACCCACAACCCGACAAGGGCAGCAACTAGGAACACCAGTCATGTGTCTAAGTTGGGGAAGAAACATTCCTCCAACCAACTTAGGCACAAACAACCCTTGCTAAACCCAAAAATAAGAAAACCCGATGGGCAAGGGGAACACGACAACAACTCTATCGTAACAAGAAGGCGACAAGTAGGGTGTCGCCTTCAGATGCTGAATGCGACGTATCGACCCATCGCGTTCCTCATCTGAAGGCAAGACCCTTGGGTAGAACCACTCCAAGGCCCACACCCAAAGGAACCACGGAGATTAACCACTAACTAGAAAAGGAGCCCCGTGCCAAGTTGGGGAGACCTCCCTCTAACCAACTTGGCCACGGGCCACCCCCACCAAGACCGGAAACAGGGAAACAAAAGTGCAATAGGGAACGCGACGACCTAGTTGTCGCTACCAGAACAAGACAAACTCGACGTCGCCTTCTTCTGATATCGCGACAACCAACGTGATGCGATATCAGACAGAAGCACGAAACAAGGATGAGGACCATCCGATGGGTTCCCAAGGCTACAAAGCGATCCAACTGAAGGAGGAAAAGAGGTTACAACTTAAACACACTAATAGAAACTTTAAAGGAACCAACACAACCTCCTCCAAAGCACAACAATGCAAAGCAATCTACAACACAAGGAAAGGAGCACCACCGGGAAGCCTCTATCCGTGCAAAACACTGAAGAACCACACGAGCACGGAAAGGACGACTCAAAACCAAGCTCCATCCACACTAAAAAGAAAGAAAGCACGGAGATCCCTACATGAACTTGAAGAGCCAGACCTGTTGGGGCCCTTCACGTCAGAATGGCCGCCTCCTCCTCGCTCCTCTCCACTCCAACACTCCCCCACGAGTACGTCAGCACCTCCACCACGCCCCAAGGCACCTGAGAGGGAGCACCCCCACCGCGGAGCGGAGAAAGGAAAGGAGAAAGAAGGAGAAAGGGGAAGAAAGAGAAGCTTGAGTGCCTTAGGGCCTCGGGACTGAGGTCATGACAAGAAGGGCGTCGCGTTCTTATTAGAATGCGACAGACACCTTGTGATAGGCAGACAACCTCCAAACCACATGTCACACCTACAAGTGTCTCAGGTGAACGCGACAACTGCCACATTGTCGTCACACACATGTGTGCAAACACGTGGCACACACCAACCATAGACAACATGAACGGGACACAGGGCCGTTGCCTTCCCAACCAGAAGGCGACATAGATCTCGTCGCATTCAGAACTCGACACCTCAATCTGTCGCGATCCCAAGACCAAGACCAAGGCAACCAGAACCTGGGATGTTACAGTCATATATATTTTAACAACTTCGAACTCTTACTTTAATGTCTTAGAACTTAAATTTTAAGTCATGCCAACATATACACTTTAGATCATATTAACAGTTACTTTAAATCTCACATACTTTAACTCACTGTCATACATATTTTAACAACTTCGAACTCTTACTTTAACGTCTTAGAACTTAGACTTTAAGTCATGCCAACAGATACACTTTAGATCATATCACATTTATTTTAAATCTCACATGCTTTAACTTACTGTTACTGCTAGAGTAACGAGCTCAGCCTTAGCTGAGTGACTCCCAAGGAAAGACGAGCCGATCGCGAGCGCCTGTCGCCGAGTGTTGTACCTGCAAGACCACCGAGTGACCTCGGTGGGGGAGGACTCCGACGCTCAAGTCAGATTCGGTAGGACGGAAAGATAGGGTTTCTGCATCAGAAATTGCATACCTCCGGTGTGAGAGATGCCTCCCCCTTTTATAGTGGCTCTGTCAGTGCGGTTTACGGTAAGTGGGTAGAAGTCGTGCTCCGGGGTTCGTCCGAGATTCCCGTTGACTGATTTCGTGGCGCTAATTGCGGCAACTTTCGATCACGATCCTCGAGCTGTCTTGCCACTAACGGGGCTTCCATAATCGTCGTGCGGGAGCGGTTAAAGGATGTGGTCCGTGGCCTTCGGGCCCTTCCGCGTTCTGACTTTCCTCCCCAGCCATTCGACGCGCCAGAGGATTTAGTCTTACGAGCTCTCATTACTTTCCTGTGCAGCGACTCGGTCAGTAGAGCTCGCCCGGCTGGGCCATCGGGAGCCAGCATAATGCCGAGTGCCCCTGCCTCGGCAAGATCGACTGAGACACCCCCTGTGCCGTTAGTCGAGTGATAACTCGTCCTACTCCTGAGCCGAGCGGTCGAGTGACGACCCGTAACACTTACTATCACACATACTTTAACAACTTCGAATTCTTACTTTAACGCATAAGAGTTTAGATTTTAAGTGTTGATAAAATAAGCACACAATAGGCATACATATTGATGGTACAAAAGTAGATAGAAAAGTAAAATGAGAAAAGAAGAAGAAGAAGATATAAAACATCTTTTCAAGAACTGATTAATAAAATCTACCAAAAAGAGATATTATTTAGGACTCCTTTTCTGATAGGGATTAGAAAATAAGTCCCACATCTAACAGAAATATACAATTAAATTACCCTTTTATGTCTCTAAAAATGCTATCGTCGTTACGTATGTTCATTATTATTTTTAATTATGTGAAGGGATTAAAATGACCATTTTGATTTGAAAATCTGATAAAACTTCTCTATTTCTTTCAATCAATAAAATCATTTATCAATCTACATCATATTTATTATCTTCTACTAAATATTTCTTGTCCGACCAAAGGTGGCCAAGTGCACATTGGCATTGGCAGGGAGGAAGGTTGGGAATTCAAATTTAAATGTGTGGTCAACACGTGATTCCGGGCGTTGACCCAAGTCGTTGATGCGTCATATCCCACTATAAGCTAGTTTTTTTTTAACCTTTTATATGGTCAGCACGAAGCTTGCTCGAGTTTTTGTGGATCATATCTTTTGAGTTATTTAAGATTTATCAAGAATCGCACTATGACATACTAAAGCTTGTATTGTTTTGTTAATTGATTTTAATATCTCATTGGACGATAACTCTTCTAAATGTTTACTATAAACTTAAATTACTATACATATGCGTATATCTGCAGTTCATTATATGTATTAGGGGAAATTTATTAAAATAATTCAAAAATAAAATATTAAATAAATAATTATTTACAAAATATTTACAAAATTAATTACAAAATTATAGTTTCATGACCCGTAAAGGTGGACAAAATAATGTCGACATTGCCAACGTCAACATTGATATTGGTTTTACTAATCTCGACATCAATATAACGTTGACATTAATTTATATAGGGCACATACACCAAATCTCCATCTAGTAACTGTCTTTGGTAAATTAATGACTGACATTGATGTTGAGATTGGTAATACCAATATTGACGTCGACGATGGCAACACTGACATCAATATATATTAACGTTGTCAATATCGACATTGCGGTAGATTGAGATTGTGAATCAAGTCGGTCACAAAACTACTTACGTGGCAATTTTTTGACTAATTTTGTAAATATTTTTAAAAGACAATTATTTATTTAATATTTTATTATTATTTTGAGTATTTTAATAAATTTCCCTATGTATTAGTATTAGAACTAAAAAACAATTAGGGATGCTTTGCAAAATTAAGTATCTACTAAAGGAAAATGATTGAAGAAATTATCCCTGTCACTTAACCACCTAGGTAGAGAAATTGAATCCTCCGATGAAGTATGCTTTCCCATCTAGCTTAATCTTTCTTTTTTGCAAAAATATTCTTTTTTGAGTTTCATTTGTAAAATTTAAAAAAAATCTTTCCATTGCTATGTAAGTTTATGACTTCGGTACATTGAACTACTTGTAACACTAAAACTTATTATTTAATAACTCTTAATTAATTTTAAAAATACTTGTTATACTCTTAGCTATACTCTTAACATAAACTCTTTATTTATCTCTCCCTATTTCTATCTATTTGTGTCTCCCCCCCCCTCCCAAAAAAAATTTATTCTCTTCCGCAAATTATAGATAAAATTTGTGCGGAGGACGTATTAGCAAAATATCCAAATCATAGTATAACTATAATAGAGCTTTTTACGTTATAAGTTTAATTGTACAAAAATTCTTTTTGTAAATGTATTTGCACTATCTCTCTTACGTATTGAAAATGTTTAAAGAGACCCTATCATGGCATTCCATGATCCCTCGTGGAGATTTTGAAGAGGAACTTGCCTACTTTGGTTGGAGATTAAGCTACTCATGAGTGATGAATACTTTATCTCCACTCATATATTTTGGTGATAAATAAAATCTCGAAATATTTTGACTAACATATTTGTCTGAAGTTTGTCAACATGTATCAAATGAAATAAATTCTGCAAATTATCACACTCACTTTAAATTAGAAGTTAGTTGCATATGAATTATCTAAGTCTACATCGATTATTATTGTAAGTTCACATCGACTATCTATATCAATATTACATCTATTATAGTCCACTTAAACATCGATTATGTTTCAACATCGGTTACACTCACATCGATTTCACTTAAACATCGATTATGTTTCAACATCGATTACGGTTCAACATCAATTACTCACACATCGATTTTATTTAAATATCGATTATGATTCAACATCGATTACGCTCACATCGACTACGGTTCAACATCGATTATGTTTAAACATCGACTACGTTCACATCGATTATAATTCAACATTGATTATGTTCACATCGATTATCATTTGAACATCGGCTGTCTCTGAACATCAACTCTCTTTGTGCATCGATTATGTTCACATCGATTATCCTTTGGACATCGACTGTCCCTGAACATCGACTCTCTCTGTGCATCGATTATGTTCACATCGATTATCCTTTAGACATCGACTATCTTTGAACATCGACTCTCTCTGTGCATCGATTATGTTCACATCGATTATCTTTTGGACATCGACTGTCTCTAAACATCGATTCTGTTTGAACATCGATTATGTTTGGACATTGACTATTCTTTGAACATCGACTATATTATCTTGATAATAACATCTACAATAATCATTTGATTATTGTTACAATCAAAGTGTTACTAAACATGATAAATTAGCCTTAATCATTTTGTCTCGTAGTTCCTTTCAAGTTAATTTTGAAATGTTGTGCGTTTCAAACTTTCCCGCAATTTTTTTGAGTATCCTTTACACATAGGCATTTATTGATTATCATGGGTACAGTTTCTATACATGTCATCTTTTACAGTTTACCACTTTCATGACATATCAACTAGAACTTTAAATGATGACATAATGGTGTCTTCTCTTTAGTATATCCTCCTGCAGCATGGCCAGTGACATTGACTGACAGTTTAGATACATTTAAGCTGTCTACCTTCAAACATTATTGTCTGCAGGTTTTCGGTAGTCACATACGTTTACAACGTTGGATATACTTGTAGATGCGGTTATTTTCCTGTCCCGAGGAGGACGAAAAAAGCGATCGTCTCCACACAGAAATAGAGGTTAGTCTAAAAATGAAATGCGATCGCCAGGTACTTTTCCTAAAAAGCACCAAAAAAGTAGGGACGGTAGGAAAGGAGGTGATGTGTACCTTTTTACCCGTAGAAAAGAAGCGGGATGTGTGGTGCGGTGGACTCTTTCCTCCTCCTTCCACCAGCCGGCCGGCGAAGGAGATTCAGCTCAGGCACCTGTCACAAAAAGACAACAAAAGAAACAACGGGATTAGCCCGATGTGTAGTATCAAATACAATGAAATAAATAGACATAAATAAAAGGGGATGAACACACCTTTTGGTGGTCTTATAAACCCCTAAATTAAAGGTGCGATGTGTGCATTCATGATGTGTAGAATGCAAAAAAGGCAACGTAGGCCCCAAAAGGAAAATGGAAAAGGACCACGAGGGGTCCGAAGGAAGAAAAATTGGGGTGCTTCCCCGAGGTAGCCGGACAGCGTGACGGCGTAGCCGGAGAGGACAACGAGAGGAGGAAGACGACGAGCCGCCTCCAAGATGCGCGAGTGACGTGGATGACGGCGACGTCGGGCTGGAGACGAGACGGGGATGACAAGGATGCAGACGGGACGCGAGCAGGGCTGCGCCGTAGGAGGATCCCCTCTCTCTCTCTCTAGAATCCTCACTCTCTCTCTCTCTAAAAACCCTCTCTCTCTCTAAAAAGCCCGCCAACCCGAATGAAAGCCCCCCCCCCTATTGGAAAGAAGGCTGCTGGTTGAGATTTACGGTTCTGGGTCAAAATCGCGTCCAGGACAGCCGCCGTAATTAAAGGAATAAACCGCGTCGACTCAGCAGGCCGCGATTAAGAAGGTCGGTTTGATGGCGCAGAAATCGCTGCACCGCCTCTATGAATCGCGTCGGTGAATGCCACCGTGAATTGAATCGCGGCGGGACTCCCAGACGCGATTAAGACTTGGCACACCAACTCACCTGCGCACTGTCTGTTGACGCGACACTCGGATTAGACATCTCTGAATCGCGTCGTCTGACACGGACGTGATTCAGGGATTTTGTCATGATTACGGGCCTGTGCGCGAAGACTTTCCAGGCCGCTGTTAGACTCTGAATCGCGGCAGGTACCCTAGACGCGATTTGGAAGGCGGTCTATGAATCGCGGCGGGGATGTTGGAAGCGATTTGAAAGGCGGTTCTAAGAAACGTGTCCACTATAGTGGACGCGAATTGAATTTTGTTTCCGGGGGCGCTGCCCCCGGACCCCCGCGACGTGACTGCGCAGGTCGATCCGCGACCGGACCCCCTGGGAAGCACCAAGAAAGAAGGGATGAGATCCAAAAAGATGGGAAAAAAGCTCTTTCAGGGCAAAATGAGGGTCATTTGTGGCATTTAACGCAACTCGAAAATTTGCCCGCGATGGAAAAATTCACGTGTGTCTACATACCATGTTGACCGGAGCAAAGAAGATATTCATATGATCTCCCTCTCACTATATGTCTCTATCCAAGCATTTATTAACGATAGGTTTTTCGGGTCTCTTACGTTGGACCTGCTACAACTATCAGGCGATTCAAGATAAGAGACAACAGACACTTCAACAGATACTTCATCAAGAGAAGATAAAGAAGTATGTTGACACAATAAAAACCATCTCTTTTTCAGATTGAAAAATTGAAGAGCTCGCTACTTCATTGAGATCAAGACTCTTGCTCTTAGCTCTCCATGAAGCAATGTTCTTGAATCCCTTCTAGAGTGTGAGAGCTTGTTTAAGATCTGAGAGAACTTCTTCTTGGTGTAATTCTTTTTCTCTCTCAGATTCTGCCTCAGATCAAGCACTGTATTGTTGTAATTAGCTTAGTCTAGGGGCCATCACCTCTTTACTCCTCTTTGAGTGCTCCTCTTCATCTGTGAAGAGAGGACTTGTTGTGTAGTGGGTGGTTCGATCCCTTTTGTAGAAAGAAGGACCTGTTGTAACAGATGGTGTATTGCCTCTTCGTGAAGTGTAGAGAAGGCCAGCTGGTGCTGGATGTGTAAGTGTCCTTGAAGGGGACTGTACCCTTAGTTAGTGAAATCTTAAGTTGTTGCTTGGGGACTGGACATAGGACTCCTTGTGATAGGAGATTTATATCAGGATAAATTTATGTTGTTCATGTGATTGCTTTTGTCCTTTTATTCGTTGTTCATTAACTCTAACTATTTTGTTTAGTGTTTCTAAAGTTATTTTATCACAGAATATTTCTATGACAATTTTTAGCAATCCATTCACCCCCCCCCCTCTGGGCTTGCAACCTTGTCAACAAGTGGTATCAGAGCCAAGTCTCTTTTAGAAATAGATCTCATGATCTGAACACAAAGAAAATGACAGCCCAATGTTATGTAGAGGGACAATCTGTCAACCGGCCTCCACTATTCGATGGAGAAGACTATAACTATTGGAAGACAAGAATGAAGTTCTTTCTTCAAGGTCTAGACTATCAACTATGGACTATAATAGAAGACGGAGATCCACTACAAGAAAAAGTGATTTTAGCGACCGACAACTTCAGTCCCTATTCGGTCACTATTCTGATAGTCTTGAACTCTAAAGAGAATTGGACAAATGCTGACAAGAAGTTAATGTCTTAGAACAGCAAGGCCAAGAGCATATTCCGTTGTTCACTAAGCAAGAAGGAATTCAACTGGATATCTACATGCAAGTCAGCCAAAGAAATGTGGGATAAGTTGAAACTTACCTACGAAGGAACATACAAGGTAAGAGAAACTGGAATAGATATACTGGTAACACATATGAGAAGTTCCAAATGCATTCAGGAGAATCTATCTCCCAAATATACAGTAGGTTTACAAATATTACAAATGGTCTGGCTGGACTAGACAAAAGGTATGAGACAAGAGATATGATGAGGAAAATACTAAGGTCCTTGCCAACTACATGGACTCCCAAGGTTACAGCCATAGAGGAAGCCAATGATCTCATGGCATATCTCTCGAAAAACTCATTGGGTTTCTAATGGCTCATGAGATAAACAAGGAAAGGTTGGAAAAATCCTCCAGTAAGAAAAAATATAACAATGCTCTCAAAGCAGCAGAAAACACATTTGAAAGCGAATCAGAAGATGGAAAAGTGGAGAAAATAGTGAAGAAGAAGAAGTTTTCCTCTCAGATGACTACAAAGAATTCTAGCTAAAAAGAAGTATCATCAAGAAAGAGAAACCTCAAGAAAAGCAAAGAATTCAAAAGACCTAAGCCTATCTGCTATGAATGCAAGAAGCCTGGATATCTTAAGGCTGATTGTCCGAAACTTAAGAAGGCAGAGTATAAAAAGAAGGATGCTAAGAAATTCAAGAAATACAAGAAGAAGGCAATGGTTGCTGCATGGAATAATGAAGAAGACTCAAGCAGTCAGTCAAGCTCCAGTGAAGAAGAAGAAAATGGCAACCTAGCTTTTATGACAAACACTGACAATAAGGTAATTTCAGACTCTTCTTTTACTTTATGTAATGATTCTGATTCTGACTCTGTTAGTCTGGAAGAAGCATTTAACGAACTATATGGCAAATATAAAGATGTGTGTAAACAATTAAAATCGGTTAAGAAAAACTTTGCATGTCTTGAAATAACTAATTCAAATTTAAAATAAAAGAAAAAACTAGCAAAACAAATTCAAGAATTAAAAAAGAAAAATGAGCTATTGTGTGAAAATGTAAAAAAAAAATGAAAAAAATATTAACTCTAGAAAACCAGGAAATTGTAAGTAAGTCTAAAAAGGAAGTAGAAATATTAACACAAGACAACGAGTACTTAACAGATACAATCGAAAAATTAACCAATGGAAGATCTTCATTGATATTAAAAGGGGTAAGAAGATTAGGAAGGAAGAAATATGAATTGGTTATACTCCACCAGAAAATAAAGAAACAATCATATATCCTAAAATTTACCCGTTACCAAAATTTTTAGTTGAACAAGAACCTGGTTATAAAAAAAAATGAATAAACATAGTAAAATAAGCAAAACAACAAACGATATTTTCTGTTGCACTCATTTCAATAAACTTGGTCATACGAAAAATACTTGTACAACTAAACACCTAAAGTGGGTTCCAAAAGAGATTCTGTAGAAGCTAACCAATCAAGACCCAAAAGAACTTGGGTACCTAAATCTCATTGATTTATTGCAGGAAAGCTTTAGAGCATCGAAATGGTACCTGGACAGCGGGTGCTCAAGGCATATGACAGGAAATAAGAAGTTATTTTCATTTATTAAGACTGAAGAATGAACAATCTATGCAGACTATGGTAAAGGATTAGTAATTTGCTGTGGATCAGTTGGAAGCAAAGACAAGACTCTGATAGAAGAAGTTCTCTGTGTTGAAGGTCTCAAACATAATCTGATTAGCATAAGTCAGTTATGCGACAAGGGTCATCAAGTAAAGTGCCAAGAAACTAAGTGTCTAATCATCAGAGAAGGGACAACAATTTTTGAAGCCTACAGAGAAAGAAATATCTATTTATTACGTTTGGAAGATCTGAAAGGTCAAGATATATGTTTGACTATAAGCAAAAGCAAAATGCAGAACTATGGCACATAAGACTAGGACATGCTAGCTTGGATGGAATTAGAAAGCTCATCAAGCATGACTTAGTGGAAGGCCTACCTAAGATAAATTCAAGACTGGATAAGATCTGTGAACCATGTGCTAAGGAAAAACATTTCAAATCTTCCTTCAATCTAAGACAATCGTCACCGCCACCAAGCCTCTAGAACTGCTACATATGGATTTATTTGGACTATGAGGACTACAAGTCTAGGTGGAAAGAATTTTGGATTCGTTATTGTTGATGATTTCTCAAGATACATATGTGTCTCTTTTCTTGAACACAAAGATGACACATTTGAAGCATTTGTCAAGTTCAGCAAGCTAGTTAGAAAGATAAGGAGTTCAGTATTGTAAATCTTTGATCAGATCATGGAGGAGAATTTCAGAATGACAGGTTTGCATAATTATGTAATGATCTACGGATCGAACACAATTTCTCAGCACCAAGAACACCCCAACAGAATAGAGTAGCTGAAAGGAAAATAGAACTTTATTGGATATGGCAAGAACCATGTTATCTGAATACAACTTTCCAAGATATTTTTGGGAAGAAGTAATTAATACAGCTTGCTATATAATCAATAGAGCTATGATTAGGCTTATATTGAAGAAGACAACATATGAACTGTATAAGCCAAAGAAACCCAAGATCAGCCATCTCAGAATATTTGTATGTCCTTGCTTTGTTTACAACAATGGTAAGTCAAACATTGGTAAGTTGGATCCTAAATCCGATAAGGTATTGTTATGAGTTACACTTCAAAACCTAAGGGATATAGAGTCTTCAATAAAAAAAGTCTATTAATTGAACAAACTGTACATGCTATTTTTTTTAAACTAACACTTCCTTGAGAAAGGAAATTGTTAGTGATGATGAAGTTATAGAGAACCTATCCGAGAAAATGAAGGAAGTATCCATCAAGGATAATGAGGATCCACCCTTGGAAGAACTATGACAAAAAGATTTAATCTATGAAGATCTTCCTAGGGAATGGAGATATAAAAGGACCATCCAATAGAAAACATAATTGGAGATCCAAATGTTGGGGTAAGAACCAGAGGTAACATTATTCCTTGTGATTATTTAGCTTTTGTTTCTCAAATACAGCCAAAGATAGTCAATGAAGCACTGACTGATGAATCTTGGATTCTAGCCATGCAAGATGAAATAAATCAGTTCAAAAGAAACCAAATTTGGTCCCTTCTTTCTAAGCCATCAGATCATCCTGTGATTGGCACCAAATGAGTATTCAGAAACAAGTTAGATGAAGCTGGTGTTACTAGAAATAAGGCTAGATTGGTTGCTCAAGGCTATTCTCAAGAGGAAGACATAGATTTTGATGAAACCTATACACCAGTTGCTAGACTTGAGGCTATTCAGATTTTACTAGCTTATGCATCTGCATTGAATTTAAAACTTTTTCAAATGGATATAAAATCATCTTTTTTGAATGATTTTATATAGGAGGAAGTCTATGTAGAACAACCTCCTGGTTTCGATGACTTAGAATATTCTAATCTTTTTTTAATTACATAAAGTTTTATATGGTCTAAAACAAGCACCTAGAACTTAGTATGAAAGACTTAGTACATTTTTATTGAACCATGATTTCATTAGAGGCAAAGTAGATATCACTCTATTCATTAAATCTTGTGCTAATGATGTATTAATTGTGCAAATTTATGTTGATGATATTATCTTTGGATCTACTGATGAATCTCTGTGCAAGTACTTTGAAAAGTTAATACATGGAGACTTGAAATGAGCATAATTGGAGAGCTCAACTACTTCTTTGGACTAC
Source organism: Colocasia esculenta (assembly GCA_014218235.1). Taxonomy (NCBI): domain Eukaryota; kingdom Viridiplantae; phylum Streptophyta; class Magnoliopsida; order Alismatales; family Araceae; genus Colocasia; species Colocasia esculenta. Next base: position 137,961,949 of record CM024762.1, on the reverse strand, counting down.
AAATCAAGCAAGGTAAAGAAGGAACTCATATAAGTCAAATCAAATATACTAAGGAGTTATTAAAGAAATTTGGATTTAAAAATGCAAAGCCTCTATCTACTCCCATGAGCACATCAACAAGGTTGGATAGTGATCCAGAAGGTAAGAAGGTGGACTAAAAGCTTTACAGAGGTATGATTGGTTCACTGCTTTACTTAACTGCAAGTAAACTTGATATTTTATTCAGTATATGTATATGTGCTAGGTATCAATCTGATCCTAAGAAATCACATCTGATTTCAGTAAAAATGATTTTTAGATATTTAGCTCATACTCATAACTTAGGTCTATGGTATCCTAAAACCTGTGAGATAAGTTTAATTAGATACTTAGATGCTGACTACGTTGGATGCAAAGTGGATAGAAAAACATCAATGGCTGTTGTCAATTTCTTGTAGGATGTTTAATTTCATGGTCTTCAATGAAACAACTCAGTAGCCTTATCAACTGATGAAGCTGAATATGTAGCTGCTGAGAGCTATTGTACACAACTTCTTTGGATCAAACAACAGCTTGAAGATTATGAATTGCACATCAAAACTATTCAATTGCAATGTGACAACACAAGTGCTATCAATCTCACCAAGAATCCTGTGCAGCACTCGAGGACCAAGCATATTTAGGTTATGTATCATTTTATTCCAGATCATGTGGCAAATGGTAATATTAGTATTTCTTTTATAGATACTTTGAATCAGTTAGCATACATCTTTACAAAAACCTTACATGAAGAGAGATTTACCTCTCTGAGACGGAAATTAGGCATATGCAATTTGTAAAAGATTTATCTGCGTATGACTAAAATAAATAAATTTATTTCAGAGTAAAATATTACCCCCCTTTCCTTTATAAAAATTGATTTTATTCTCTCCTATATTTTATTCATTTTTGCGCTATCAGCTATACAGACTCTTTGCCATTTTGTGCAATTAATGCTCTGCCCTTTCTACTTTACCATTTCTTATTTTATACTGATGGCAACTTATTCCCTATTGATTCATCTCTCTCTCTCTCTCTTTGTGCCCGTTCGACTCCAAGCTTTGCGAACCCTCCTTCGATTCCATAGAGCCCTCCTCCTTCTTTGAAAAACTTTTGATTCCTCTCGCTCAATTTCATGAGGGGTTTTACTCCTCTTCCTCCTACGATCATTTAGAATCCTCTCTTGTCGATTTCCATGGCCGCATCTGGAAGTTCTAGCAGTCTGGGTGGCTACAGTGCGGAATTCCTCATGGTAGAACAACTCCAAAGATTTCAGGCAGTCAAGATCAAGATTTGTGGCAACAAGGCAGTTGACTTGGCCGATTTGGAGAAGCATGAAATGGTTAGCGTAGTTGAAGTGCTTGAAAGGATGAATGGTTAGGGCTGTGTACAGTTTCAGAACCGAGCTATCTTCATTTGGCGAAGGCGTTCTACACCTGCCTTCAATCTGAAGATGGAGGATCACTTGTTTCGTTTGTTAAAGGTAAGCACATTCGAATCACCTTTGACCTGTTAGAAGAATTGTTTGGTTGTTCAAAGGAAGGTCACAGTTTGGTAAACTCTGTAGATATTCATGTTAAAGGACTTGAGATTATCGGAACAGAGTACAAGCTCAAGGACGAAAAAATATATATAAGTTTATAGCTTTCAATAGGCTACTGCATTTTATTGTTTGTGAGATTCTAGTACCTCGCAGTGCCACATTTTCTCAATGCACAAAAGGGGATGCTGATATCATGTTCTGGGCAGTGCAAAATCAGAAAGTACATATGGCCCAAATCATGTTTGAAAGAATGAAGTTTGTAGCTGAACTTATATGGGATACGAAGAACAAGCTTGCAGTACCTCTTCCTTATGCTCATCTACTCACCAGAATTTTCCAACATTTTGAAGTAGACTTAGAAGGGGAGTTACTGGAGAGAATGGGTAGCCTATCCGAACAAGAAATCTGAAGAAAAGTGGATTCACCTTGTCTGCTGATGTGTGGTCGAATGTCTCCATGGCTGAAGGAGGAGCCATTATGACATATACTCACCGTGTAGAAGCCCTATCAAATCTAGAAGCTGAAACTGAAATTGGGGGTGTTGAACCAGCTGCATCTATAATTGCTGACTGAAGAATTGAGGACATTGCTCCTGAGCACATTGAGTCCTTTGAGCCCTCAGGACCACTAGTTGTAAGTGTTGTAACTAAGCTTGAATTGGAAACTCCTGTTGTACATGAGACACTTGCGAGTATACTTGAGGAGGTAGCTCCTACTGAGGGGGAGCATGCAGTAGTCCCTCCAGAAAACTTGCCAGCAGAACGCTCAGAGAATTTCCTGTTGAAAAGCTCGTGTTGAAGGAGAGCATGAAGAATGTGTCCCAGATGTAATGCCCATGGGACATTCAGAGGAAGTTGTTGCGGAAGAAGCTCCACCTCAGGGGAGCCTATTGCTGCTACTTATGAAGATCCATTTGTGGAAGGTATAGTGGAGGATGCATCTGATGATGATGCCTATGCTCATCAACATACAGAAACTGTAGCTATGCATGAAGAATCAACTGTTGATGAAACTATCAGAGGAAAGGCTGTACATGATAGGATTCCTAGGCTCACTAGAAGAAGTCATAACAAGCCAAAGAAAATGAAGATTTGTGTTCATCTCGAGCCTGTCATTGAAAGATTGAATGTTAGGGAGCATTGATTTGCTCATTACATGCAAATCTTGCTCCTATAGCTGAGAGCCAGCAGGCTCAAGGGAACATTTTGTGTGACGTGAAGAATGAGCTTCAAGGGATGAGAGCTGAAGTGAGCAGTTTGAGGACCATGGTGAATGACCTCACCCTAGTTGTGAGAACTCACCTAATCTCATCTTCTAGGCCATCAGATCCATCTGTACAGGAAGCAAAAGATGCTACTGGGCCATTAAGGCCTTCAGAATAGGCAGAAGTTGTTATTGGGCCATCAGGGCCATCTGCTCAGGCAGAAGAAGTGGTTGGGCCTTCAGAGCAGGCAGAGGCAGCCATTGGGCCATCTGTGCAAGTAGAAGCCTCCGAGACATCAGGGCCTTCAGCATCAGTTGATCCACCTGCAGACATGGAGCCTAGCACAGAAACAGTTCATGCAAAGACTCCTACTGAGGTTCTGAGTGAGCAGACTCCTGCCCCTTCCTCTCCTACAGATCCATCCACTGCTCCTACTCCTGAGCCCTCCAAGAAACCTCTTCCTAAACACATTTCTTCTCCCACTCCTTTCTTTGTTGATCCACCTTCATCACCTACACCCTCATCTCCTCCTACTACCCCTCAACCTACTCCCTCACCTTCCATTCCATCTACTCATCCAGAAGCACCTCCAGCCTCTACCTCTGGCACCTCTTCAGCTGGACCTTCCACACAACCTATCTCACACCCTTTCTGCTCTCTTCATCCTCCTACTCCACCATCCTTTTACCCTCATTCCTGAAGGAGCATGTTTTACTAGTATTTCTGTCAGTCACATTAAGGATGAATTTGAGGAAGCTATCATCAGGACAGTGTTGTCATTTTCCTCTCACATCCACAGGACTGAGTCTCTGCCCTCTTCTAGTCTCGCTACTAAAAGAAGAAAAATCTCCCAAGAGCTTGTTCTCCAAAGTTCTTCAGCTCTGTTTCCCCCACTGTGGTACTCACTAACAGTTATCCATAGACGAAAATCCATCTACACTGAGTACCTTTAGAAGTGCTCTTTTGCTGCAATTTTGAACCCCCCTATCTGAATCTTTCAGAATATCTTTCTCTTATCCGTCCATTATCTGATGTGCTCAAACCTAACTTAATAAGATTCTCTCTTCTGCGGAGTCCAAGATTGAGGAACTGTGGGCCAGATCCCATAAAGCTCTTTACAAAAAAAATTGAGATTGCAAGGGAGAACAGATACCCTCCGTCAGATCATACTCTTTCCCAGCCAGAATGGTTTGTACATCAACACACCTCTTCTGGGGGACCAACAATTCAAAAAGAAGTCAAGTTATTAAGGCAATTTTAGATGTACAATGACTACTACCATATTAATGATATTTCTGAAGTCCAATTAGCTCAGTTCAGATTTGCTGTGAATGAACTCTGTCTCAGCACAAGGACAGTACAACTTTTCAAGTTGATTTTGCCACTTTCAAGATGCCAGACTTCAAGTTATTACCTCAGTTACATTTTCTAATCATGGACTCCAATGTTGGTCCAATCATTTTTGAAAGGTATGCTAGAGTCAAAGCTCGGATTAAGGTTCAAAAAGGAGTTTCCTTAGCATTTCATCGCTTTCTTGTCCAGAATATCATAGAAGGTTCATCAAATCTTCAGTTTTAGCCCCTCTGCTGGCAGAATCAGAAAGATTTTTTCCAACTGACTGGCATAAGAGGTATCCCCAAGCAGCTCTCCAACTAGATCAGATCAATGCAGCTCAACAGTCATCCGATCAGCCCACCTTATCTCCTGAGCAGTTCATGGATCTCAACTTCATCAATCTAGTGTCAGATCCTTATTCCATCTGGGTTGAAAGGTACGAAGTATATCTTGCTCTAAGGCAGGAACTGCTAGCTCACACATTGCTTATCCTATCTCCATAGATCAGTTTCTGCAACATGCTAGTTTTGGCACCCAAAGCCTCTACAAATGACTCTTAGTAATACAGAGTATTATCAGTTTCTTCAGACTTAGAGGTAGCTTCACATTCAGAAATTCAGTGCAGATATGGGGCCTTCCTATAATATCAACTGGGAATTGTTTGAGAATATTTTGAAGAGCAGGAAGTCAAAGCTTGACTTATCATCACTTGCCTTGCTTCTCTCTTGTCCCTACCTTCTATATCTCAAACTCTCAATGATTAATATCATTTCAATTGGCCTCCATTTCTCTTTGCATCTTTTATCTCCTAGATTTCTTTTTGATTAATGACAAAAAGAGGGAGAACTCTCTGAAATACATATTTATCACTTACTTAAAATTTATTTCAAAATTTTCATTTTCATACTCTTATTGTTTTGTCATCACCAAAAAAGGGAGATTGATGACAATTTATCTCCTCTCATATATTTTGTTTATCAACAAAACCCCGAAATATTTTGACTAACATATTCGTCTGAAGTTTTTCAACAAGTATCAAATGAAATAAATTCTGCAAGTTGTCACACTCACTTTAAATTAGAAGTTAATTGTATATGAATTACCTAAGTCTACATCGATTATTATTGTAAGTTCACATCGACTACTGTTTTATATCACATCGATTATAGTCCACTTAAACATCGATTATGTTTCAACTTCGATTACGTTTCAACATCGGTTACACTCACATCGATTTCACTTAAACATAGATTATGTTTCAACATCGATTATAGTTCAACATCGATTACGCTCACATCAATTTCACTTAAATATCGATTACAGTTCAACATCGTTACGGTTGAACATCGATTATGCTCCACATCAACTTCACTTAAATATCGATTACGCTCACATCGACTACGGTTCAACATCGATTATGTTTAAAGATCGACTACGTTCACATCGATTATAATTCAACATCGACTATGTTTAAACATCAACTACGAACACACGATTATGATATGATTCAACATTGATTATCCTTTAGACATCTCGAGTGTTTCTGAACATCAACTCTCTCTGTGCATCGATTATGTTCACATTGATTATCCTTTGAACATCGACTCTCTCCGTGCATCAATTATGTTCACATCGATTATCCTTTGGACATCGACTATCTCTGAACATCGACTCTCTCTCTGCATAAATTATGTTCACATCGATTATCCTGTGGACATCAATTGTCTCTAAGCATCGATTCTCTTTGAATATCGATTATGTTTATACATCGACTATTCTTTGAACATCGACTATATTATCTTGATAATAACATCTATAATAATCATTTGATTATGGTTACAATCAAAGTATTACTAAACATGATAAATTAGCTTTAATCATTTTTGCCTTGCAGTTCCTTTCAAATTAATTTTGAAATGTTGTGCGTTTCAAACTTTCCCGTAAATTTTTTTAGTATCCTTTGCGCACAGACATTTATTGATTATCATGGGTACAATTTCTATGCATGTCATCTTTTATTGTTTATCACTTTCATGACATATCAGCTAGAACTTTAAATGATGACAGAATGATGTTTCCTCTTTAGTATATCCTCATGCAGCATGGCCAGTGACATTGACTGACAGTTTAGATACATTTGAGTTGTCTACCTTCAAGCATTTATTGTCTGCAGGTTTCCAGTAGTCACATACGTTTACAACGTTGAATATGCTATATATGTTGACCGAAGCAAAGAAGATATTCATATGATCTCCCTCTCATTATATGTCTCTATCTAAGCATTTATTAACTTCATCTTTTTCGGGTCTCTTACGTTGGACCTGCTACAACTGTCAGGAGACACGTTTCAAGATAAAAGACAATAGACACTTCAACAGATACTTCATCAAGAGAAGATAAATAGAAGTATATTGACGCAATGAAAACCATCTCTTTTTCAGATTGAAAAATAGAAGAGCTCGCTACTTCATTAAGATCAAGACTCTTACTCTTAGCTCTCCACGAAGCACTGTTCTTGAATCCCTTCTAGAGTGTGAGAGCTTGTTTAAGATCCGAGATAACTTCTTCTTGGTGTAATTCTTTTTCTCTCTCAGATCAAACATTGTATTGTTGCAATTAGCTTGATCTAGGAGTCATCACATCTTTACTCTTCTTTGAGTGCTCCTCTTCATCTGTGAAGAGAGGATCTGCTGTGTGGTGGGTGGTTCATTCCTTTTATAGAAAAGAAGACCTCTTGTAACAGGTGGTGTATTGCCTCTTCGTGAAGTGAAGAGAAGGTCAACTGGTGCTGGATGTGTAAGTGTCCTTGAGGGGGACTATACCTTTGGTTAATGAAATCCCAAGTTGTTGCTTGGAGACTAGACGTAGGACTCTTTGTGATAGGAGATCTAAACTAGGATAAAATTTCTTTTGTTCATGTGATTGATTTTGTCTTCTTATCCGTTGTTCATTAACTCTAACTATTTCGTTTAGTGTTTCTAAAGTTATTTTGTCACCGAATATTTCTAAGATGAATTTTTAGCAATCCATTCATCCCCCCTGGGCTTGCAATCTGGTCAACAATGGGTAGCTTAGGTATATTAATTCAGAAATTATTCTACCCCATTAATTTGGTTGAAGGTTGAAGTTATCTATATGTTATTTTTACTTTTTAGGTCAACTTTTCTTCTTTGACTCAACTTATTTACAATAAAATAAATAAAATAAATAAAACTTTTATGAGATATATGATAAAGTAATATTTAGAAATTAATGGTGATTTTTTTAAAAAAAATCAAACAAAAAAAAACTTAATTACCTATATCCCACCTCTTAAGGTGGGGTAGAGTTACTCAGGAATAACCTGGGTTACCCTTGGGTAAGTAGTCCCCCCTCCCCAAAGATTGGAGTGGGGTTTACCCCTGGGTAACCGGGGGTTTACCCAGGGGTATCCCTCCTTTCAAGTAGTCTTTACTCTACAATAGAGCTACATCGATTTCTCACAGAGGAACTGTGTGTGGTTGTGTAGAGAGAGAAAGAGAATAAGTGTTGAGGAGAGAGACAACCACATTCTAGAGAGAGAGCAATATTTTTGAGAGAGTGTAGAGGTGTTATGTGGGGATTACTAAGGAAACCTCTCTAGCATAGTGAGAGAGAAGCAATAGTAGTGATAATTTCATACATAATAAATATCATTTGAGATGTTTTACACAAAGATAAATATTCAGTACCATGGTTCGCCCGTGCCGCCCAAACCGAGGCGGCACGGGCATACCGTACCGTGCCCGGGCGCCAGCGGCACCCGGGCACGGTCGGGTCACCCCAATGGGGTGACCCGGGTTAATTTTTTTTTTATAATTTTTTTATATTAGGTATATTAAAATGATGTAAATGGTGTTCAATTAAGATTAAAATTTAAACATAAGTTAATTAAGAGATGATACAAATTATAGTAATTTTAGTTTAATTTTTTTAATTATTTTTTTATCAAGTAAAAATTATCTCAAAATTAGTAAATCGACTTAATCTCAATATTTAAGGGATCTAATGGTGTCTAATTGAGATGAAATTAAAAACATTATGTGATACAAATTTTAATAATTTTAGTTTAATTTTTTAAATTAATTTTTTTATCAAGTAAAAACTATCCCAAAAATCATTAGGTCGACCTAATCTCTACATCTATGCATCAATAACTCATGATATTTATATTTTTATAATCAGTACATTTTTCTAGTAATTATGATGACTTCATATTTGACTTTATTTTTGAAACCAAATGTCGTCCGTTGAAGTACGCGCACAGAGAGTTCGTCGTACCGCGACAAACTCTGTCTGCACTTAAGTGGTCTAATTAGTGTCTAATTGAGATAAAATTTCAAACATAAACTAATTAAGAGATGATACAAATTATAGTAATTTTATTAATATCTAGGATTAATTAACATTAATAAATGATAGCTCAATGCCATACTCAGAAGTGCGCGCTCCGACAAGGCGACATCAAAAAACTGTAACGAAAATAAATTTTGAGAACACTATAATTTTTAGAAAAATATGGTGATATCAGAAATATAAATATCCGGAATTGTTGACGTACGGATTTCGATATTAAGCCGATGCAACTATTTTTCGGGTGATTTTTCACCCAGTGTAAAATAAATTTTAAAAATTAAACTAAAATCATCATAATTTGTAAAACTATTACATTAGTTTATAGCAAAAATTTCAACACAAATGGACATTATTTGAATGGGTTTACAAGGTACAGAATGAGTTTCAACACAACATGTCAATTTTCCACCGTATCTCAACGGTACGGTACGGTTCGATACGTACCGTACCACGGAGAATACGGTACGGTCGATCTGGTTGGTATGGCGAACCTTGCTCTGAGTAACATCATCTTCGGATATCTACCAACTGAAATACAAATATATATATATATATATTCATCTTATCACTAAATATTTTTATGATAAATAAGTTTTTGACAAAGATTTTTATGATAAATAATTGTGTATGTGATGCATGGTTCGCCCGTGCCGCCCAACCGGGGCGGCACGGGCGTACCGTACCGTGCCCGGGCGCCAGTGGCACCCGGGCACAATCGGGGCGGGTTAATTTTTTTTATAATTTTTTTTATATTAGGTATATTAAAATGATGTAAATGATGTTCAATTAAGATAAAATTTAAACATAGGTTAATTAAGAGATGATACAAATTATAGTAATTTTAGTTTACTTTTTTTAATTATTTTTTTATCAAGTAAAAATTATCTCAAAATTAGTAAATCGATTTAATCTCAACATTTAAGGGATCTAATGGTGTCTAATTGAGATGAAATTTCAAATATAAGTCAATTAATATGTGATACAAATTGTAATAATTTTAGTTTAATTTTTTAAATTATTTTTTGTCAAGTAAAAAATGTCCCAAAAATTATTAGGTCGACTTAATCTCTACATCTATGCATCAATAACTCATGATATTTATATTTTTATAATCAGTACATTTTTCTAGTAATTATGATGACTTCATATTTGACTTATTTTTGAAACCAAATGTTGTCCCGTTGAAGTACGCGCACAGAGAGTTCGTCGTACCGTGACAAATTCTGTCTGCACTTAAGTGGTCTAATTAGTGTCTAATTGAGATAAAATTTCAAGCATAAACTAATTAAGAGATGATACAAATTATAGTAATTTTATTAATATATAGGATTAATTAACATTAATAAATGATAGCCCAATGCCATACTCAGAAGTGCGCGCTCCGACAAGGCGACATCAAAAAACTGTAACGAAAATAAATTTTGAGAACACTATAATTTTTAGAAAAATATGATGATATCAGAAATGTAAATATCCGGAATTGTTAACGTACGGATTTCGATATTAAGCCGATGCAACTATTTTCCGGATGATTTTTCACCCAGTGTAAAATAAATTTTAAAAATTAAACTAAAATCATCATAATTGTAAAACTATTACATTAGTTTACAGCGAAAATTTCAACACAAATAGACATTATTTGAATGGGTTTACAAGGTACAGAATGAGTTTCAACACAATATATCAATTTTCCACCGTATCTCACGGTACGGTACGGTTCGATACGTACCGTACCACGGAAAATACGGTACGGTTGATCCGGTCGGTACGGCGAATCTTGTTCAGTACACACATTTTTTGTGATTGAGTGTCCATCACATTAATCACATTGTGATATGTGGACACACCATTCCTAAATTGTGTGCACCAAATATTTCTTTTATACAAAAAATATCAAATAATAGATGCTTGTTTATGGAATTCTTGACTTTTGTCACGGTAGAGTTTTTTAAGATACTTTCAATATGTGAGGGGATATGTGTGCAAAAATATTAGCAGGAAGAATTCTAGCACAATTAGACTCGTAACATACCATCAATATATATATATATATATATATATATATATATATATATATATATATATATATATATATATTATAAAATAATATATGATAAATTAGTTAAAAAAATTTATCAAATATTTAACTTATTTTTTAATCTTCCATAAAATTATAAATTATTATAGTACATATTATCATTTATTATATAATAGACGATAAATTCTGTTACAATAAAAATCTCTCTATTATAATAAGAAACTCTTAATTAATTTATTCTATAACATATGTTGCAAGCAAGAAATTAATTTCATTAGGAGATCATTAAATTTTTACAATAATTACCAGGCGCGTCTATAATAAAGGGTATCCAAATTCCAAACCGACGGCATCGAAAGCCAACACAATCGCCCGCACCCACCGCCTTCTGAGAGACGAGGAGATACGATTGGTGACCAGGCGGAGATGGAGGAGGCCGGGTCCGCCGGTCAAACGCGGCGCCTGGGCCGCCGTCTGCTGCTGTTCTCGCTTCCCTTCCAGGGTCACATCAACCCCATGTTCCAGCTAGCCACCCTCCTCTTCCAGCGGGGCTTCTCCGTTACCGTCATCCACACCCTGTTCAACGCCCCCGATCCCTCCGGCCACCCCCACTTCCGCTTCGTCGCCATCGACGACGGCCTCCCGGAGGAGGTCCTCAACTCCCACGACATCCTGGCCAAGGCAATCGCAATCACCGAAGCCTGCCGGGCGCCCTTCCGCGACTGCCTGTGCGGCTGCTGGAGGAGGCGGCCCGGGAGGGGGAGGACCCAGTGGCGTGCCTGCTCGCCGACGCCATGCTGTACTCCATCGCGGGGGTGGCGGAGGAGCTGGGCGTGCGGCGGGTGGCGGTGCGTACCAGTAGCGCTGCCTACATGAGGATGTTCTCCGTCTTCCCCACGCTGTGGGGTAAGGGTTACTACCCCATCCAAAGTAGGTCTTCCGCCACACCCTCCGCTGTTACTTAGCTTCTCTGGTTTTGATCAAGTTGTTAATTGTTTATATCCCTGTTTTAAAACTATTACCCTGTGTTAATAAGTTAAAACTGAGGAGTATTTATTTATATTGATACAACATAAAATAAGATACTTGATTAACTTTCTCTAATTTCAAATCATTTTACGTCAGATTTTAACTTTTGTTGGTTGGATGCAATTTCAAGTCATTTTGTTTCTAAATTTTTACTTCTGGTGTTTATAGTCCAGTCTGCCATATTGGCCATCTGACTCTACACGGCGGGGTCTATGGTCAAATGGCCATCGCTACCGATGGACCAGTTCTGTTCCTTCTGGGCTACTTCCACCAGAGGACCACTGCCATTGCCACCGGTGGGACTTAAACGCGGTGCCGGTGGCCATCAAGTCTCCTCTCCCAACATGTAGTGTACGCGTAACATGTACTTCAATGCTTTGTTGTGCAGTCAGCAAGACCCCTCCATAAATCTGGGCCATAAAACAGGTCTCATTTTATCAGCTGTGTTCAGGTGCGGTCGAGTAGAGGAGCTCTGTCTTTTGAGTCCAGTTGAATTCTCAATGGGCAGCAAATAAGCATCGGGAGAACATTATATTATATGGCCAATTTATCCATCCATGGATTCTTTGATAATCTTATAAGTCATACTTTATCAGGTCGATCTGTTAACTTATAAGGGAGATAGTTTATTGAGATTTTATCTCCAGGATAAACTATCTCACATTCTTTAGTCTAATAAAATTACATGCAGTCATGATAATTTTATTTGTCAAATCACAAACTTTACAATTGGAGATACCCTATTCAAGAATAAGTAATAATCTGTGAGGAGGCTATATTCAAGAGGCCTATTAGATTTTTTACATGTATGTTGAATAATACATATGAAAGAGACTCAAAATCTACCCACCTGTCTCGATTGCACCTTTTAAAACAGGGGATGGCTAGCTGCCTCTCCAGTCTCCACCATCATCATATGTACGTCTGGTTGTTGCAGTAATCTCTTCCAATTTTTGCGACTTTAATATAGAGTGGAGAAGATATCCTAATATATATTTAACACATACTTTGTTTTTGATATTTGAGATTCTTTTGACACATTTCTCTTGATCAGCATAATAGACAGGACTACACAGTCGAACACCAGTGAGCTGATTAATTGTCGTCCATTGTGCATGTTGATTCTTATGCTCGCCATGGCACACTGGTGTTACAGAACAACGGCGTGAGGAGGAAGTCCCGGAAGCTCCCCCATACAGAGTGAAGGACCTGATGAACTTCGAACACAGCAGCGATGCGAGCTTGCTCGAGATTATTACCAACGGAATGGAATCGATCAGAGACAGCGCCGCCCTGGTGCTCAACACCTTCGAAGACCTGGAGGCCGCCGACGTGGCCGTCCTCCGGCGAGCCCTCCCGTCCCCCGTCTTCACCGTGGGGCCGCTCCACAAGTTCTCCCAGAACGCCTCCAACAGCCTGCTGGAGCAGGACCGCAGCTGCATGGCGTGGCTGGACCGCCACCCCGCCGGGTCCGTCATCTACGTGAGCTTCGGCAGCCTGGCCGACATGGAGAAGGAGGAGCTCGCGGAGGTGGCCTGGGGCCTGGCCGGCAGCGGGCAGCCCTTCCTGTGGGTGGTCCGACTGGGATCGGTGCGCGGGGAGGGGGCGGTGGAGCTGCCGGCGGGATTCGCGGAGGAGACGCAGGGGAGGGGAATGGTGGTGGCGTGGGCGCCGCAGGTGGAGGTGCTCGCCCACCGGCGGTGGGGGCGTTCTGGACGCACTGCGGGTGGAACTCCATTGTGGAGAGCCTCTGCGAGGGGGTGCCCATGCTGTGCCGGCCCTGCTTCGGGGACCAGACGGGGAACGCCAGGTACGTCAGCCATGTCTGGAAGGTGGGCCTGGTTCTGGAAGACGCGCTGCAGAGGGGACAGGTGGAGAGGGCCGTGAGGACCTTGCTGGTAGAGGAGGAGGGGGCGGAGCTGAGGGAGAGGGCGAGGTCGATGAAGGAGAAGGCCGGGTGTTGCATCAAGGAAGGGGGCTCCTCCTACGGGTGTCTAGATAATTTGGTTGATTTCATCCTGTCCGCGCCATGATTCGTTGGATGTTCTTGAGAGTTTCTACGTTCTGGAATTTGGGATCTATCTTTTTTTGCTTCTCATTATAAACTGATAAGTGACGATGCCTAGTTTGCATAAATTTTAATTAGATAAGTTTTTGTGCAGTCCAAATCAGCCTAAAAATGCGCTTAGGATGCGTACAAGATTGATAAGAGGAGAGTGAATGTCTTCTATCTCATACGTCATATTTTTTTAGGATGGACTATGTCAATTTAAGATGCTATTCTCAAAATCTAGCTAGAATCTTTAAAAAAATTCAAAATTCAAACTATGAGAAGAATTAAAAATTTGAAAAATCAGATAATTCTCCCACCTAATCGTCAGCTACACTCACGAGACAAGCTGAAACAAGTAGCTAAATCTCTGGGCATACAAATCAAGTCTGCTGACTCAAATTTTTGCCCTCCTACTACCCCCACTTTTGATACCGAGGACACCTTGCGGCCGGCCAGAAGGAGCCGCAAGGGGACGTGTGAGGTGAGGATATTGTCTTGGAACTGCCGCGGTGCAGATCTGACATCACAACTACCTGTGAAAGAAAATCTGGAGATCCTCTAATTAAGTTCTTTCATCAACGGGTGCTGCAGAAGCGAGCATTGGTGGGCCGGCCAGTTAAAGAAGATGCTTCCTCCCTCCCTTGTTAAAGATGATGACTTTAAAACCCAGACAACAATGGGTCCATTCAATGTCAACCGAAAAGTTATCATCTACAAAAGATAATTGAGAGATCAGCAAAATGGGTACATCTAGGAGATTTGGATCTCAACTTAATAACACCCCCCCCCAACAAAAAAAAAAAGTTCTTTCATCAAGTCAATATAACAATTTCATTTTGTTGTGTTGAAGCAAATGGGAGGGCAGGAGGCCTCCTCCTTTAATTGTTGGAATCAGATTGTTCACCTGAGTGTTACTTAAGCTCTGATCAAAACTGGATTCCAGCCGAAGGTGAAGATTTTCCCTACTGTCTGTGACAGCCAGCTAATCGTGTGTGTTTATGCCCCAACCAATTAGATTGCTGATGACAGGAATGATGATCTGGACAAGTGTTAATAACTTCCCTTGTGACCAGTCGAAGAAACCTGTCCTCTTACTAGGTGACATGAATACTATCTTATAATCCCATCTCAAGAAGACAAGGTAGGCGGCTGCATTTGCAACAAACCTTTTCGAAGAAGCTGTCACTTCCAACTGCATATGCTTCATTTGGGTTTTGAAGGGCCGGCTTATACCTGGTCTAATATAATCACAAATCTGGGTTATAATTAGCAAGAAGAGACTTGACAGGGCTTTTGTTTTGCCTCTACCCAGTGGAAAATTGAGCTACCCAAAATCACACGTGTTTTTCATCTGGCACGAATGAAAAGTGATCATAACCCCCATTCTCTTGAACAGTAAGGAAAGTTCCTTTCAGACTGGAATGCCGTTGATCACTGAAAAATGATCTTATAGCATCGTGGATAAGGCTTGGAATGACACAGTCCCATCTTGGATAAGATCGACACTTGTACGGAGAGAAGATATCTTAACTTGGAGAAGGAAGAACTTATCAAATCCCTCTGTTACATGCCATTATCAGGAGAGGATAATCTCTACAAGAGGATGAGAACTTGAACAAGAATGTTCTGGAAGAAGAATATTATTGGAAGCAGAGAGCGAAGTCTCATTTTGGCGCACGACAAATTAGAGTGGAGTTTCATGCACGTACATGCTGAAGAGATGCAACTTTCTGGAGTCCCTTCTACGTGGGATATGGCAAAATGTATATCGTCTCCCTCACTTCTCGAGGCCCTATAAAAAGAAACGTCTGATCAGAGGGGTTGAGAAGCTGCACTCCGATGCCATCCATTCTACATGCACACGTTTTATCTTCTAGCAGAGGAAGAGGAAATTAAACAATACCTGCTGCAGATTATGGAAAATGGTCTGGCCTGTTGATGATCAAATTAAGAGAGTTTGAGCATTGGTTTAGCAAGAATATACGCTTCCTTCTTCTCTACCGAACACATCTGAAATGAGTGTCCAGCCAGCATCGATCGTCTCAATCAAGCAGAACAGAACTATACCTCGATCGGTGTCCCCCTCAGTCCTCACTATGAAAAAAAGGCATGGCGTCGCATCTATGTAGAAGACAGAATATAGAAGAGAATTGGAAATTGGAAGATGAGCACCTTGTCTCAAGCTGGTTGCACTGCAATCTACGATTTCAGCACTACCCCAGCACGTCATCAGCTCATTTCTACTCTTCACCCCTGGACTTGAGTCTCGCTCCCCTCTCACAATCTCATCTGGTTCGAAATAGAGGTGGGGGGTTCCGGGTTGGTCTGAGAAGTTAATTAAGTTTGATATTATTCATAATAGGGATTTTGCAAATAAATTAGTGTTAGAAGTAAATTTGTAAAACAAAAATGTTCCTGAAAATACATTAGCAAATATGCCCGTCTAAAATTAAATAGTACAAATATATCACCACAATGACATATTTGCACTAAAGACCACTTGCAAATATGTCATCTTGTAATCATCGTGATGGCATGTTTGCACTATTTGATTTTAGACAATGGATATGTCTGTTAGTGTGATTCGAGGAAGGGTTTTCTTTTGCAAATTCACTTCTATCAATGATTTATTTGAAAAAACCTCTTCATAATATTCTTTGCTTTGGAAATTTAAATAATTGCCGAACTTGTTTTCAAGTTTAGGCAATGATGAAGGAGTGCGGGATAAACATATGATTACATTTTTCCTTTTCGGAGTCATTTAGTCATAACTGACAAACAGTAGGAAAACTATATGGATTAACAGTTTTAATATTCTTCTTTAAAAGCTATGATTCAGTTGAAGCTTACGGGGAAGGTGCTTCAGATATAATTTAAAAAACCTGTCAGGTCAAATTTTCAGTTAGAAATCAATCTTGACTACTAAGTTTAGTATAGAAAAATATCTAATGCAGACGGTTAGAACCGTTTTGACGAAGTTATAAAGTTGTCTTCTTATAAAAATCTAGTTTTATAAACGGGCCAGCCCAGTAGGGAAAAAAGCGGGCCGGGCTTGGGCTTCCTTCGGCCCGACTTCCTGTCTTGCTGCCATTGTTAATTAGCGTCCAATCTTAATTGGACAAACTACGATACAAACGTTAGAAATCTCGGTGCGTAGACACTCTTAATTGGGAAAACCCATAAAAGTGGACAAGATCTATTTACCAGTTTATTGTTTGCTAGACCTTACTAGCAGACATCTCATTTATTAATATTCCTATATAAAAGTAAGGACAACCTATCACCATATCTTATCCCATTTCTTGTCACCTTTGTATACAAACCATTCAATCGTATGAGAAAGTAGTGATCTCAATGGATCAAATCAATGAAATTCTCGTTTAGAGTACAAACAATAGATCCGTAACATGTATGCGAAAAGTCTCAAATCATGGATGCTTAACCGTCTGTGGATCTAGTAATGGGGCTTAATTTAATATGCAGTACGTAGTTCTTTCAATGGATCATAAGTATTGAAGCCCAGTTTAAATAGGTTTCTGGACTGGCCCTTCGGGCCCAATAGCAAGACACTATTTAGAAGGTACTTGTATGGAGGAGTATCTTGGGTTCGTTAATGGCAACACATGGACGTGTGCATGCAAGCAACATCGAGTGTGCAAATTTTCTTGGAAATAGAAAGAAATTAGACCCGGATGCATACAAATCTGACCACATTCAATAACAGTCTAGCATAGTACTGGATCTCTTATTGGGTAAATGGGTCTTCTCCAATTGACACAAAGCTACTAACATTGTTATTAATGGGTATGGACCCAGCTCTTATTGGAGAACAACTATCATCGCTGCACTGATCGAATGGTACGTTGTGGGTGAGAATTTTCAGATTCAGAAATTACATTTTGAAAAAGAACAAAAGTAAAAACATTATTACTTTGGAGGTGTTTAAGAAGAGAAATACTTAACATCCGATCCATCGGATAAAAAAATACATGTAAATTATTTGGACACTCATCCTATTGGTCAAGTCTCAAGTCCCACGATGAGACTAATAGAGTGGACGTCTGAACAATTTACATGAACTTTTCTACCCGTCTCTAGATATTTCTCGTTTAACAAAAAAGCACTCCCGGCAGTCGCATGACCTAAAATTATTTCCATGTCTATATGTGTATTTTAGAAGTATAATCTGTTAGAAAAAGACATGTCCCATCAAAAATTTGTCTGCAACTCATGGAATATCCTCTTAACAATGTAGAAATATACAAGTTATTGGAGAAGTAGATGAGAGAAATATGGTAAATTCTAAGGATACATATATCACTATTTTCCTATGTGAGGAGATAAAACAAAGGTAGACCAGTCTTGTCCTATCTTTGCAGCTAAGTTAAACAAATGGTAGATACGGCATGGGTATTATATAATGAAGTATAATTTATCATAATAAACAAGACAGCATGAAGAATATAGGATCAAAAATAGAAATGGACAGATTCTAGGACACATTTGTAATTAAGATTTTTTTAATTTCTAGTCCCTGTAATTTTCTGAAACTAATTTTTAGTCTCCTTAACCCTGGACCAAAGAATCTTGATCTTGGAGTACTTTTTTTTTGTTGGGATCGTTAGTAATTTTTATATTTTATTTTTAGACCACAAAAAAGGACCTAAGTCCAAATTAAGAATGTCAAGATTTGGGTCTAAGAGGACTAAGCTTTGTTTGATAGCACTTAATCAACATCTTATGTCTAAAGTGATCAGATTTTGAAATTTCAGATTGTTCGATAAACTCTCTAATAAATATCTACAATTATGTCTACTATCTTAAAATACATCTTAAAAAAAGTGAAGAGAATGCCACTTTTTCTCTTTCAGATCCTGTCTCTGCCGCCCAAATCACCAGTGCCCACATCTTCCTGTGTAGAATCTGTGGGTTGTCTTTTCCCACCATCTCGGCAGTTCTTCGGATTTCCGACTGGCCGGAGAAAGGCGGAGATTGGGGAAGGAGGAGGGGAGCACCTCTAGATCAAGATCAGAGTAATCCACAGAAGGGAGCGGCAGCGGGCGTTCTCCTCTTCTCCATGGTACGATCTCCGACGAATCACGTCCTACGGACTCGATCCATCTCAACACGCAGTCCCTGGCGGTGCGGCCCCACGGCATTCTTGGGGAACCCCAACCTGTGTGGTTTTCCCCTCAACCCCTGCCAGGATGCTTGGCCTGCCGCGAGCGGGAGACAGAACAATCCAACGGGGAGCCCGGTCGCTGGCGGCGGGAAGCGGGCCAAGAAGGGGCTCAGCCTGGGGATGATCATATGATCGCGGTGGCCAACGCAGTGGGGGTGGCGCTGATCGGCCTGGTGCTGGTGTACGCCTACTGGAAGCTCAAGGATGGCGACCGCGGCTGCAGCTGCACGGGAAAGACCAAATTGGGCGGCGACGGCGGGGGGAAATCGTGGTTGTGTTGCTGGAAGAGGGCCTCCAGCAGGGAGGCGGCGAGCAGCTGCTCGAAGGGGGGATCAGTCCTCCGACGGGGGTGGAGGAGGGGGAGCGCAGATGAGGGGGAAGGAGACCTGGTGGCGATCGACAAGGGGTTCGCGTTCGAGCTGGACGAGCTGCTGAGGGCGTCGGCGTACATGCTGGGGAAGAGCGGGCTGGGCATCGTCTACAAGGTGGTGCTGGGGAACGGGGTGCCTGTGGGTGTGCGGCGGCTGGGGGAGGGCAGAGCGCAGCAGCACAAGGAGTTCACGGCGGAGGCGCAGGCCATCGGCCGAGTGCGCCACCCCAACGTGGTGCGGTTCAGGGCGGCACGGAGGCGGAAGAGGAGGGGGAGACGAAGGGGAGCCTGGAGGGGAGGAAGGGGGTGCGGAGGACGTGGCGGATTGAGAGAGCGCCATTGCCGCCGAGGTGGAGGGAGGGGGAGAGATGAATAGAGAAGGTGGGGAGCGGCGGGGTTCCTAGGGTTTGGCGAGAGAGAGAGAGAGAGAGAGAGAGAGAGAGAGAGAGAGAGAGAAGGGTTTCTTTTTAAGTAAGTAGGGGTCTTTATGTAATATATAAAATTTAAGAATTTATATGTAATTATAGGATAGTTGAGAGATGTATATATAAAATTATAGGAAATAAAAAATAAATTTAAACATATTCTTAAGCATATAAAGATATTTATGTAAAATAATATATTAATTCAAATCTCAATTAAATTGGTTATCAAACAACGATCTTAATAGAAGTCTAATATATTTTAAGTGCTTATTAAATTGACAATAGATAACAAATTCGACTTTAGACATTTTAATTAAGTGTTGTCAAACATCACCTAAGACTACGACTCACCGAGCCTAGAAATTAATTACAGAACATTACATACACTAAAATAAAAAAGAATCCTTATAATGACTCCAAACAGTTAATGTCTGAACTTAACCGTGGAATCAATTAGCAAAAGTCGGGTTATAAATTTGTTGGAGTCAAATATCAAACCTATTGTTTCTTATCCCAATCCGATAAGAATTATAAAAAATATTGGATTCGAAATCGGATACGGAAATAACAGTTACCGTATGTAAATATATTTCTTCAAATCATTAGAAATCGGATTAAAAAATTGGATAGTATTGAATATAAATAGATTCAAAAATTTTGATTTAGAAATCTGATAATAAGATATTTGGATAATATATAATATATATTATCATATTTAAAAATCGATAATCATATACGAAAACTATTATTTTCATATCTCATTTTCAATAACTTATCCGATATATCTGAATCTAATTTACTATCGGTGGTTAAATGAGTTTTAGAATTTTATAATTTTTATTGAAATTGAATCAGATAATCAAAATTTTAAATATTTTTACGACCCTAAGCAAAAATATCTGTCATTTCTAGAGAATAACTAGGTGCCAGAGCACATGGATGAGTAAATAATTTCAAGCTTTTAGATCCTTGGAAAATATATATACATATACCCCATGATTAATTGCTTCACAAGCTAAGTATGCTAGCATGATGGGTGGCAGTCGTTAAAGAAATCAGATCTTACAGAGCTATGGAGAAAGGGACAATTCATCACCACCCCCATCACCAAAAAGGAAAAGGGCAATTTTGGGATCCCAAGGCTAGCTCTCCCAACACTCCCCACTATATCCCTCGTGGCATGTACACATTGGATTCTTGGAGGAGATGGTGACGTGTGTTTGCGGATGTCCCCCTACTTTAGCCCTAGTTCAAGTTCTTTGTCATGTTCAATTTCTCTTCCTGATCCCTTTGTTGCCCTTTACCATTTTTTTTTCCTTTTCATTTAGATGAGTAGCTAAAGTGGATTTTTGAAACCATGCCATATGACCTAACCTAATTTTGTCAAGAGAATAACTACAACAGATAATCGACAATTAAGAAAGAAGGAGAAAAGAACTAGCAGGAGAAAATAGCGGTTAAGGAGGAGCAAAAGTGTATGTTGCCATTAGGGCTGTCAATGGGCCGGGCCCGGGCTGGGCTTACATGAGCCCGGCCCAGGCCCGACTCATCAATATGAAAACCCAAGCCCGGCTCAAGCTCGAACAATGTCAGGCCGAGCTGGGCTGGGCCCAATATTTTTTTAAAATTGTAAAGTCCGACTAAGGCCCGATCCGGCCCAAATACTTAAATAAAAATTAAATTAATAATAAAAATAATATATTTAATAATATCAAACTTATAATCTCATTCAATTAAGTAGAGTTTTGATGTTCCTTATTTAATTTGTTTGAAAAGAGAGTTTTTAACTTTTAAATAAATAAAATAACAATTTTAACTAAGTAAAATTTAAGATTTTGAAAAGAAAAGAGAACGGGGCAGGCCGGTCCATCGGGCCGAACTCAAAGCCCGAGTTCGGCCCATGGGCTTAGTCGGGCTGTGTTTTTAGGCCCTATTGAAAATCCACGGACCAAAAAGAGTCTTGCAACCCGACCCAAAATCGGGCTAAACTCGCGAACCTGTCGGCCGGCCCGACTCATTGACAGCCCTAGTTGCCATGTGGATGGGGAGAGAAGAAAATAAAAGGCGTAAGTAAGAAAGTGTTGTTCTTGAATCTTGACAGACTAAGCGGGATCAGGAATAGTTGAAGAGGTGTACAATGTGGGAAAATAAAACATTTACTTTCAATACTAGAGATACTCATAATTTTCTTTAAGATTTTTTTTTTTACCTATCACTCTCCCACAATCTATATATCAATATTCTACATATCACCTTTGTAATTCCCCAAACCCCTTTGAAATCTACTCCAAGTAATTTATAACTATTAACTAAGCTCCTAAAGTTAGTTGCCCATCCAAAACAAAAGAATTTCTAAGTAGAATATTCCCTTTAAATTAAGTGTTAATAATTTTAGACCAAAATTACCCATACCATTTACATTTTAGTAGATTTCAGGGTGATATTTGAAAATCAAGAGATAATATGCACAGTTAGACGTATCGTATCCAATTGATGTTATATATCTATATCGATCATATCATGTCTCAGATGTTGTGGCCCCTAACAATCAATACACTGGGTCTAATGTGGCCTCAACGAACTACGTACAACAATATTAAACGCCGTTCGATCGAGTACCATATCGATTTGAACTGAGTTGAACCACTGTAGTTCCCATCTCTATAACACATCGTTCCCATCGCTCTTGAAGCAACTGAAGCTCTCAACATCTTGCAAAACGCTCGGTGAAAGTTCTACTCCATCCAGTCACCATCTCTCATTTCAATATTTTTGTTTATTTCTTTTCTTTTCTTTACAGATTTTGCTAAGGAAAGTAGCTAGGTTACATCCAGTTTTAAAGTGGAATATTGTCTTTTTATGACATTGTAAATATTAAAAAAAATAGAATTATGCATACTTTTGTATATGTTATATTAATAGTTTAATATTTTATGTTAATGGCCTTTTATTACTTGCCATTGAATTTTAGATATTATTATCATGTGTTAATAGTGTTTTCTGTATAAAAAAAAACTTTAAATTCTAAAAACAACACAATTTTCTAAAATTAAAAAATAGGTTCTTTTGGGTCAGATCGACTAAACCAGTGTGGATGATAAGATATGCTAGTCTATACTGTATCATAGGATCTCAGATCAATCTGATCAAGTGGTACGTTCAACTTTGGTAATATGTAAAAAAACTATTTTCTTTATGAACTTGAGATTTAACATTTTTTATATACTTCTGTTTTAAACTTGTGAAGCTTAAATTTTAATCACCTTCATACACGTACACCATCTTTTTTTATGTTTTTTTTTCAGAGGGCAATAAGCATACAATATCTTAATATCTGGCTTACCGACAGTCTAGGATGGAGAGGCATGTCGCGTTCGAAGTGAACCCTGCGAGTAGCAGGGGAAGCAGGTTCGGAAGAGGCAAAAGGCAGGATTCCCGGATCCAACTTTCCTATTCTTTTTTACTCCTCTTCCCTTTTTATCACTGTTTGAGATCCACCAAGCTGCTTTGCGAAGCCAAGATCTTATTGGATCAGAAGCACGGTACAGTAGTACATAAAGGAACCCACGGCATGCCAACCTATCACAAGAGAAACATTTACTTTGGCAGTCGGGCGGAGGAGTGATACGTCGGAGGCTAAGATTTTGATCTAAAACAATGTTCGGCCGCTCGTTTCTAAACATCAGTAGATAAGTTCATTGCTAGGTTGATAACATGATCTACACTTATTTGTGTTAACGAGAGTACGAGTACGGACAGTAGAATATTTCGACCGGAACACTAAATATTTGTCTTATGAGAAATGCCCTATCTAAGACGGGAGTATAAGTTGACGTGAGATATGAAGTGGCAAAAGATTACGACGAGTAGTGGATCGTGTTACCTTTGTAGTGTAGTCTAATCTATAATTATATATTAGAAGAGACACTTTTGATTTTCGTCTGTTCCAATTCTCTTCCGGTTCAACTATGGCCTTTAAATTCCATGCGCATTTAATTAGTTTGAATAGACGACGCCGAATCTAACGTATGCTCTTCCCATGCGTATCCGTTTTCCATCTCGCGGGCATGCGTCAATGGCACTGAATCTGATGCATGCTCTTTCAATGCCTTTCCGTTTTCCATCCAACGGGCATGCGTCAGTATGAATGCATTCCTTTTATGAGATTGATGCAAAAGGGGGCACGGCAGGAGGAGCTTGATGCCTGTATGAATGCATTCCTGTCTAGCATCTTATGTTTAACTGTCATTCGAATTAGACCTTTTTTTCTTTGATCTTTTTGTTTATTGTGCTGTCATCTTTCATATTTTCTATTACTTAGTTTACTCTTTTGGCCGTCCACAAACAGCGAGACGTGGTTCCCATTGACATTAACCGCGATGCTGGTAGGTTATACTGGGTCACCATTGATGTATTAGGATGTTGATTTGTTTAGTTGACTATTTTTTCCCCTTAATTTGTGTTGGGATTTGGTTGAATACTGCAGGGGATGCTTCAGATGTAGATGATGAGCAGCCAGTATTTGATTTTGAGGTTGGTGGCTTGTGCATTGAATTTTCATGCAGCTTGATGAATTATAATTACAAAGAGTTTGGAGAACACTTAAAATCAATTTTTAGCGAGTCACAATGCTTATATCATAAGGCAGAAAATGTGTGCACAAAAAGAATAGCAATGTGCCGGTCATGGACGTCTCCGTGGCGTTTTTGCCTTGTGGCTTTTGCCATCTGGGTAACCTTCAACATTCTAAAAATGGCCGTATATAATAGGACAGCAAAGATTATTAGGGTAGTAATGTATGTGCCAAGCTGGCTGGCATAATTTTCTCATATTGGGTTGGTGTTGTGCTTCCACAGAAGTTATGTGGCTTGCCATATTCTTGAGAGATGTCTCAGAATTCTTACCTCCCTCTTTGTCCTCATGTATATTTGCTTTTTCCCCAAGAGGCACGTTATTTTAAAAAATGTCTTTCCGAGTTCTCTTATCTTTTAAACCCCTGATATGTTGTTGTCAAACTTGATGTTTAATATGGCTTCATCGTCTTTCAATAATTTCATCTGTTCTCCATAGTAGAGCGAAATAGTAAAATTATAAACTTAAACCTTTGGTCATTGTCTGATCATCATAAAAGCAGACAAAGAAATGTCTGCAAAAGAGAAGGTTAGATTCTTTGAGAAGGTGAAAAGTGGGATTAACTATTTCAATGACATGCACTTAACTAGCTATATTAAAGCTTTTAATGTTATAGGAATGGAATCATCCGGGTTGGTTGGAGATAACTATAAGGCATGCATCACCCTTGATTTGAATTGTTTCGGCCAAGTTATCTGAGGCAGATCCTAGATTCTATTGCAGCAGACTAAGTGTGAGGCATATGGCGGCAAACAGTGGTGGCAGGGATGGCTGAGAATCCTAATGGGTAAGTACATGGGTTCTCCCATCTTGCCTCACCCTTGAGGGTATGTGGAAATCAAAACCAGATTGGATTTGCTGATCTGATGGGATTTTGCTCAAAACCATCCACCCTGACTTTTCATACCCCGATGCTTACTAGGGGTCAGCCACACGAGGGTGGATCAGCTTGGTTCAGCTGAATTGGCTGATCCCACACCAAGATAGAAGAAGAATCAAAGGCCAAAAAGAAAATTTGGGGGAGGGGAGAAAATACTTACCTGTCTATAACCACTATTAACAGAAAAAACTATACGAATGTCATAAAAGTGATAAAACATACAATTTTAAAAAGCTAAAATGGAAAGTTTTCAAAATGTTGAATATTATAATAATTTTATTGCATCCATAATTATATGCGCGTTTCTTTAACTAATATGACAATTGATTTGGTGACACTCCATAATCTCTTGGTGTCTTAGTTTTTCCAAAAATATCATATTTAAGTTTATTTTATGTCTCAAAGGTAGATGCCAATATATAAAAGCAACAAAAAAGAGGTGGATTTAGATTGAAAAATGCGATGACAAGGATATAAAAAGAAGGTGGGGGGGAGGGGGATAAAGTGAAGAGAAATGTTAATTATTTAGACGGCCGAGTAGTTAGCTAAGATGGAACCGTCGCGCGCTCGCCTGATTGGTCGGGTGCGGTGTCCCACAACATTCACATCATGCAAGTTAAGTTATCCGGCCGCCCGAATAACTAACATTTCTCTAAAGTGAAATCTTAATATTCCTCCTTCACACTTCCACCCTTTTACATATTATTTACTTATCTAATGTAAGACCTGTTAGTTGTTGTCTTATATTCGATAATATGATAACTAGACTTTTGTGAATCTATAAGACTCATTTAAAGTACAATGTTGATAAGTCTGAACTATCGATCATTACCGATTTATCTCTCAAATCTGTACTAGACTTATTACGAGTACGAACATATTTCATTACGTACTCCAAAAAATTTTGTTAAATTTCCGACTCTATAATTATATTGGTGTTCAATATCCAAAATTTCTTTTCATTCCTTATCGCGAAAAGGTTAAAAGAAGTATGAAAAGAAAGGAGAATGGAATTTGACAACCGCATGCTCGAAATATGGTTTCAAGGAAAAATCCTCCAAACATGAGGATGAGGCATCCACATTATTTCTTTTATTATTAGACTTTCATTATCAGATTTATTTTTCCCCGAAAAGCTCATCAAGAAGTTTTAAGAAAAATAATCAATTATTATAAATGAGAGTGACTTTAAGAAAAAAACAATGTCTTCCTAAAGCACCATTTAGAGCCCTAAACTGAACGAGAATGATAAGGCATCCCCTGTGCTCTTAATTAACTCTCTTACCATCATCAGTTTGCATAACTTCTTCTCTAATTAAGATAGAGCTTTCCGTCTAGCTAGCTATAGTATTGACTGACATGTGATTTTCGCTATTCTTTCTCATGTGTTTTTCTTCTGTAAAAATATATTACTCACTAAATTACTATTTATCATATTATATTTGTCATTTTTAAATTATTATTTATCACATAAATAGTAATTTAAATATAATTTATATTAAAATATTATATGGAATGGATCCCCATCCTAAAATGGAGAGGAAAACTACCCAACTAGTAGACCAAGAGCATGATTTTTCAAGTCTTCTCTTACGTCTTAAGGTGTTCAGAATTTGATTCAAATCGCCAAAATCAAATTGAACTGACGGTTTGGTTCGTTTTGAGAGACTTGCGATTTGGTTCGAAACGGAATAAATAGAATATATATATATATATAACGATTAATAATAACAGTTAATATCACAATAAGATCCGTTGGTTAGTGTAGGATTCGAATCCTGGGATCACCATAAACGTCATTTATATTTTTTTGCGATTTGAGTCGAATTGGTTCGATTCTATTTAATTTGGTCAAAAAAATAGCATAAACCAAACCATACGACTTGGTTAAAAAATAACATAAATCAAATCAAATAACGCCTTGAGCACCTCCACTTGTGCCCACGCCTTTTGTTTTTTTTTTATCTAACGTACCGACACCTTATCCATGCCTCGACACGACTTTTATTAATAAATTCTAGCTAGCATATCATATGCTCGTCCCTCTCCATTCTAACTTGACGGCGGCGTCATTTGTTGGTGGGCAGCTCCGTGGGTACCTCCTCACATGGCAGACAGTGCCAAACGTACAATAATGATAATGTTTTTCTAACCCCTTTTATATATACGAGGGTACTTACGGGAATCCCAAGTGACATGTTCTTGTTTATTTAGTCATGGGATTCCATTTCTTCTTCGCTTGCTTTTATATATTTATATATATTAAAAAAAGTTATGAAAGAATTAATAGTTGCTCTTTGATAGAAATCTGATATCATTTTTTAATCTTTGTCAAACTTTTCAGTACCGTATAATCTCTACTTTTTACCGGACTTATTTTTAAATCTCTCGAGTTAACTCGCGTTATATAAAAAAAGGTCGTTTAAGTATGTAACTATACAAGTATTTAATTATGTAAGTTATGTAATTATGTGAGTATTTAAGTATGTAATTTGTATTTTACTAACTATATCAGTACATAATTATGTAAGTACTTAATAATTATGTTAATATGCAACTATGTAAGTATGTAACTTATGTAATTATATAAATATTTAAATATGTAACTTGTACTTATTAACTATGTAAGTTACATAATTATGTAAGTATGTAAGTTATAGTATTTAAGTATGTAAAAATGTAAGTATTTAACCAACTCTTACATACCTACATAGTTAGTGAAGGAAATATGTAACTTACATAGTTTCATACTTAAATATTTACATAACTTACATACTTAGCTATCTATTTTACATAACAGGTGTTAACGAGAGAGATTTAATGAGAGAGTTAACGTGAGAGACTTAAAAATATGTCTCGCAAAAAATGGAGATTATGCGGTGTTGAAAAATTTATCAGAGATTGAAAAATAATATCAATCTCTAACAAGAAGCAATTATTAAGTCTCCCAAAAATTATATTAAATCTCTAACATTTATCGTTTAATTTCATTCATTTAATTAAGCCACATCGACAAAAAAGACTAGCTTAAATTCTACAACTTTTTCAAAAAAATAGTTATTCTTACAACTTTCTTCTCTCTCTCACTATTGAGTCGCAGCATCTCTCGGTCAATCCTATTGAATTATCTCTCCCCTTTTTGTGAAGAGAGATATGTTAATACTTTCACCCCTTATTCAACAGTTATATTCATATACTAAATATTCTTTTCACTTTGACAGATTGCCAGTCAGAGTGTGATATAAGTGGTGACTTCTTTCTTTTTGAGGATATATAATATAATGTGAAGATTTTAAGGATATACACTTAGGTATGATAGATTTCAAAGTATATGAAATTTTCCTTATAACTTATTATTCACCAACCATCTCCATGAATGCACCTCATGATAAGTTATTATTCACCAACCATCTCCATGAATGGACCTCATGATATAAGTTATTATTCACCAACCATCTCCATGAATGGACCTCATGATTAACTGATTATATTTAACCTTTATGACCAAAAGAAACTATATATAATACTTTCACTTATGCCTTGTGACATGGGAAGGTGAGGTCCAAGAGGCTACAAAGAGGAAGTTGACCACCCCCGGTTATTACGGGTCCGATTTGTATAATGGAGCTGCAAACTTATTTTATTATGAATAGAATAGGTTGACACTGATTTAGGCAACCTTTGATTACAATTTTAAAAAAGAAAAAATCGATAAAAGTGATATTTCGTCGAAGATGACGTGGTGCGCGATTTTATTCTGTCGCTTGCATCTTTTGCGATGCGGGCGACTAGGCATATGATATATATTTAAAAAATAAAAAAATTCTTCATAAAACTGCCATGTGTCTTTTTTCTCTTCGTTGGTTTCAAAATCTTTTAAAAGTGGTATTAGACTTAGAGGTGTTCATTTTTCGGTTCAACCCAAAAAATCAATCGAACCGACCGATTTGGTTCGATTCAATTTGGGTTGAACAATGACACAGTTCAATTCGATTTTGCACAGAGAAATTGAATGAATCGAAATATATATTAAATATATTTAAATAATAAATATATCATAAAAAAATCTAGCCCAGTGGACTAGCCTTTTGTTTGTATTTTTTTTTCGATTCGATTCGATTTGAATAAAAAAAAGTCTAAATCGGTTCGAACCGAACCGTGAACAGCCCTAATTAGATCCCGCTTTTTCACCCGCAAATTTATCCATCTATCTCTCTTTTTCCCACAATTTTGCAAGGCTCCGAAGTGGAGACAGAGGGCGAGTTGTTTGGAAACGGGACGAGTCTTGTCAAAAAAAATTATTTCAAAATTTTTCAAACCCACTCCCAAACGTTGCCTTAGAAGAATTCACTAAAAAAACATTACCTTGTTGAGGTGGGCAATGTTAATCATAAATAGGTTGTTATCATCTTAGAACTAATAAACGCCCCATGACATATGGCCGTCTGATCATATCATCTGATCCCTTTTGTTATTGGTAAGTTTTCTTTTGAAAAATTTTGTTTTGCTTGTTTTTGTTCACTGGAGTACCAAACATGACAAATGCAGAGGAGCAGGAGAGGCAAAAGCTTGGAAGGTTTTATCTTCTTTGTCCTGGAGGCGGATATGACGGCTCAATTCCATGGATCGATCTCCATGTCTGTTCTGGATTAGATATATACTGCTCTTTTTAAGAAGGTTGGGGACCCAACTCTGCCAATAATGATTAATACCCCACCACCCCACCAAAGCCCTAAACCAATCGGATGGCTTGACCTTCCTATTGTTCAGAAAATGTTTCCTTCACCAGCAAGCTGCATAGAACATGATTAGGGCAAGGAGATGATTAATTGAACATAATTAATTTTTATGAAGTAAGATTGTCAATAAATCGAGTTCGAGTCGAGTTAAATTAGACAACACTTAAATCCGATATTATCTTTTCTAAGACTAAGTCTGACCTAAATTTGAGTGGCATCAAGTTACGTCGGATCGGATCTAGTTAATCTACCAAATTATAAAATCTGACTTCAACTCAGTTCAGCTCAAAAGATTTAGTAAAAAATTTATTAAAAAATATTAGTGTCAATAAAAAATATTTGTAAGAGCATTTGATCGACCAGATGTTTAATATCGGTCGATCGATTTAGAGGTCAATCATTCGAAAACTTAATATTGATTGATGGTTGAGATTTGATCAATTAAAAATTTAATATCGATCCATTGATTTAGGGTTTACTCACCTAAAGGTTTAATATAGAGGGCCATTTGGGTCTATTCAGGCTGAATAAAAACTTCGAGTTCGATCCAAATTTTCATCAAGTCAGATTTTAGATCAATTCAAAAAATTGCGAGTTTAAAAAAAATGTGGCGACTTGGTGCAATGTCAGGTCAAATTTATACCTAGATTTATCGAACCGGCTTGATTCACTGATAACTCTATTTAAAAATTAGGTTAAATGGATGTCCAAACAGAAAAAATGAGATGTGCGACTATGAATTGTGTCCCAAAAGTTGGATTGGATTTGATATTCACAGCGCCTGTTCACGATTCTTCTCTCTCTATAGGTGCTATATCTATATTTTTTAAGCTCAAGAGCCATTGAAAGATTAATCATGAAAAGTCTATGCATCATGTGGAAGAACATTTCCTTTTGTACTTTAAAAGATATATTTAAAAGTCACTCCCCAACCTCTAAAATCGTGTCAAAGGGTGCGCTAAACAAGAACTTTTTTGGTTGAGAGTGGCATTTTAAATGACTGATCACTGATATCAAAAATGCAAAAAAGACATCGAGATGGTCCTTTAATACGTCAGAGGATTCACACCAGTTCTTACACTCGTTCATGTCTTAATAAGTCAGAGGATTCACACTCGTTCGTGTGAATCACAACATGCAAAAATGGTGAAAAGCAAAGGCGTTCTTGCGTCCACGTGATGTCTTAAAGAATGACCTCCTAATAGTAAGAGAGCTAAAAAAACACCAAACTTGACCAAGTTACTAAGTCAAACGATTCCCACCCCGTTGTTGCTCTTCCGCATGTCATACTCGATTAGGTTTATATAATAAACCGTTCTCATATATGCTTCTCTAGATTGTGGCATTTATGTTTATAATCTAACTTTTAAAATTTATTAAATGTTCATGATTTATTTAAATATTAATAATTATGTTTCAACTGTGTCAAAATCATAAATTTATTAAGCTCTCATGTTATAGGAGAACTTTTTAGTATTTCCTCGGATTTTAGCATATTTTAAGAATAAGAAAAATTCACAATGCGATCATTGAGATATGAGTACCATTTGGTGCAAACCCTCGGCTGTAGTTTGCAATTACGTGGTTGTAAACTACAACCCCATTAGAGATGGACACAATCTTAGGATCTCACTCTCCCAATGGAGAGCTGAGTTTGTTGTAAATCGTCGTACGATTTGCAACAAATATTTTCCTTGAGTTATATTGACAACTGATGTAAATCAAAAAATAATCGTAAATATAGCACCTTCCAATGAGTGCACATAAAAGAAACTATTAATAAATTCTTAGCTCACTGCCTCCTCGCCCTTTTTTAGAGGAGTCCCACTTCTATTTTTTACTCGGCCAATATCGGGATTGATTAGGCCGTGAGTTTTGCATATGTTATATAATTATTTTTTAAAAAATAATTTAATAATATCATTTAGTAGCATATCTTTTAAGTACCAATCAAAATATGCTAACGATCTTCTTATTTACAAAATATTTTAGATAAATTAATTAATAATTTTTAATTATAATAGAAGAGATTTTTATTGCAATAAGATTTAACGTAAATTATAAAAAAAAGATAACAGTTACGATATAGTTTTATCAAGAATAAAAAAATAAGTGAAATATTTAGTAGAGACTGTTAATTAATTTATCTAATATTTTAAAATTTCTTTTAATAAATATTACTTTTATAAATAATATTATTTTAATATGTTATTAAATAATGTTAAAAATATTTTCCTTCCTTTTTAGAGTGACCAGGTTGATGGGATTATTACGAGAACGACGTGGCAGTTGGCCTCGGCCGCGGGGACCCCGAGGAGGGTAACGTCATCGTAGACGGAGGGTCCACTGTCGGCGAACTCCAAGGGTTGATTTCAACATCAACAGCCCGAGAGCAGTAACCGGCACGTGGAGCCCACAGACGCCAGCTCCCTCCCCTCCCTTCGCGCCCGCGGGGAAAAAGGTGCCCCCTGTGCTCTGTAAACGGCGCCAACCAGCAATCCCCGTCTTGTCGCCTCTCTCTCTCTCTCTCTCTCTCTCTCTCTCTTGCGTAGCGTAGGTTTTCTACACAAACCCAAGTCCTCTCTCTCTCTCTCTCCCCGCTGTCTGTGTCTGGTGCGTGTGCTCTGTCTCTCTTGGTGTCTTGGGTCTGTGTTTCCTCCTCTGTCTGTGACTGTCTCTTGCGTTGTGTGTGCTTCCACTCAACTCATCTCTCTCTCTCTAAAATCCAACCCTACTTACTGGCAGAGTTGCTACTGTTGCTGCTGAGGTCCACCCTCCCACTTCTCTCCCTCTCCCCCCCGCTACCGGGGTGTCCTCTGTGGAGTCTGGTCCCCTTTTTGTTTTGGGCAGAGGATTCTTGTTCTCTTCACTCTTATTTCGGCATTTTGCTTCTTTCATCTAAGGTGCGTGCTTTGGAGCAACCGGACCCTGGAGCCTGGAGGGAGTCTTTCTGCATTTTGCCCCTTTGGAAGGGATCGGCGGCTTCCCGTGCTCTCTTGACCCCAGTGGAAGAACTCAGATTTGCGCAGGAGGAGTCGGCATCGGCGGCTTACCTTCTTCCTACTGGTACGTCCGAGTTGCTCCTTTGGCCCCCTCCACCTACTCGTTCTCTACTTCGTTTCAGTGTGGCGGTTCGGTATTCTTCCGCTGTTGCCTACTACACTTTTTCTCTTTTCTGTGGGTTTCCTCTCTTTCCTCTTTCTTCTTCGCTTTGTTTCGGATTTTTCCTGGATTTTCCTTTTCTGATTTCGGAGCTCTTCTGGACTGGATCATTATGTAAAAAATAGGGTAAAGAAAAGGTGTCTTTCAATTTGTTGCTTAATTTATTTTGTGGGTATTCTTTGCTGCTGCTCTCTCCCTTTCTGGGCCATCTCCAACTCGCTCCAATTGGGTCTACCTGCTTGCAAGTTCTGATGGGAAGAAACTGGGTTGAGTCTTTCTGTGAATCGCTTGGATTAGCCTAGAATGCTGAAACTTACCCAAATCCCTACGCTTTCCCTTGTATGGTTGGATGTAAACTACTTAATCTCTAACTTTTTTCCTTTTTGGGTTGACATTAAGAACTGAAACTTGATATCAGGCTTCAGTATTCTACAAAGAACAGATGTGGCTGGTTTTGAAACCAGTTATATCAAACTCTAGAGATTTCAGTGGTTTAGGTCAACCCAAAAGAGCTTTCTTTGAGATTTCTTGCCCGAGCTTCTGAGAGAAGGATTGGATCTGTTGTATGGATAGATTTGTTCTAGCATTTTGCTAACCTGAGGATCTGCTAAATGGGATTGGTCTCTGCATAATTCTAGTTCAAGTTATGATAAACTGAAGTCCATCTCAACAAAAAATGTTTTACCGTCAATCTGCCTATCCAATAGAACATCATCCGTTACAGTTTTATCTTAATTTTTTTTACCTTTTTATGAATAACTTCGGAACAATTATTTTGCTATTTGTGAGATGAAATTTTTTAAGTTCAGATGAACTTAGAGTGAAAGCATCCCAGATTAGGGGCTCCACAACTGACTGTGAGATCTTTTGACTTAATGTGTCCTGCAGAATCGTCTCTCACTTGGAGGCCAGTTTGATTCATGGAAATATGAGTTGTGCCGGGTTGCTATATTCGCTTCTAACTATCTATTTACAGAACCATGTGAAGCATTGAGGAGCTATTATGCTGGGGATACAGAATGGAAGTCAAAAGGAGTACTTTGCTGCATCAAAACCCTAAGTTTGCAGAGGAAAAGGCCTTCTTCTCCAGATCGAGCAAGGTCATAGGTCCAAAAGAAAAGAGTAAAGCCTCTAAATGCTATCAACAGAAAGTGTTAGTGCGGAATGTTGATGGCAGGCCTCTGTTTCCACCCAAATCTTCAGGGTGTGAGCAGAAGCCCTGGCCAACCAAGGTGTCTGCTGTCTCAGTTCGAGGTGAAGAACTTGTAAAGCACATGTCAAATGTCCCAGGCTATCTACAACATGTAGACCAGGGTGGAGATGTCCAGGAGAAGGCTCTGAACTTTGGAGTGCTCGACTGGCAGCGCCTCGAGAAATGGAAAGGTGACCGCAGATATTTGAGTGTCAATGAGAAAGCTGCAGTTTCTCCAGCAAGCAGTAATGGCTCTTCCTCATTCTCAATGTTTGAGTCTTCCAGCCAATCTTGTAGAAGCAGTAGTAGTAGCTATGTAGCCCAAAGTACCCAATCCCCTTCCTTGAACCATTGCCAGGATTCTCCTACACAGGAGGTCATGAAGGGATATCAACAGAACAAGCCTCCTCAAATAGCAAGCAAAGTTACAGTCCTGAAATGGCATACAGGAGATGCCCCATTAGGCATCGCATTTCTCACTCAGGAGAAAAGCGTCCGATTGTTGTTAATTTAGCAGCAAAGTTTGAAGAAGCAAAGCAAAAAGCTCCTGAGTTTTTTTCTTTTTCTGATGATGTAAGGCCCTTTTCGGGTGCCAACTCTTCTTCGGGTGCCAACTCTTTGAAACCAAGATCAAAAGATTCTGTAACGACAAATTCTGTGAATAGAAAGATGAAGAAGCTGGAGGTTGTTTCAGATCATAGAGAGAGGAGGTCAGGAGAATTGAGATACAAAGGCCCCAGCAGTTCAGTTGCCATAGAAGATCATTCAGGGTTCTCAGAGGTCAATGATGGCATGTCAGGCAATTTTCAGAAGGGCGTCCACAACAGTGGACGTTTTAGCTTTGAATCAACAGAATCAGGTCATGAAATACAAACAGAATCAGGTTGTATGAGCTCTTCAGGAGCATTCCCTTCTGAAGATTCCCAGTTAACAACTTTCTCACCCAATGTTTCTCACTCATGTCCATTTCCCTGTGATGGTCAAATTGGAAGTCCAGATGTGAATGTATGGAAGGATCAGATTTTTCATGTGATTCAACTGATTTGTCACCATTTTCAGCTGCTGTAACAGTAGTCAGGTCAAATGGTTGTCAAGAGAAGCAAGATAAGTCTGCTAAGAGGCCTCATAACAATTATGCAAACAAAACATCTGAAAAATGGGACTGGAATGTTCTAAAGCCAGTTAGTCCAGGGGGAAGAGAACCATTGCCTAACAATCATTCAAGTGAAGATTCGAGTGGAATGACCAGGAGTTCCAGTTTAAAACAGAGCTCAGCCATGAGACAACCAAAATCAACATCTTTTGATAGACATACTGGGGACAAAGGAGCTGATCTCAGCAGAGGGAGGCGTAGCCCTCTGAGAAGGCTGCTGGATCCATTGCTGAAGCCCAGGGCACCTTCTCGAGCTTGCCCTCCCAGGCTAGCCGCAGGCTCAACAAATCAACCATCAAGTGAGTGCAAGCTTCCAGTAAACGAAGAATTAATATCAACTCATGGCCTGCACAGTTTTTGTAATTCTAGTACAAAATTGTCCACCGATGGTGCATGTAACCGAGGATCAAATTCTGCAAGTCAGTTACCCCCGGAGAACCACTCTTCAGTGAATGAGGGAAAAAAAGAAACCTCAACAAAGCAAGCTCTTTTGCGACTCGTGTGGAAGAATGGGACGCCTCTATTGACATTCTCAGTGAATGAAAATGACATCCTTGCAGCTACAAGGAAAAAAAGCACATCAGCTAAGCAGGATTGTGATTACATATACACATTTCACTATGTTCATGAAATTAAGAAAAAAACTGGTGGCTGGATAAGCCAAGGGAACAAGGGGAACAGAAAAGAGCTCGTCTCCAGGATTGTGGGTCAGATGAATGTCTCATGCCTCAGACGTCCCAGAGGTCACTTTGCTGTAAGGGAGTTTAACCTGTTTGGTCCGGAACTGAGGCCCACTGCTAACGAGGCTTTGGAGCCTGTTCCATGTAGTGAGTTAGCAGCCATTGTCATCCGGATTCCGGAGGAAAGTGTACAGAGCTCTGCCGGTGATATGCCTCAAGTAAGTAGCTGCCTTGATCGATCAGAGGCGAGGTTGATGGAAGATAAATGTGCTTACCAGACAGTGGAGAGACCAGGATGTCAGCAGAACCTACAGGAGACTGAACCGCCTATAGTAACCATATTGCCTAGTCAAGTCCATGGTTTGTCCGAGGGAGGCAAGCCTTCACCTCTAGTGCAGCGGTGGAAGTCTGGAGGATCATGTGACTGTGGGGGGTGGGATGTTGGTTGCTCACTGTCGATTCTAACAAACAGGCCAGAACATAGAGGCCATGGTGCAGCCCAATCTTGCCACAACATGGATGGCACTCATCGTGTTGAACTATTCATCCAGGTACCATCTCGTATCTTT
The DNA here is from genome assembly GCA_014218235.1 of Colocasia esculenta. Lineage (NCBI taxonomy): Eukaryota > Viridiplantae > Streptophyta > Magnoliopsida > Alismatales > Araceae > Colocasia > Colocasia esculenta. The sequence continues at coordinate 137,925,371 of CM024762.1, read as the reverse complement.
GTTCTTTCCTCCATTCCCTCTTTGTATTTTTACAGAGTTTCAGCATGTGCCTGTTGTCCTCAAAACCTAGTCATTGAGAGGATAGAGGCTACATTATATAAGGATTGGCATCCGATATGGGATATTCACCTAACACTATAAGAATTGACCCATTTGGAACCATCCGATATGGGATACATCCAAACCCCCCCAGCACGTGTCGGCCTCATTTTGGGCAAACGTTACGTGGATCTTAATGAGATGATGTTGGGACCCATGGTTTGGCGCATCGGATCGAATCGGTCCGATTCGGGCGAATCGGAACAAATCAGGAGAAATCCGATTCGCCCGATTCCCATCGAATCGGACCGATTCCCATCCGATTCTCATGTGAATCGGCCCGATTCAGGCGAATCGTGGCGGATCAGGAAAATCCCGATTCCCCGATGCGTCGAACCTTGGTGGGACCTATAGTCAGAAGAATGAGATCTGCTCTGGTACTGTGTACATGTCACCCTCAAAACCTAGACATTGAGAGGATAGAGGTTATACTATAGCAGAATTGATTCATTTTGAAATAATCTGATATGGATATATCCCAACATGGTATTCCTGGAAATTAGTCTTCCTACATGTTAATGGATCTGATCCTATCCTAATCCTCATGATTCCTAGGGAGGAGACGATGAAGGCAGACCCATCTTCAGCTTGGTTGCCTTCAAGGAGGAGCTGTACACAGTCCATTTCCATGCATCCGTTGCCTCTTTACAGGCATTCGCCATCTGCATTGCCCTGCTGCACGGTCGGAAACACACGGGCCTTGGCGAATTCCAGGATCCGCAGAACTGTGCACCAGTGGAAGCTTCCCCCATCAAGGCTTCAGCAAGGAAAGAAGTTGGACCTTCCTCAATGTCAACACCTTACCACCCTCCACTTTCACCAGTAGGCAGGGCGTAGCCGCTTGTGTCTGGTCGAAAAAGCCACAGACGCCATCAGCTAGTCAGTGGATATTGGCTCAAAGAGTTGTAACCGCTTTCTCTTTTGATATGTTGGCCTGTCTGTGGAACAATATCGCAAGTCCCTCCCAGAGTAGTAGTCTCTTCTGTGTTTCTGTACAATCAGTTGTATGATTTCTAGCACCTGGGGGAAGTACACTGTATCAAACATGCCTACTTTGGCAGCAAGTTATGTACTCATGGGCTAAGATATTCAAGTATAAGCTGAACCTACTTTTTAGCCTTAATTGTTTTGAAACAAAAAAGAGTGTACCCTTGTTATCCAGGGGCAGCGCTACCTCACTTGTTTGGATCGGATAGAGTTATCCTGTCGTATTCCTGGATAATTTTTCATACTATTCGTTAGTTTATGCCATCACTCGAAAGTCAGTTTAATTTTAATCATGCATTTACAGTCCCATACCCCATATCTCCAGGGGTAAGATAATTACCAAAGTGACAATTTCAGTTAGTCGTATAAAGGAATACGGAAGTTATGGCATATGGTCGATGGGAAGCACATCCAAGCATAGAAGTTATAGAATATTCGACTCTACAAGAATATTTTCCAGTCGTTTGTCCGAATAAACATTGGGTTGGGAGGAGAGAGATTTGGGATCGATCTAGAGATGTAAGTCTTTCTGGTGGCTTTAGCCACTTGGCTGCTAACCAACAAAAGAATATTCTCCAGGTCTCTGCCGTGACACATCATTGATTTAGACGCTTTGCTTATATTTGAGCATGATGAAAACTTAAGGTCAGTTTGGTTGCATGTAAAACTCCACATGTATAGACTATTTCTAGCCTCCTAGGCCCATAGGCCCATCAAGGCCCAGCAAGGCAAAACGGCTATGGCCCTTGCGCCACGTGTCCTCGACTCTAGCCAACCGGCTGCCGAACACGCTTCAGCTACTAAACCCCCAAGGGTCCCGACGGCAGTTTCCGAACAATGCGCAAGGCTGCTCGAACAAGATGTATCCTTACCGAGCAGATCAGGCGTCTCCTGCTCAAGCCCGTAATCGCCAAGGCACCCGAGCACCGGCCACTGCGCAGTCTCCGCGTCCGACGACCTCTAGGTCTCCAAGGGTGATCTCCGGATACCCCCCAGCCTGTTCGGTCTAACTCACCGAGCAGATCCTGTTCAAAGCACGATGCGGCCTCGCCTGCACAAGATGTGCCTCCGGGCACCAAGCACCGAACAGCCAGTCCAGCTACCGTCCAGGCTGCTTGTTCAGTACCTCCCGACCAGGGAGAGCAGAGAAGCTCCTCACCGCCTAGCAGCGGTTACTGCGGTATCACCGCACGCGCCCCACGTTCAAGAGAGCAATAACTGCAGGGCCCCTCAACGGGCACCTCAGCGCATAACTCCCCGCCAAGGGCGCCAACTGGCGCGTCCTTTCCGGCGTCATGGAGGGACGTTTCGTCCCCCCTCTCTCAAGACCCTCGCCTATAAACAGGCTCAGGTAACCTCCATGCGGAGGGAGGTGGTCTCGGACGCTCACACTCGCCCTCGCGCGACTCACACACGAGAACCCCATTTCCTTCAAGCCTCTCAAGTCTCATACTGACTTAGGCATCGGAGGGTTCTCCCCGGTTCTTCAACCGGCCCCTGATCTTATTCTGATTTTGCAGGCTCCTGTCCGCACCGGCATTCGTCTTCCCCATCTTCCCCGGTGGAGGTCAGTTTGGCTCTAGCCCAAATAGGAAAACGCCACCACAGTTTGGCGCCGTCTGTGGGAACGACAGCAGCCATGGCTCGCGGACGTTCCTCTCACCAGAACTTCAGCAACAAAGCGACGAGGTCTCGATAGTCGTGTGCGGACTCACGCGATAGAGTCCCCCCTATCGATGCCGCCGTCGCCCCCACCGGTGCACCCAGCGACGATCCTGCTGCTGCGGTACCTGCGACCGCCCTGGAGATAGCAGAGTTCCGGTGACAGATGCAACATCTGATAGGAATCTGTCAGGGGTCTCTAGGCCCAGTTGGCTAGACAACCGGCCCTAATGGTTCCCCCGCCATCGGAGCACCTGACGGAGCCGTCTCACCGACGGTCTCGTGCCCCTCCAGCGCCGCAGAAGCAGCATGCAAAATCGCCCCCGTTCGCATGCCGAACACCAGTGAGGCAGGCCAACTCACCCCGCTGTGCCGCGGCGGTTTTGGGCCCCACGCGTTCCGACATCGATTCCAGCGCCCACGCGTCCAGGCGCAAGGGCTCAGCGCATTTCGACGAGGAATTGGTCAGACGCCTCCGCCGCGTCACTGACCTTGAGCGCCACATGGACGCAATGATTCGGAAGGCAGAAGGCAGACTCTTGGGGGATGACGACCTAGACTTCCGCTCCCCGTTCACCGAGGAGATCCTGGAAGCCTGGGTCTCCCCAAAATTGCCTCTACCTTCCATCGCACCCTACGACGACACCATTGACCCAACGGACCACCTCCATGGGTTCGAGTCGCACATGGTGTTCCACGGAGCATCAGACGCGGCCAAATGTCGATCTTTCCCGACCACGCTGAAGGAGGCTGCACGGGCATGGTTCGCCCTCCCCGCAAGCTCCATCTCTTCCTTTCACCAGTTGAAAAAGTCCTTCCGGGACCACTTCCTGGTCGGAAGGTCTCAGCCGCGCACCGCGGCATCTCTTCTGTCTGTGCGGCAGAAGAAGGACGAAGCACTCTGGGACTACATCAAGCGGTTCCGAACAGAAGCGCTTCGCATCCCGCTCCTCGACGTCCCTTTAGCCACCAGTGCCCTCACCCGAGGCACTCGCGACGGCTTCCTTCAAAGGACGCTCGGGGTGCAGCAGCCGTCGACCCTCACCGAGCTCCTCTCCACGCCCTCTACCGCGGCCGGCTATGTTCGTAGAGGAAGAAAGGGCCCACATCATCCCCGCACAATCTCCCCGCTAATAAGGTACGTTTGTGATCACTCTTCCACCCCGCACCCCTCGTGCGTGCATCTCCACTCGGTGCCCACGTGCACCTGGCGATCACGATCTTTTTTATTTTATTGCCCTTTCTGCTTTCCACTCCATATCACACACATCACATATCCACTATTCATTCCCCCCTCTTCGTGGGCACCGCGAAACCGTCGTCTACAGCGACCAGGTCGCGACGTATCGCTGCATCATGTTAACGCGCCCCGGCACCGTCGCGTCTAGCAGATGCGACGGGGTACATGGCCGGCGTTCGGGAGCTCGGGGTCTTGGCAGATCGCGACCGCCGTCTCCATCGCGATGAGATCGCGATGGGGTACGTGTCGCGTTCTGAAGACTCAGGCTTGTTGCGGCACTCTTAGCTGACGTGGTCTTGTCACGACGCGCTTAAGGGACGCCTTCCAATTTCCTATCGCGACAGGCAGAATGGTCACGTTCTGGTGGTGACCTGCCGATACGTCGCCTCTCTGACCGAGAGTGACTGTCAGCAGGCTTTGGTGTTTTGCTTCCGCTGCGACTCGATTTTCTTGGCACCTGTGCTGTTCCTAGTGCAGTGCTACTCTAGTCTCTTCGCCCGGTGCTAGGCACTTGAGGGCTTGTCCACGAGATATGTTGTTACTGTTACCTGGGACCCCCGGTCCTCGCGCGCCTGTGTCAGAGGGAGTTGCTCCGGGCGGCGGGGTTTGCTCGAGTCGCTGACTCTGGTAGCAGTAGGGGAAAATGGTGGGACAACGGCGTTAGTCATTTGTAGAGCTCTCTTAGCTGATTCTGGGACGCCGGGTAGTTGGTAGCTCGTACGGCGCAGATCAGCTAGTACTTTCTCACTGCCTCACTCTACGTGGTTTCGGAACCATTTAGAGGGGTCAGGCGTGGGACCATAGTCCGGTCAGACTACGGCAGTTGTGTTGGTTCTTGTTCCGCGTCTCACTCCGACGGGAGACGCTAGACATGGACCGTTGGTCAAGGGTAAGGCGCGTGGCGCACCTGACCAGTTGACTAGTGTAGCGTTCTGTAGCTAGTGTGTTTGTCCAGGCAGTGTCTACTGTCTGTGTTACAGCTGGGTTCTTGTGGTGCCTTGGTTTACACGGGTTTTCCGGTCCCGCTGTGTAGCCTAGACCGACGACCGTGTAGTTTCTTTCACACTTCCGCACTTGACTCTGTTTAGTAGAATAGACTTTGCTGCTTTATTTATTTATTGCACTTAGTTCTATCTGCTGTTAGAATAGTGGAAGATTGGTAGTCCCTACTGGGCTTCTTCGTGAAGCTCACTCCCTTTTTGTAGGTGAGACTCACAGCAGCTCCCTCCACGCGGACTAGGAGATGGGCCTACACAGTCGGTGTCTCTAGTGAGCAGTGTTCCCCAAACAGTTGTACTTCGCCCTCAGGGTATGCCCCTAAGGGACCTGTCTTTCCCTTTTATATTCAGCACTTGTACTTTATTTACTTTGGGACTGTACTAGACTGTTACTTAGTGTTAGACACTTTTCGTTCACTTGTTGTGCACTTTAATACGTTTGTTGTTATTTATCTCTATTACATATCTTGTTAGACCCATCCGTTAGCCCTTCCAGGTCTCCGCACCCGTGGGCGGCGGTCCCGATGTTCGGATTCTTGGTGGGAGCCGAGGGTCCGAGCATCGGGGTCGTTACTGTGGTTCATAGCAAGGGGTCTATCTGGACTTGTAGTGAAATAATTAATAACGTAAAGTCCCTTAGGAAGTACAAGTAACACTGCTAGCCGCTGGAGTTTCTTGTTAACTTCTTATTGTGTTTTTTTGCAGAACCCACCATGCCTCACGCTTGCAGGCAGGTTCGTGAGCTGGTGGAGCGTCAGAGTTCGAGTCGGATGGGTCGGTTGCAGCCGAGCACGTGCCGATCGACGCTCAGCCCCAGCAGTTCGAGTAGCCTGGGGACCCGTTGTCGCAGGGCATTCCGTTGCAACAGGGAGAGCCACAGCAGCAGCAGCAGCAGTGGTTTCCGCCCCAGCCCCCACCGGCCGTCATGGAGCAGTGGTGGAGAGCGATGTTCCAGGGTCCTTGGCAGTACCCGCAGTGCCAGTAGTACCCCCAATACCCTCAGTACCATCCGTACCAGCATATGCCAGTAGGAGGTCAGCAGTTCGCAGAGATGGCAGCAGAGGAGCAGCCACCACCGACCCCACAGGCATCACTGGTTCAGCCAGAGGTACCCCCAGTGGTACGGCAGTAGACTCCAGTTGCAGCGGCAGCACCCGAGGACCGCACGGCGCTTCTGGAGAGATTTCTTCGTATTCGTCCTCCGACTTTTTCTGGTGACCGTGATCTAGACAGAGTAAGAGCTGGGTCCATGAGCTCGAGTGCACCTTCGAGACCATGGACTGTGCAGAGCTGGATCAAGGTCAGGTTAGCAGTATATCAGCTGAAGGGGTCACCCATGAGTGGTGGAGAGCAGTGAGCAGACCAATTTTCAGGGCAAGAGGCTGGATCAGATCACTTGGGCAGAGTTCCTAGTGGCCTTTCACGGCGAGTTCCTCCCCGATTACGTTTGCCGTGAGAGGAGGGACCTATTCCACGAGTTGGTGCAGGGAGACTTGACAGTGGGGCAGTACCACCAGAGATTTCTGCAGCTACTTTGACATGTTCCCCACGTGGCAGCTAGTGAGCAAGCTCGTATCGAGCGGTTCATTAGCAGGCTACGTTCAGACTTGAGGTGGGCCATGGCTGGTCACCTTTGTGACACCTTGGCAGTGGCAGTGGCGAGAGCTACGGCCCTGGAGAGGGAGTGTCAGTTTCAGCCGTAGCAAAGTGGGGGCTTAGGGAGGTCTTCTCCATACCAGCACCCTTCGGGCAGTCGAAGGAGTGTCTCCTCTTCTTCTTCTTCGGGGACAGGCGGTGCTGGCCTGACCTCGAAGTTGAAGAAGATGTTTGCTCGTGGAGGCAGGCGTCAGTACAAGCAGCAGTAGCAACGTCAGCAGGAGCAGCCAGTGGAGCAGTCTGTGCAGCAGAGAGCATAGCAAAGCCAGCAGGGCTCGCGTTGTTACCACTGTGGGCAACCGGGTCACTACAGGCGAGAGTGTTCGTTGAGGCAGCAGCAGCAGGCACCTTAGGCTCAGTACCGTCTACCCCAGCCAGCGCAGCGCCAGCAGCACCACTAGGCTCACTACCAGTAGCAGCGCCAGCAACAGCAGCAGCAGCCTCAGCGAGGACGTGGTCGCGGTCGGGTGATGAACATCACCAAAGAGGAGGCGGAGGCCTCTAATCTGGTCGTCGGTACGGTTCCCATCCTTGGTAGAGCTGCTAGAGTTTTGATTGATCCGGGTGCCACGCACTATTTTGCTTCTGAGGAGTTCTTTGCTTCCTTGTCTGAGTTTGCTTCAGAGCGGGCCTGTGACCTTGCAATTGAGCTGCCGACGGGTGACTTTATGCGTACCCTTGGTTACTTGGAGGGTGTCACCGTCGAGGTACAGGGCCACCAGCTACCAGCCAGACTATTTGCCTTGCAGCTCCACGACTTTGATGTCATTCTTGGCATGGACTGGTTAGAGGCGCACTCTGCACTGGTAGATTGTCAGTGGAAGACCGTGAGGTTCGAGATACCTGGAGCACTTGTGCTTTGCTTCCGAGGTACCCGGTCTGTCTGCCGACCCTTTGTCTCTTTATGTAGAGCTCGGCGCCTCATCCAAGATGGTTGTGTTGCTTTCTTGGCTTCTGTGTGTGTCTCGGATTCTGGTGAGATTGTTGTTTCAGATGTGCCTGTGGTTTGTGAGTTTGCCGACGTGTTTCCGGAGGATCGACCCGGCTTGCCGACTGAGCGGGAGGTAGATTTCTCCATTGAGTTGCTTCCGGAGACGATGCCTGCGTCCAAGGCACTGTATCGGATGGCACCGGTGGAGCTGTGGGAGTTGAAGCGCCAACTAGAGGAGATGCTTGCGTTGGGCTTCATTCGTCCTAGCCGTTCGCCGTGGGGAGAGCCTATTTTATTTGTGAGGAAGAAAGATGGCAGCCTCAGAATGTGCATTGATTATCGGCAGCTGAATTAGGTGACTGTGAAGAACAAGTATCCTTTGCCCAAGATCGATGACTTGTTCGACCAGTTACAGTCAGCTTCAGTGTTCTCGAAGATCGACTTGAGGTTGGGTTACTACCAGTTGCGGATCCGCGAGTCAGACATCGCCAGATCAGCTTTTCGCACCCGCTACGGCCACTTCGAATTTGTCGTGATGCCTTTTGGGCTCACGAATGCACCTGCAGCATTCATGGACCTGATGCACAGTGTTTTCTGAGAGTACCTGGACCAATTCGTGATGATGTTTGTCGACGACATCCTGGTGTACTCAGCGACGACAGAGGAGCACGAGGTCCACTTGAGGCGGGTGTTACAGGCTTTGAGGAGTCACCAAATTTACGCCAAATTCAGCAAGTGTGAATTTTGGCTAAAGGAGGTGCACTTCCTGGGTCACGTTGGTTCTGGTGCAGGTGTGGCGGTTGATCCCGCCAAGGTTGAGGCTGTGGTTTCTTGGGGCTAGCCCACTACAGTTGCAGAGGTTCGCAGTTTTTTGGGGTTGGTAGGCTACTACAGGAGGTTTGTGCAAGACTTCGCCAGAATTGCAGAGCCCTTAACCCGGTTGACCAGGCGGGAGACTCGGTTTGTGTGGATAGCAGAGTGCGAGCGCAATTTTCTCAGGAGCTGAAGAGCTGGCTGACTTCAGCTCCGATCCTTGTGGTACCTTCTGGAAGCGGTGGCTTTGTTGTCTACACAGACGCATCAGGTACTGGTTTGGGTGCTGTGTTGATGCAGCACGGTCGAGTAGTTGCTTATGCTTCTCGTCAGCTGAAGAAGCATGAGCAACACTACCAGACACACGACCTAGAGCTTGCAGCGGTCGTGTTTGCCTTGAGGTTGTGGAGGCACTACTTGCCGGTGAGGTGTTCGAGGTTTTCACATACACCGCAGCTCTCAGTACGTCTTCACGCAGAGAGATCTCAACCTCAGGCAACGAAGGTGGCTCGAGTACTTGAAGGACTACGACTTTACCCTTTCCTATCACCCGAAAGGCTAATGCCATAGCAAACGCTTTGAGTAGGAGAGCCCACTTGAGTTCTTTGTTGGTTAGACACTGGAGACTTCTGGAGGACGCCACTCAGGGTGTGTTCACGTCGTCTAGCCTCCGGGAGAGAGCAGTGTTGGCCAGCATGACAGTTCGCCCGTTGATATACCAGCAGGTGCTTGAGGCGGAGAGTGCAGACGTAGACTTGGCAGACGTGTTGTTGTTGCCGGAGGTGGTGCTGGATGAGGACAGCGAGGTTCGTGTTCAGAGACAGACTCTACGTTCCATAGGATGCCAGGGAGGAGGTACTTGCTGAGGCGCACTAGTCGCGATACTCTATTCTCCTGGCTCCACCAAGATGTATCATGACTGAGGGTACTCTTTTGGTGGCTTGGGATAAGAGAGATATCGCTGAGTTTGTTTCGCGCTGCCTTAACTGTCAGCAGGTGAAGGCAGGCACCAGCGTCCTGGTGGTGAGCTGCAGTCGCTTCCCATTCTTGTGTGGAGTGGGAGCACGTCACCATGGACTTTGTTTATGGCTTACCTCGCACTTCTCAGGGCACGACAGTGTTTGGTTCATCGTCGATAGGCGATGAAGACCGCTCGCTTCCTACCGATCAAAGCAGTGTGGTCAGTGACACAGACTCTCGTTGTTTGTGGACAGAGTGGTACCCTTGCATGGGACCCCTGGTCTCTATTGTCTCAAATAGAGATCCGAGTTCACTTCTCGTTTTCTGGCGCAGCTTTCAGCGGGCACTTGGCACTGAGCTGAGGTTGAGTTCAGCCTACCACCCACAAACAGACTGGCAGTCGGAGAGGACCATATAGACCCTCGAGGACTTGTTGAGAGCGTGTTGCCTAGACTGGGGTGGCACATGGGAGTTCGCACCTTCCCATGGTGGAGTTTTCATATAATAATAGCTATCACTCCAGCATCGGGATGGCGCCCTACGAGGCTCTGTATGGTCGACCGTGCAGGACACCGTTGCACTGGCACGAGGTTGGCAAGAGGCAGTTATTGGGTCTAGAGTTGGTGCAGCAGTGTGCAGACACCGTGAGGCTGTTCAGGCAGAGGTTGCAGACAGCGCAGAGTAGGCAGAAGAGCTACGTCGACGTTCGCAGGAGGCCACTTGAGTTTGAGGTCGGCGACATGGTGTTTCTTTGGATCACTCCCACCAAGGGCATTCTCATGTTTGGGAAGAGGGGCAGCTCAGCCCGAGGTTTTTTGGCCCCTTTCCCATCCTGGAGCGGGTTGGTGAGGTCGCTTACCGGTTAGCTCTTCCGTCCTAGTTGGTAGGTGTCCCGACGTCTTCCACGTGTCGCAGCTGAGGAAGTACATGCCAGACCCGTCGTACGTACTTGACTTACTCGCAGTTAGAGGTCGCCCCCGACCTGTCCGTGCCAGAGCACCCAGTCAGCGTGGTGGACCGTAGGTGCAGCAGCTTCGTAGGAGCGATCCCGCTCGTCAAGGTGGTTTGGAGCACCGCTCTGGTGGCGAGGCCACTTGGGAGCATGAGGACGAGATGCGGAGCAGTTTCCTTACTTGTCGAGTGACAGGTACTTTGTTTACTCTTTGTTCCCCTAGTTTTCGCCCTTAATTTCGAGGACAAAATTGTTTTTTTGTTGTTTAGTTTGTAACATACCTCCGTCCTTGTGTTTTTGCCCTCTCGGCTGAGGTCGCGACAGAGCGACCCGTCGCCTTCTGAAGGTAACGGAGGCGACCGTCGCGTTCTGATTATGAACGCGTTGGCCACCCCCGTCGCCGCAAGACTCTGACAGCAGACAGTTCTTTTGTCGTCTTGTTGTCTGGACGGTGTAGACATGTGTCGGCGTGCATGCTTGAACGCAACATACTGGCCCGTCGCGATCAGATGTCAGCGTTGCATGCAAGCCACGTGGTGGGTTTGACCGTCAGGGTCGCAGATGTTAAGATCGCGACGTAGTAGGGCGTTGCGTTAGCATTGCTAACGTGACGAACAGGGCCGTCGCATTCTCAACGTCTGTGCTTAAGTTGCTCAGGCCGAGAACAGAACCCCCATTTGGCCCTTTTGCATGTGTTCTTCCTCTCTGGCGATCTTCTTGTTGTGGCGCTCTGTTGGGAGCTTGGGAAGGAGATTGGTAGCTTGGGTTTGGGTAAGTATTATGTGCATGTTCTTGTATGTGTGGATTGGGTGTGAAATTTGTGTTTTCTCCCTCTCACTGTTTGCCTTCTCCTTCTTCTTGTGCACCATGGTGTGGATCCTCGTCCTCGGCTCAAGAAGGAGGATGTGCTCGGCTCGTGGGAGGCGGCTCTTGGAGCTTTGGAGCTCGGAGGTGGAGGGGTGCTAGCCTACGAGAAGGCCCCTCCAGGGTGGTTCTTCATTTGGAGGTAGGGAACCCCAAAACCTCCACCTAGTTCTACATGCTAGGTTCACAACCCTCCTTCCAAGCCTAGAAATCCTATTTAGGATGTACATTTTGCTCCTTGATTCGTGTGTTATGAATGCATGGTGTTGCTTGGATGGTTTCATGCTTGTGAGGGGTTTGTATGAAGTGTGATCCTTGTTGCATGTGAGGATAATGAGTGTAGTTGGTTTCCCTTGGCATGCATGGGGGCATTTAAGGGTGGATTGTTGCCTTTTGAGCAGTTTACATCGTGTGAGATGCTCCCCTCCCCCGTTTGTACCATGTGGTTTAGTTTGGGGAGGCTGAGTGGCCCTGTTTGGGCACTCGACTGTGGTTGCGACAGGTTTCCCAGTCGCAACCAGGTCGCGACGTATCGCTGCGTCGCGTTCCCTTGAACGCGCCCCGGCACCGTCGCGTATAGAAGACGCGACGGGGTACGTGGCCGGCGTTCGGGAGCTCGGGGTCTTGGCAGATCGCGATCGCCGTCTCCATCGCGATGAGATCGCGACGGGGTACGTGTCGCATTCTGAAGACTCAGACTTGTTGCGCACTCTTAGCCGGTGCGGTCTTGTCGCGATGCGCTTAAGGGTCGCCTTCCGGTTTCCTATCGCGACAGGCAGAACGGTCACGTTCTAGTCGCGACCTGCCGATACGTCGCCTCTCTGACTGAGAGCGACTGTCAGCAGGCTTTGGTGTTTTGCTTCCGCTGCGACTCGGTTTTCTTAGCACATGTGCTGTTCCTAGTGCTGTGGTCCTCTAATCTCTTCGCCCGGTGCTAGGCACTTGAGGGCTTGTCTGCGAGACAGGTTGTTACCGTTACCGGGGACCCCCGGTCCTCGCGCGCCTTTGTCAGAGGGAGTTGCTCCGGGCGGCAGGGTTTGCTTAAGTCGCTGACTCTGGTAGCAGTAGGGGAAAACGGTGGGACAGCGCGTGAGTCATTTGTAGAGCTCTCTTAGCTGAGTCTGGGATGCCGGATAGTTAGTAGCTCGTACGGTGCAGATCAGCTAGTCCTTTCGCACTGCCTCACTCTACGTGGTTTCGGAACCATTTAGAGGGGTCAGGAGTGGGACCGTAGTCCGGCCAGACTACAGCAGTTGTGTTGGTTCTTGTTCCACGTCTCACTCTGACGGGAGGTGCTAGACATGGACCGTTGGTCGAGGGTAAGGCGCGTGGCGCACCCGACCGGCTGACTAGTGTAGCGTTCTGTAGCTAGTGTGTTTGTCCAGGCAGTGTCTATTGTATGTGTTACAGCTGGGTTCTTGTGGTGCCTTGGTTTATACGGGTTTTCCGGTCCCGCTGTGTAGCCTAGACCGACGACCGTGTAGTTTCTTTTACGCTTCTGCACTTGACTCTATTTAGTACAATAGACTTTACTACTTTATTTATTTATTGCACTTAGTTCTATTCTGCTGTTAGAACCAGTGGGAGATTGGTAGTCCCTACTGGGCTTCTTCGTGAAGCTCACTTCCTGTTTTGTAGGTGAGACTTCACAGCAGCTCCCTCCGCGGCGGACTGAGGAGACAGGCCCGCAGTAGTCGGTGTCTCTAGTGAGCAGTGTTCCCCCAGCAGTTGTACTTCACTCTCGGGGTATGCCCCTAAGGGATATGTCTTTCCCTTTTATATTCAGCACTTGTACTTTATTTACTTTGAGACTGTACTAGACTGTTACTTAGTGTTGGATATTTTTCGTTCACTTGTGGTACACTTAATACGTTTTGTTATTATTTATCTCTATTACATATCTTATTAGACCAATCCGTTAGCCCTTCCGAGTCTCCGGACCCGTGGGCGGCGGTCTCGATGTTCGGATTCTTGGTGGGAGCGGGTCCAGGCGCCGAGGTCGTTACACTGTTAGTCAAATCCACATTTTGAGGTGAATTTATTTATCTAGTCAAATAAATTAACTATCAAATTAAGGATAGGAAAGAAGTGAACAATATTGTTTAATCGAGCTTCGTTGTCATACTCTTTTCATTCATATCAAGCATGTATAGTTAAATATTTAAAAAAAATATTTACAAAAAATTTATTACAATAAGATTGAGTTGGAACGCAAAAAACTAATCTTATTTATTGAGAGCTCAGATAAGTATCATATTAAGATTACTTTCTCACAATCCAACTCAGATTTAGTGCAAAATTCTTCTTGTAATCAAGTTGAGATGGTTCATAAGATAGCAATTTTATGGTTTGAGGGTATGATAAAAAATTTCTCTCTCTCAATCCAATCTCAACAACTGATCTCGAATAAGTATATTTTTCTTAGTCACCCAGGCCTTTTACCCATAAACGGATGGACATACTTTTCAATTCCAAATATGTTGCGTCTTGTACACTTATTTTCTGATAGAAATGTTTTAGTGTTAATAATCCTTAACCAAAGCGTTGTTCTCGTCTAAATTTCAAGATTTTACGGTTCTTCGACCAAATATGAGTGCTTCGCTACCACATTCTTCTCATGCATGCATATTTCTTAATATCGCTCAGTCAGCCATGTGTAATCACGCAGAGAGCAAATCTTTTGAACATCATATGAAAGGGAAATGCCATTTGCACGCACGTCCACCTGCGCCGGGGTGCGCAGGACATCTCATGTGGTCGCGCCCGCACGTGTGTTTGGCGCGACGGATGTACAAATGATTTGCACGTCCGTCCGTGCACAAAGTATTGCTCCATATGAAAAGAGTATGTTACGGCTTTAGCTGAGCTTTTCAGACGAATCCATTGACAGTCCACTCCATGTTGATTCTTTTCTTCACATCGATACTAATTTCTTTATCATTTGATGTAATAGACCTTACAATTTACATGCCAGAGGATTCATCAGAAGACTGCAAGTTGCATGGATCTATGTCGGCCCAAATTTAAATGTTTAGACTGTACAATCTATTTTTTTCAAAAAAAAAAAAAGTGTTTTGAAGTATGATTGAGATTTTTTTTTCCCTTTTTGTTTGCGCTTCCAGTCACAAGGAAGCACCACCAAGTCATATGGAGTCTTCCTGAACCAAGCGACTGTCTCTACGGGCCGGAAATGGCTGTTGTTGGCCCACTAGAGGTGTGGCCTCTTCCGTCCTACTTGCGGGCTCATGGATCGTGGCCCATCATCCATAATGGGCCTACTGGCCTTCCCAACTCATAATATCTGTAAACGGGTTGCCACCGTATGGGAGACGACCATGCAGTACTCCATTCTAATTTAAACAATTAAAAAGAAAGAAAGCGATAGTGCAAGGAAGAGGAGGAAGAAGAAGAAGAACAGCGGCAACAAGGGCAGAAGCAGTAGTAGCAGCAGCAGCAGGGCTAGCCGCCACAGCGCGCGCAGACGCAGAGCAAGCGTCCGACGATTTATACTGTTTGCGATATGCTGTGGTGCTGGGGCCTCTGGTTTCCCCCGTGTGCCCTCTGCCAAGTAGCTTAGGGAAGTAAGGACGGATGCCCGCCACAGTCTCAGTCGCTGCGCTTGGGCATGCAGTCCCTGGACCCTCATCATCCTCCTTTCCTCGAGCATCTCGGAGTTGCTCCTCTACCTAGATTTCTTCCCATGTTTCACCGCCTAATGGTTTTCTTCCCCGCCCCGGTTAGTGTAAGACGAGCTGATCTGCACCATCGGCAGGCGGACCATGGCAGGCGTTCCCAACCTTGTCTTCTTCGCAGCACACGGGGTGCCTGTTGCGGCCGGTTGTCCGTATCCTTCTCCTCCATCGTATCATGCTCGCCTGAAAAAATTTTAAACATTTATCCCCCCCACACCTTCACGAGATCACAGCTAGCGCTGTTCGAGGGGGGTGGATCATGGGCTGCAGCGGAATCTCTGAATCTGCACGCAACTCGAGAATCCCATTCCTACCTGCAGACACACAGCGTTAGCAGATTACTACTCTTTGAATACCCCTGGACCTCTCTCTCTCTCTCTCGGATGTAGAAGACAACCACCCTGCTGCAGAAAGCACATGGACTTGATGACCATGTGGGAAATTCGCCGTTCATGGGGGATATTTCTCTCCATTATTTCTTTCATCGTTTAAAGAAACAGAGAGAAAAAAGGGATGGTGATGACCCCCCGCTTGCTTCACAAGAAGAACGGGGAAACAAGGGTGACGTCTCCCGACACGCAGAAACGATATCGGTGCACACGTGTGTGCAGCGAGTAGAGATTTGCCACGGCCCCCTACGAAGCCTGTTAATGGAGGCTTCTTCTTTTTGACCCGGCGTGCCCAAAAGATCTGTGGGCTTACCGGTAGAGGGTCATGGTCTTGAAGCCCCAAAGTGATGCAAGGCAACGTGCACGTGCCGGGCACATGGGCGCAGACCTATGTCGACATTTGGCCGGGATCGTTCCGGGATTTGTCCGAGCTTTTGATCACATAGTCCAAATTAATCCTCTCATCTTTCAGGCCGCTAATTGCTAGATATTGAAACGAGAGATGGATTGAAAAAAAAAACCGAGATATATATGAAATGATATGTTTTATATACTTGTGAATCTAAACGTTCGAGTAAAGATCCACATTAGATAGCGTTGCTAGCTGGTTTGGGTTCGGGATGTTGTGAACGGAGAGAGCAGGGAGTACATGCCGACCATATTTTTAAGGAGGGAGGGTTGGACAAGCATTTGAGGGTTATCATGCTTTCACGCCAGTTTGCTCCCCCTCCCCGGAGGCCGACAAGCAGACATGGTGGTGCACCATCAACATCTTGTAGACCCTACCTGGATCCCGGACTATTAGGTCAATTGGGCGCCACGTCTAACTGTGCAGGAGCTTGTATAATCAAACATTCAAACTCTTAACACCTCTCTCTCTCTCTCTCTCTCGTACACACATTCCTGTGATTTGATTAGTTGTTTTCGGGTTAGAATAATGAGGGGCGGGGATCACATTATTAACAGGGTTGTTCCACAGCAACAGGAGTTTTGCATTGCACCCACATGCAGTGGTGGGGGCCCTCCCTTCCTGAATTATTAGATTAGATAGATGGCCCTGCCCCCATCGGCCATGGAGGGAGGGAGGGGCAACCACCTTTTCGTATGTAACAAAAGAAACAGTGGCGGATCCTCTCCACTGTCATTGGGGTCACGTGACCCCACTGACTTGGAAGAGGGTCTTAAAGAATTTTTTTTTTTTTTTTTTTATGTAAGTCAAATTTTTATGTATCTTTATGTAAGATTGATTTTACTGACTTTTAAGATGACCCTCCTACATTCAAGTGATCCCACTGTATTAAGTTTGAGGATCCGTCACTGAAAAGAAATATATTGTTACCTTCCCTCCCGTAGATCCTTCGGGGGGAAGGCAAGAACGGACACACACGGGGGAGAAGGCAAATGTGGGGGAGAGAGTGCGAGCTCACCCACGGGCCACGGGCAGGGAGGGCAACATGTAAACATGTCGGGAAACCCTGTTAGAGGGATGGGTGGGCATAGGAATTCGAAGGCCTGTTTAGCAGCTGCCACCACTCTCTCTTTAAACACACAGTTCGCAAAAGGGATGGCGAAAGGGAGTGGGGGAGGTGCATGTCTTGAATCTAGAAAGCCAAACAGGGAGGAGGATGAGGAGCCACTGTCGTCGTCATCATCATCATCCTCCTCCTCTAGGGCATGTCTAAGGATCAGCCCACTCTCCTCCCTTTTCCACCCTCCCCCACCCTTTTCCCCATACTAAATGGGATGGGATGCCGCATGCACACCGAGCAGCCCTTTAAAGTGTGTTGGAGGAGGGAGGGGGGGGGGCTAGCTAATTATTGAGGGAACCAGGGAAGGAATAAATTGGAAGAAGGAAGAGCCGAGGGGGACCAGATATATATATATAGTGGCGCACCATATATATATATATCTACAACCCTCGATGCCAAAATCGCAAACAATGCCTTTTAATCTTTCATACAGTGCAGTAATTATGTTGTTAGATACGAATCTTGCTCCACATACTGATGAGTGTATATATCTAGTTTTGCAGGCTCCTTGGGACAGACACTTTAATGTGTCATTTAAGTAGAACAAATGATTTGTGGACGCGCGCGGCAGTGCAGTGGGAGAGCAGGAGGATTTAAGTGAAGGGGATATATACGGCTGCATTAACTGCTCATGTCTCTTTAATGGAACCGCATGTTTGCTATGCTACAACCCTCCGGGGGCACACGGGGTTGGTCTTAATTTGCTCCACATCGATCTAAGGACCCCCACTCTCCCCTTTCAGCACCGGCCCGGCGTCAAGGGACTTGTCACTTCTCAGAGGGGAAGACGACGACACAGTCGCCCCATGGCTTCCTCTTCCAATATCGGCCATTAATGGGCTACCATGGTGTACCCGACATCGCAGAAATCTGACAAGAGGGGAACACAACCGCAAACCACCCTGGCATGACGCGATCCCCCGCTGATGGGGGGCTGTTCCACATACTTTGAATAAGATGGCGATGTTCTTTTCAATAATGATGGTCAGTAACCCGGCTTGTGGAGACTACGGTCCCGTTTGTTCTCCTCAAATGAGGACACAACATTGGTAATTTATGGGAGAGGGCCCTACTTAAGTCACTATCTAATCCTAGGCATTCCTCCACAATAATAGTAGAACATCACACATCATTAATAAAGATTAGAGGTGGGCATTGGATTAGATGGGTGGGCAGTGCAATTGTTGCAATTTTACAAGTGCAACAAATATTTTTTCATCCCAATTTGCCGACGGAAGCCCCCTGGACTTCTCCCCTTTAACAAATGGGTAGAAACTAGAGAGAAGAAGTGAGAGTTGCTTAATTGTAACTGTTAATGATTAGTTTAGCTAATTAAGTAATCAACTGTGTGCAAACCGGGTAATATATGGGCGGCTATCTAACACTCCCCCTGGCCTTGCAGTCCACCTCGGCTTGAGAAAGGTGATCCTTGTTCTAAGCAATATTTTGCTCCCACGTGCTTGTATTAATAACTCAATGATCCAAAGCCCAAACCGGTGGAAGTCCCGTAATATGTTGAGTTGTTGACTGGGGTAGTCTTCGGTGCCGAAGTGGGGGAAAAAGTTGCCATCTTTAGCTGTTATTTCCCAACCTTTTTGTACATACAGCATTAACCAGAGAGGACCAAACACTGACTGCTTAATAACACCATTAAAAAGCTCAGCTCGGGATTTTGCTCACAGGAAGGCGCGGAGAGATTTATATGAGGAATGGCGTATGTAGAATTCTCACAAAGTTAAAAGGTAAAGGAAGGGAGGAATGATGAGGTAAAAAAAGCACACCCATGTCAAGAAGAAAACAATAAAGCTGCAAAATTTTCTCAAGAAAACACTAGAATAGAGCAAAAGGGTGGAGAATTAAAGAGATAAAGCTGCCCATTTTTTCCCCTGCTACGTGCAGCATCCCTTGGCAGTTGCACCTTTTCTGAAACATTTATTGCATTCCGGAGTTCATGTCTATTATTAATAGTGTTGAGCACAGGCAGGAATACCGAACACAGGAGCCAAGAAAGACACACGGGGGGAGAGAGAGGGGGGAAGCAGAGGCAGCAAGAGAGAAGAAAAAGGTGTAGAACAGAACAGAAAAGGGCAACCTTGGATCGTAAACCCGACTCCCCACACGTCCAACACTCCCACATCTCCATTTTCCCAGGCCTCTCATAGCACGAAGCCTCAGACCCCCGGCTTCTCTCTCCCTCCCTCCCTTGTACTGTCGACTGCTGCCACTGTCACTACTGCCGCATCTGTTCCTCCGCTCCCTACCACCTCTGCTCTTAAGAGGGGTAATAGGCTGCCATGGCATGAGATATATCCACCTTCCCCACACCACGACGCCCTGAACAGGAAGACCCCAGCCTGCCCAACCCTCTGTCGGAGCCAGCCGGATCCCCGCTGCCGCCCCTACGCTCCCCACCTCCGTCTCCGGCAATGGGTGGGCACTGTTCCAAGTACGCCATCTGCTGGTGGCATTCCCAGTTCAGGAACTCTGTCCTGGAGTCGTCTGATCTAGGTATTTTCCCCTCCGCCCAAATGAAGCTTTTTTTTCCCTCTCTCTTTCTCTCTCTTCTTTTCCTTCTGCGTTACGCGCTTTGGTCCGTGTGGTAATTGGGTTGGTTCTTGTTGTTGTTGCAGAGAACGGAGGAAGGGTGGACAGGGATGCCGTGCCGGTTTTTCGCGAGTACGGACTCGAAGAGCTGCGGGCTGCCACCGGTGGTTTCTCTTCGGAGAACATCGTCTCCGAGCACGGCGAGAAGGCCCCCAACGTCGTCTACCACGGGCGGCTGCTCGCCAGCGACCGTGTCGTTGCCGTCAAGCGCTTCAACAAGTCCGCTTGGCCCGATGCCGCCAATTCCTCGTCCGTCCTCCGTGCCCATCTCCTATCCTCTCTCTCTCTCTCTCTGCCCTTCCTTCTCCTTTCTCTGAAGTGGGGCCTGACGTGGCGGTGCCACAGGAAGAAGCGAGGACGGTCGGGCAGCTCCGCGGCGAGCGGCTGGCAAACTTGATCGGATGCTGCAACGAGGGCGATGAGAGGATCTTGGTCGCGGAGTTCATGCCCCACGAAACCCTAGCCAAGCACCTCTTCCACTGTACGATCACATCAACTTCCATTTACAAGAGTTGCAATCTATTCTCCTCTGATGCAAAAAGCTGATGGATATGGGATTAGGGGTGGTGATCCTTGCAGAGGGGCAAAAGATCGTTCTTTTTCTTTGCTTTTATCATCTCTCTCATTGCTTTTGACCTGCGTGCGTGTCCTGCGATTCGCCGTTGTTCCCCTTTCCTTCTCTTTGGGCATGCAGCAGGACCACTGCTTGCGGATATTCCTGATACCCCAGTTTTCTGCTTCCTCTTCTGATTTGGGTTTTCCATTGGGAGTGTGTGTGATCGAGGCAACAATTAATTTTAGGTACAATCGGGAATTAATGTCGAAATGTGACTGTCTTAATGATCAACTTTTATTGCTAAAATTTTGAAAAACAGAAATTGATGAGCCAGTGCCAGGCAGGAAAAGATAATTTTATTCGTCTTTTTGATATCCAGCAGAAGCCGTATCCAGAAAAACTGTCTGTTTGGTTCTTTGATATTGTGGATTTTTATTCGAACTGGTTCCGTCTGATGCTTCAGACACTAGTCTTGTAAAGTAACTCTTTAGATGACGAACCTTTTAGTGATCAATTATGAAGATGACTCTTACCTGCATCTGTTTTAAAAAAAATCTATTTCAGATTTTGGTTGTGAATGTGGCTAAATCGTATTCTTCTGAAGAGCTGTGTCTCTGAACTTTTCTACAACAGCAAATTACTTAGGAATTTTCCAAGATTAGTTATAAGTGATGCTCTAGTTATTGTCGCAGGCTCGAAATTAGTTCTGTCCTTGGTTTTGTTGTTGTCCTTTTTATACGCCATTTGACGGTGAACAATGAGAAATCACTCAACAGGGGATGCACAGCCGATGAAATGGGCAATGAGGATAAGGGTAGCACTGTATCTGGCACAAGCCTTGGAGTACTGCAGCAGCAGGGGGCGAGCCCTGTACCATGACCTAAATGCTTACAGGGTTCTATTTGATCAGGTGTCTCATTGCTCTGTATAACTGATGACCGCCACCCCCCCCCCCCCCCCAACCTCCCAAAAAAAAAACAACCTATGATATTAGATTCCAATGTCATCTCTTTTATTTTATTTTTCTGCTGATTTTCAGTTTTTTTTTTAACAGGAGGGTAATCCCAGGCTTTCATGCTTTGGCCTGATGAAGAACAGCAGAGATGGAAAAAGCTACAGTACCAATCTGGCTTTCACACCCCCGGAGTACCTAAGAACAGGTAATCTGGATATGATGATTGTCAATAAAAAATTATTTATTGATGGCAACATTTTCAGTCAAGTATAACAATGTCCTCTGTTTTGGATATCTGGCTTCTGAAGTACTCTTTGGTCCCTGCTTCATTTCTTTTGCATGCTTCTGATGCCACAGACATATCAAGCTAGCTTTTACCATCTCTGTTTTGGATTAACATAGCCACAGACATATCAAGCTACTTTCTGGATTTTTTTGTATACATTGAATAAGTTGCTCAAAATAGACATTTTGGTGACCTTGGTTCTGTAACAACTTAACCTTGGCGACGAGCTCATTTTCTGCGACTTCTTTTTGTTTACCATTGTGGGAAAGGAGGTCACATCAGTTTGTCAAAAACCAGTTAAATAATTTGTGCATTATTTTTGCTTCTGTTTGGCAGGGAGAGTGATACCAGAGAGTGTAGTTTACAGCTTTGGCACTCTGTTGCTTGATCTTCTTACTGGGAAACATATCCCTCCAAGTCATGTAAGTTTGATGTTCTCTTATTGCTGATCTTTTGATTATTTGATTAGCATTTTCTCTCAGTAGTTCATTGAAGGTTCTATTTGCATGAATAAGCATACCAGAATTTGGAATAGCTACTTTACTGCTGCTAATACAGTAGAATGTGTGGTAATTTGCATGTATTTTCACCTATTTGATAATCATCTTTTATAATGAAACTGCAGAATAAGGTTTGCTCCCTTTCAAGGCAACAAGGTCTGGGCAACCTTTTTCCCTTTCATTAATGGGTTTACGATAGGTGCCTACTAGAGCAACACCAATACAAAAAATGGATGTGAAACGTCCATAAGACTCCTCAGCAGGATGGCAAAAACTTCTTGGCATATCTTATTAATATTCTTTGAGGTTTCCAATGTATACATCAAGGACAACATTGAAGGAGATTATCCTGGTTTTTCTAGTTTTTACTATCCATCTATCATTTGCAGGCTTCAAAAAAATTGTTTGTTGTTTGGTTACCATCCTCTTTCTGAAAGATTGAGTGGTTAACTAGTTTTTTCCTTCTTTTTTCATGATAGCTGAATTAATTAACTCAGATTTTCTACTGTAATTATGAAACTGCCTGACAACTTCTCTAAAATAGTAAACCCAACTTTCCAGCGGAAAACATGAAGAAATTTGAGTCCGGCAGTTAGGGTAATGTGGGTAATGTTAACGAGCATGTCCAGCTCTAGATGGAAATTCCAGATTAAAGCTTTGGCAACACTTCTGACCATACTTACCAGGAAACTCATTTACACATCGAAACATATTGAGTTTCACCTCCCATTTGTCACATTCGATTGTCATTTCATCTTAATTGTAATTAAAAAACTTACCAAAACGAAGTATCTCTGACGTTCACTGCACACTTGGCTTCTTGCTTTCATTTTCCATCTTGGTAACTATGGGCACAATTATATGCATAGTTATGGCTGTTTAACTGAAGAGTCTTCAGTTTCCCTATTCTTTCATTTCATTTTCCCTTCTCCCCATCCTATCCAGTCCATGATCTAATTAAATAAAAAGTTGTGCAATTTTTTAATTGGCTTGGAACTGGTCAGAACTGGCCAGTTCTGGCAGATTCCAGGCTGTTGTCGAATTATGATGTTTCATTTTAATGCCTTAATCCGCCATTTAATTTTCCAAGAATGAAGGCTAATATCAACTGGCACTAGTTGCTTATTACTTTGTTGTGTTGTCATAAGAAATCATATATCAAATTTTCCTATTTTTGGAAATTTTCATAATGTAGTGAGATTTTTAGCACATTTTCAACTAAAACCTAATGGATGGAACTGGCTAGAACCAGTCATTGCCTGGCCTGGACCAGAACCTCTCAAGACTCTTGTTTCTGAATTGAGTTTCTAATACTTGGCAAAGTATGATAATGAACCTCTATGTATCAACCTCCTTGTTCTTGTCAATCCTATTACTGTCTTACGTGATGGTTATATGTGAATATATGGTCTACGGAGCTTGTGTTTTGATGCACAGTAAATCTGGTGTGTGATGTTAAGAAATATTAAATATAGTTCAGCACTCAGAAAGGATTAGGAGGCTAGAACGTTTACCCTTGATAAGCAACTGCCTGGCAGTTCTCATCTTATATCTGCTGGAACATTTCTTATGCTCGTAAATGAATCCTTCTATTTGTTTGTTCTCAGTTTGGATGAGTTTATCCAGTGAGCTTCAAGCTTAAAATGCAAGTCATGGACATCCTTGCAGGCACTTGACCTGATACGCGGCAAGAATTTCTTGGTTCTGATGGATTCTTGCTTGGAGGGCCACTTTTCAAATGATGATGGAACTGAGTTAGTACGACTGGCATCTCGCTGTTTGCAATATGAGCCTCGTGAGCGGCCAAATGCAAAGTCACTGGTGATCGCTCTTTCGTCACTTCAAAAGGAAGTTGAGGTATGAACCATTTTTAGCATTTCAAAGAAACAAAAAGCATAATGATGCTACGTTATCAAAGGTGATTGAGGCGATCGCCTAGGCCATGAGGTCGCCTCACCCTGGCCCATTTTACTTCGGCGATTTCAAGCCACCAATTTCACCCTTTTTGCCCTTGTCCAGCCCATATATTGGCCCATAAAGAGGCTCACTTGGCCTATTTATTTACTTGCAATTTAGTTTCTTAAATTTTAGTTACTTTACATATAGAAATGAATAGATTTAGTAAGTCATGCAATAATTTGACATATATGAATGATTAATTTATGAAATATACTAGTTTCATGCACATATTTAGGTGATATTCATAGATGTATTCATATTTTTTAACTATATATATTATTTTATAATATATCGCCTCAATCGCCTAGGCCTTTGAGGCTGAGGCGACCCCTTGATTGCCTCAGTCGCCCCTCGCCTCTGACTACATAGTAATGATGGCAAATTTTTCAGTTGCCTGACCTTGCCATCACTATTGTTGCGGCAGATGGAGCAGTCAAAGTTTTATCTTTTCCCTTGTTCTTTTAGTTTGACCAAAAAATTTCAAAAGGTCATAACATGGTGCATAAATATACATTTCTATTATCAGGCAGAGATCCATAACCATGTAAAATCCTGTTTCTCCTCTAAACCCGTTGCTATTTAATTTAGCTTTCTTTTTATGTTGGTGCGTTGTGTTTTATGTATATATATATATAGGTATAGATATAGATATATGAATACATAGGATTCTGCTGCCATCTCTTTGTAAGCTTATGCCAACATGTTTTTTGCTTAACATTTCTCATCCTGGCTCCTTCTATATTTTTTTCTTATTATTAGCATATCCACACTCAAACCCGTGATGCATTGATTTCATGCTTGTAAACAGGTGCCCTCATATGCACTAATGGGTATTCCTCATGGGCCTTCATCCATTGCACAAACATTGACATTAACTCCACTTGGTGAAGCTTGCTCCAGACTGGACCTCACAGCTATACATGAGATCTTGGAGAAGGTTGGCTACAAAGATGACGAAGGGGTAGCAAATGAGGTAAGAAGTAACTATCATATGATTTTTTTTCTTAGTCTACTTTGTTGGTAGCATTGGATGCCTGCCTCAGCTTAACAATAATATGCTGGAGAGACAGGAAAGCATTGTGGATGTTTAAGTGTCTATGTCTTGGTGTGTAACTAGAAGCTTTCTCAATGTCCCACCACGTGTAACATGTCAGTTCATGTGTTAAGCCTGCTTGTCTTTTTCCAAATTTGTTGTGATGCTTGCGCAAGAATATTGCTGGAAGAAAAATTAATGCATAAAATTTATGGCCAATTACAAAAATATCCTCCATATATTCGTAGTTGCATATTTGCCATCTTATTATTCATACTTAGTTATCGTTTAAGCCCACGAGATATCCCAGGGATATTCCTTTCATAATAGAAATGTATGACCATAATATCCTTAGGGAGAGAGAGAGAGAGAGAGAGAGAGAGAGACAGAGAGAGAGAGAGATTGGTGGAAGGGGGAGAAAAAGGGGTACTGGAGGGGGTTTCCCATCTGGCACTGGCGTGCATGCACAGAGATCAATGAGAGGGGAGAGAGGGGGACCATCCGCTTCAACTCCTTTGGGGACATGAAGATCTTCCCCATTGTCAAGCAAGTGGATTGGATGCATCGGCACACCTTGACATTAACATCTATGAGGAGGGTGACCTTCTGGTGTGGGTGTGTGTTGGGGGTGGTTTTTTTTTTTTTTGCTGGGGGGGTTGGGGCACCAGCCCCTTCTCCTTCATCTCGGCTGCTGGGAGGCCGCCACCACTAGATCCCTCATCCTCCCCACTGCCAACCCTCATTTCCTCCCTAGCTTCTCTGCACCATCATCAATGCTGATCCCCACGAACCTGAACTTCTCGTTCTCGAGGAACTCGGCAAGACAAGTGCCCACGTAGTTGTCATGGAGGATATTGAAGATGAGGCATTGGCAACTGATCCAGAGCTGGGTGATTGCCTGGGGAGTTGTTGTCACCCTGGCCAAAGTCAAGGCATCACTTCGCATTAAGGCCCATCATGAGGCTGTTGAGGCAGCAGCTGTGGATGTGCTGGACAAGGTGGAGCCACTGCTCCATAATGGCCGTTGAGGCCGTGACAGTGCCACCGATGTACTCATGGTTGTCGTTTCCAACATCGGTTGATGATGCACACATCTTTCACTGGGTGCTCCATGGACTCTGACATGGCGGAAAGGAGGTTAACTTCATCTGCACCAGCAAAAAGAGAGAGGAGAGTATATTAGTCATTCAGCTCACTCAAGATAAATTTAACCATGGTTAAGGCCTTAAGGGTGTATCAAGTAGGATGATGGCAGGTCACAGCATGGGCATTTCTGAAACTAAATACTTGCAATGATGACGTTACTTTAAACTGTGATTTTAAGAGGGCCAAATCCATTATTAAATACACAAGGATGGTACTTTTGCAATTAACCAGAAAGCTCATGGCATACATTTATTTTCATAATAAGCTCATGCTCCATGTTCCACTCTTTCGTTGATGGGCCTATGTTTTAACTGTGATTACCATTTCTTTGCAGCTTTCTTTTCAAATGTGGACCAATCAAATGCAGGAAACATTGAACTCCAAGAAACACGGAGATAATGCTTTCAGAAATAAAGACTTTGCAACTGCAATTGACTGCTATACACAGGTTTGTCTCTTATGCTCTCAGCCTCCTACAGTGGGGCACGTGTTCTAAAGATTCTGTGAGTTCATTTCCTTCAATCCCGATTCTTGAGGTTTTGCAAGTGTTTTAGCGCCTTCTTCCATGTCATTTGACCACTACGTAGATGAGAGTCTGCTTGAACTTCCAGCTTAGAATGTTTACCATCTCCAATCAATTTTTGTGGTATTACAATCATAAAATATTGTCATTCCACTCCTGTAAGACACATTGAGATAAGTTTTTGGAAGGCATGAATTTGTTGTTTTCTTGAGGTGGACAAAGAGTGGTGTAGAAATTGTTCAGTTAAAACCTAGACTTGCTCTAGGTTTGACATCTTATTTCTTCATTTTCACTGTCCTTGCCCTCTAAAGGCTCTGAAATCCACTAACCTGCTTAAGAGTATGCTGATTATCAGTCCTTGCACATTGTCCCCCCCCCCCCCCCCCCAAAACCTTCTTTCTGATCTGGTTTCCATTTGTCTATTACCAACACTTTCTGGGTTATTTCATGTAGTTCATTGATAACGGAACTATGATTTCGCCAACGGTGTTCGCCCGGCGTTGCTTGTGTTATTTGATGACTGACATGCTGCAAGAGGCACTGGGAGATGCTATGCAAGCACAAGTGGTTGCCCCCGAGTGGCCTACTGCATTCTACCTTCAAGCAGCTGCTTTATTTAGCCTGGGAATGGACAACGATGCCCAAGAAACTCTCAAGGATGGGACTACTTTGGAAGCCAGGAGGAACAATAGATACTAAATTGTATAGTTTTCCTTTATTTTTCTTTCTTCTTTTGGGGGTTCTTGTATTTATTTCTCATTTTTTGTGCCATCTGCCTTGCTGCCAAGATAGGATTCTTAAATATATTATTTTCCCCTGGTGTTGATACCCTTTTCCTCTACTGTGTTTGCTGGTTTGCTGTTCTGCGCCAGAAAGTGTACACATCAAAAACTGGGCAGATTCTGTTGAAAGTACATACATGAAAGATGCTTGGTTTACTCTGCGCCTCTCTAATGGCTTAAACATTTGACCTCAAAAGTTCTGTTGAAGTGGAGATTCTTTGTTTATTCTGGGTGTTTACTTGCTGTATCAATTGATTCCTTCACATAGAGGGAAGTGTTGAGGACTCAGTACAAGGCATCACTTCTTATAATCCAGTGAACTAAAGGAATCAGTCGTTTCTGTCAGAAAGAAGAAAAACAAGGTGATGCTGCATATGCAGAATACGACGCATTCGTACCTCTAAATCCTTGCTTGCTTATTCCAAATAAAGATTTCTTATGGTTACATGGTTCCGATGCAGCAGAGGAAGGAAGGAGGAGAAGAGAAGAAAAGAGGATGTCGCAAGGTGGATTGCGGCTGTTGGTTCTGGCCGTACACCCCCCCCAATGATGTTATTAAGAATAACCTAATTACAACATGACAAAAAAAACCATGTTTAATTAAGCTCATACCAACGAGGGGTATTAAAGAAAGACAAAAACAGCCAAGTTTAAGTTAAACGGATCCCATCTAATGGGTCCCGTAATGGGCCTAAACCCCACAAACACCCAGACCCGGTATCATCTTCTTCTCTTACGTTATCAGAGCGGAACTTTTTTTTTTTTCCCTCAAATTGATTTTCAACCATCTTGGCAAAGAGGAACTTCAACTCTTGATTTTTGCAAGTAGATCCACATACGATGACTATAGTCGTCAATAGAACTTACAAAATGTTGAAAGCCATCTAACAAGGTGTCACAACTTGATCCAACTCTTGTGATGTATTATCCACTTTGAACGATGTTTGCATGATTTTGTCTCTAAAAGGCGCCTCATAAGTTAATGATTATAACTCTACATATATAGTTTAATAATATTTTCCTGATCTCCAATATGAAATAATTCAGTTCATTTTTACCTCAACCCTCATACATAGTGGTGTAACTCCACTTTGTTGGCGGCTCTACGCTGGCTCCAGACTCACCACTCCACTAGATAACTCTTTTCGAATAAACAAGTAACCCTCTTCTCCTGCACAGCTCGTGATTATGTCACTACAGTCCCACTAACTTATGCATGGTTAGTCTTCGAACTAGCGCATGTCATACTAAATGGGTCATGCTATAATGTCATAGTCTGATTTAACACTTGTGAGGTATTACTTGCTTTGGTGATACCGACATAGTTTGGTCTTTAAAAAACACCTCACAAGTTAAAAATCACAATCTTACATATTCAGCCCAATAACATTCACTTAATTTTCAATATGAGATAATTTAGATTTGGAGGCAACTTTAGACTATGTAGAATTCAACAGTCATGAAGATACTTGCTGTTGACACCAACTAGCAGTCACCAAGTGGTAATTCCCTCTCTAAGGAAGCCCCAACGAATGGAGCAAGGAACCACAGCCTTGTCACATCCAGGAAGTGAGAGAGAACAGGGGGAGTGTTGCACAGAACCAATGCCGAACAGGTTATGGGCAACGAAACGGAGAAGAACCTCAACCCAAGTGGCGGACTAGCCACAAGAGATGGTAGATAACAGTAAAAAAGGATGGCGAACAATAGTAGGCCCACTAGAGGAAAAAACCGGATCCACCAACAAGAGGACCGGCCTTGAACTCCGAGGCTTTAAGGGTCCTAATACTATGCTCAGGCTTGGTACGCAACAGGAGCATTTGGACGCTCCAGCAAGCCAGCACACATGGTGTTGCAAAAGAGGAGAGCAACCAGATTTCTAGCCATCAATAGCTCACTTGGCAAGAGCTTCGCTCTGATACCACGAAGATGTTCATAAGTACAGAGTTTTGTGCAGTAGAGAAAGAAGAAGAGAAGAGGATGTCGCCAGGCCCAGGGGGATTGCAGCTGTTAGTTCTGGTTTCACACCCCCATTACAGCTCATACCAACCAAAGGTATTAAAGGAAGGTGAAAAAACCAAGTTAAAGTTAAATGGATCCCATCTAATGGGTCCGAACCTAATACACAAAATCACAAGAGAAAGTGACGCCTAAACCCCACAATCATCTTCTATATCAAATATAAACTAGCCTAACCCAGTCCAGACTTCATACCTTTTCAGATGACCATAGCACAGCTGCATTCTCATAATTGAGAAAATTTCAAGTCGAAAACTGCTTGGGGACTGGGGGAAAGGGAATGGAATTGCAATAATTGGATCATTGGGAGGTGACAAAATTCTGCTACTTCATCCAAGAAGGATGCCTATCTTTTGGTGGGGGTGAAGAACTAAAAGCATGGGGTTTGATCCAACCTCCCATCCTGCCAACCCTTCCGGATCATGGACGAAGACAGCAGCAACTATTCTTTATTGGCCAGCTCCCACCCACATCTTTATCGCTGGGATAAGATTCTCTGCACGGATCAAATGGGGAGGCACTACACTACACACTCATTATGATTAGGATTCAGACTAGTGACCGATTGGACTGACCCGCACAATTATGAAACCATGAAATTGACTTATTAGTTAAGATGAAAGATACTTACGAATGTGTCCTGAATGTCAAGTCAGGTGGAAATCACTCAGATTGATCATACATTCTTTTCTTTTCTTTTTTTAGATTAATCACATGACTGAATCAGATCATCCGATTTGATGGTAACAGGGCAATAGCATATTGCACCATGACATTGAAAGAGGGGGGGGGGGGGGGGGGGGGGGGGGGGGGGGGGGGGGAGGGGTGTTCTAATTCCTTAAGGACCACAGGACTACCTTGCCAGCAGCCCATGGCATTCTGTGACATCCTTTTCAAGGAAGGGACCAAGAATACTTTCATTAGGTTAAGGATCCATCCGCAGCTAGATTGCCTTTACAGAATGAATGATATATACAGACAAAAAATGGAATATTTAAGGCATCCTTGAGGACCCAAGGAAGAGAGGAGGAGACATCGGCAAACATCACTGTCAGATGACACTTTAGTGATGGGATAAATGCCAGGGCCAGATGACACTCTAGAGAAAGTTAAATCATTAGTATGTGGTTTAACCATGGATCTATAATGCATAATGAAGGTTGCTTAAAAAGCAAATTGAATTCTATTCCATGTTTAGCTTATTGCTGTAGGGTAATCTTTCAGAACACCGTAGGTGGCACACTTTTTACGTGTAATGTTCATTTCGAAGGGAGACCAACTTGAACATGATCAATGGGTTTTAGATATATTTTGTAAGATAAAGTAGCCGCCAGTTGCCTGCCTGAGACAAGTAGAAACCTTTCATGTCAGGTTGGCATTTCCTAAGAAACCAACAATCCCCTTGCTAAGAAGTTGCCTCCAATTTCATTCACATCAGCGAAGAATCAAACCTCACCCTTTTTAAGCTTTGATTTAACTTAATAGTTGAACCAAACTTAGCCGGAGCTTTCATTGTTGGCACATGACATGGTTTTTGCTCCATCGACGCTGGTCCCTCGTTTGGGAGATGCCGATGGCTGCCCAAAAGTGGGAGCTGCGGCGGCCAAAAGAGGCCATGTGAGCACTATGGAGCATCAAAGTTGGAGGAAGAGAGAGCAGAAAGGGAAACAGGAGAAAAGAGATTCGCAAGTATTATTGGGAAATTCAGGTCCCCATCATACGGTGTAGCAAGCCTGCGAGAAGTTTGTGTGCTCGGTTTTGCCTGTTAGGAGTTTAATGCATAGAATGATAGATTGCAACTAGCACTTGGTGAGGTGAAGAATAAGGTATATGAGGAAACTCCCCCAAGTTTGCAAGTACTGGAAATGATAAACCTGGTTATCTGCCTTTCTAATCTAACATTAGGATACAGCTATAACTAATGCACTAGCACCTTGATAAGGAAACTTTTCCAATTTCTTCAGAATGTCACCTAAGTGAATGCCTGTGAACTCTCCGATCTGCACTAGGTTGCCCAAATCCTCTTGAAGCATGATCCAAGCTTTTAGTCAAGTCACTTTGCGACGCTGGAATCCCCATATGAAGGCTGTTGATAAGCTAGTACTGTCCAACATCAACATGAAAAGAAACTCAGTTACTCATCCAGGATTTTACTTTCGAAATTGACATGAATTCCCTGAGATTTAGGGCACCATAGTGCACTGCTCAGCTCGTGCTCTGACATTTAGTTGGTAATGCAAAAGATTGCACTCTCACATGGGTAAGGATCACATAAGTTGTCATTAAATCAAAGAAACACAACCTGTGCTTCCCTGTCAGTTCATGGTTTCATGTGCAGTCCTTGGGACATGATCCAGTTAGTGATGATTCCAGGGACTTGGCAGTATCACTGCCCAAACCACTTCTCAGCCAGGCAATACTGCTCAAGTCAGTAGCTATAGAGACCAATTCATGGGTAGAAACAGGAGATGGATCCACAAATTCAACAAATTCAGGACCTAACAAGGAGCCTTCAGTGTCATCCCTATTTTGAGGATTGCAGCACCCGTACCCACATTGAGATGGCACCTGGGGCTCACTGCAAATTCCATCAAGCAATTTGCAGACTCTATTATCAGATCTGGATGTTTGGATGAGTGGACTACATGTCGGAAATGGTCTTGACAATAGAGAGCCACTTGCATCACCAGATAGAGAATTATATAGGCTGAAAGCACTTATTCTTGCAACTGGTCGAAATATTTTTGGTGGATCTTTTGCTTCACTCTCATAATTTTCATATATGACTTGGCCCTTGTCTTCAGATTGATCAGATAGATTTTCATGTACACTAACAGCTCTTCCTTGAAAAGACTTATTTGCATCACCCCCAGATGAAGAGTCCTCTGAAGATCCTTTGTTGTTCTCAGCATTGGCATCCTTGGGTGCAACAAAAGATTCTGGCTTGGACCTGCCAACCTCCAGGCATCTACGCTTCAGAGTGGAATTCCAATGGTTCTTTATAGCATTGTCTGTTCTTCCTTCCAGTAACCTTGCTATTGCGGCCCATTTATTTCCATGGATTGCATGAGCAGCCACTATAATCCTATCCTCTTCATCTGCAGCAAATATCCTGAACTTCAGTCATCTCTCATCCAGAAGTCCTACTTGAAGATCATGGTTTACGTGGGAAAAACAAGAGTAACACATGTAAGTAGCATAAATGGTCAGCTAAGGCATACCTACAGGAATAGTGGACAAATATAGATATATATATGCATGCAAGAAAAACGTGAGAAAAAGGAGAAATGGACAAATTTTTCCAAAAACTGATGGCAAACTACACAGCATGAATAATGACAAGGCAAGGGAATGTCCACTGTGGGAGAGGAAGTGAAGTAAACTTCGGTACTTAGCTATTGATTAGTTTTATGATAACCATATAGAATCCCTTAGTCATGCATCTACAAAAGCATAGTTTTTCTCTTCTTCTCTTTGTATTTATTTCAAGACTTGGACTATTTTGAAATCTCTCCTGAGTATAGTACAGCAGAACAATGAAAGAGAAGTTCTCAAGTGCATCAGTATTCAGCTGTGTTCAATATTGTTCATGGCATAAGCGCATATAAGTTTGCCTTGCAAACTGAAGTTGGAAACTTTCTGTGAGGCTAGTTTTTTCTGCTAAGATCACGTATTAGCACTAAGCATTAGCAGCAGCATGGTTGGCTGTCATCAATCCTTATATGGAGTATGGACTTGACCTTCTAACAGTCTTCTGAAACAAATGTGACTGGCTCAAACCCCCTGCATTTGAACACCACCAGTGAAAACAGAAAGCTGAGCCTCATATCAATCTAGAATTGTACAAAGTTCCCCAAAAACAAAAGAGACCTGCTCAAACATTCTGGTCTGCTATGAGCCTGGTGTCCAACCCCATTTTTTATGTCATAAACCTGGATGTTTATAACTTAGCAGGCCAAGGGAACATTTGTCCTTGTAAAGGGGCATAACATAACACTCCTAAGTACCATGATAAAGCCTTTTCCTTAAGATGATCTATTCTACTATCAACTTGATATAAATTGATAAAGACATAAGAATGCATCCTTTGATGATGCTAAACAACTGCAAAAAAAGCCCCTATTCTGATAGAACATGTGAGAATATGAAGTGTCAAAGGACAAGAAGCATCATCCAAGAACTAGATGCCATTAGTAACTCCATGAATAGAGGATTTATCAGAAAGTAGCTTAATGCTAAGAGCACCATCACTACAACACCTGATATGATGGACGATTAGAAGTTTAAAACAAACATTATCTGTATTCCATGATTGGGAACAATAAGGAAATGGTCATGAAGTGATACTAAGGGCAGACTCAATAGACAAGAATCAAGATTGGAAAAACCGGAGCAAGTGCATTGAGGTTCAGGGTTGTAAGGTTATTAAGTGGTCGTTGCATTCTCTCTGTTAAAAAGCAAATATAAAAGTTTGGGGATCAGTTATTCCACAAAAAGTGGGAGAATAGCTTACTGGTTATGTCATCTATGAAAAATCCACAAGCTAGATTTGGATACTTTGGAGTAGGGATGACCATTCATCCTTTTTTTTTTTCCCAGAAAGTACCAAATGTTATCTGGTAATAAGTCACACCTATCTACGTTATCACAATCCAAGATGAGCATACATGCATTTAGAAGCATTGAGAACATGCATAAATCATAAATATCTGGGAAAAAATATCATTTGATTAAAGAACCCTCTAAAGTCTTCAATTTGAACCGATATACACTTCTTTTAAATTATTAGTTTTTCTGTCATCAACTGCTTGCCTGAGTGTTCCCTCTTATTGCTAGTATATGAAACAATTGGAATGAATGGTTATATATTGACTACTAATCCCATTTCCAATAACATTTTATATGAATGATTTCTTCTCCCGCGAGGCAAGTGTAAGGAAGAGTCAAAAAACAGCTAACTCCTGAAGGTATAGCACGCTAAGGATACTACTTTAAAAGGATGGAGAACCAAATGTTTCCATTAATGTTGGAATGTTAAATCACCACTTATATCCATAGTGGAATGTCTCAGAATCAAACTTAACGAAACTAATATGTAAAGTAAAACTGTTCCCTCATGAAAGATAGTCACTATTGCTCACCACTTATTTCCATAGTGGTATGTCTCAGAATCAAACTTAAAGAAAATCATATGTAAACTTGTAAAGTAAAAACTGTTCCCTCGTGAAAGATAGTCACTATTTCTCCTGAGATGCAATTTCATTCACTTGAAGGAACATATCTTGCAGTCAACGAACTACATACTAAACTCTAAAACCCACCGTTCCAAGCGTACGCAAAGTCTCACTATTTAACAAGTAGCAACCCATCAAGCATGCATTACACGAAGGAAAGCAGTAAAAGGTCATTCTTTAGAAGAAAATCCAGAACAAGCACTCCCCTCCTGCTTCCTTTCCAAAATCCCCAACGATGGGGAACCTTGAGTTGCCAAACATCCTGAATAAATCAAAAGCAAGTTCAAATGCCAGCAATGGTACACCTGCACAAGCATTGGGGGAGGAGCAAGGGTTTATAATCATTTTCCTCGAAACATTACCAGTGAAAGGCTTCCGCTTGACACTGGGATCGAGCTGGTTACACCACCGCAGCCGGCACGACTTCCCGGAGCGCCCGGGGATCCCGCGCGCGATGAGGCTCCAGTTCCTCGCCCCAAACTTGTTCACCAGCCGGGTCAGGATCGCGTCCTCCTCCGGCGACCACGGGCCCTTCACCCGGTCTTCAGCCGCCCCATCGCGCCCTCCTCCGCACCCTGCTGCCGCGACCGCCGCAGCGACAGCTTTCCTGCACTCCTCTTCTCCTTCCGCCGGAGACGCAGGCGCGTCGCCGGCTCCCGCCGCACCGGCAGTGACCTCGGCCGCAGTAACCGCCGCCATCTCTCTCTCTCCCTCTCTCTCTCTCTCTCTCTCTCTAAACGTACCCGCCGTAACCGCTGTTGGCAATTTGACACTTTGCGGTGACAAAAGGGTGGGTGTTTCGGCAGAGAACTCGATATCCGTTCCTGGTTTTCGGTTTTCTGCAAAGAGAAAAGTTTAATGTACTGGTTCCAAAAATAATTTGAACTTTAAAATTAAAAAAAAAATAAACGAGCCTTACTGCACTTCTATAAATATAGTGAGTTTTTCTCTTTCGCAAATTGAGGGTTATACTCCATTTCAAAGTTAAATACTTGCTGCAATTTATCATTTATCAGGAAGAGAAATATTTATTATAATTTTTAATCTATTTCTAAAATATTTTAGAGCTCCTCTAACATATTGTGTCCATTTAATGGAAAGATCAAAAATATATTAAAAGTGTATTTAAAAATGTAATAAATATTTCATCATGTCTTTTTATATATTTTAATTTTGTCATCCCAAGTTCACCATATCATTATTTTATAAATGTTAAAGCAAGTAACGTCCTTTTTTTCCCCCTAAATCGAGTGATAGTTGGACCCATACAGAAATGTCACTCTCATATACATATTAATTAGAATAATTCCCTCATACAAAAACATAAGTGAGAAAAAAAATCTCTGCGGTTAACTGCTTCAGCAAGCACTTGCAAAAATATTTTCATTTTATCTTTAAAATTCTGAAGATATCTTCACTCTATTTTGATCTATTCAAATATCAAATATGATCTTAAAAAATAAGGAGCAAGTGTATTTTTTAGTAACAAGTCTAGATAAGAATAATATAATTAATGAAAACCTATCTAAGAATGGTAATTTGGCAATTATTCATAGAGCAAGACTATTTTTTGGTAAAGTTCCCAAGTTAGGACACAAACGTGTCGGTGAAGTATAAACTATCTTGAGAAATATTTACTACTTGACTTGACTGAGAGTTCTTACTCCTTACTACCTGTCTAATCTATTTTGTCACTATTAAAGATGACAAAAGACTATTAATGATGACAAATAAGTCTTGAACCGGTAATAAATATTTCTCTTTGTTAATAAATCTACTACAATTTAAAGCAGAAGCTGTTATACACAGCACGCCACGCAAGCATTTGATACAGCCCACAAGGCTTACTCCTTAATGGGCTTACTAAAGTCGGAATCAGTTCTTGTTGAGGCCCATATGCCTCTGTAAATTAAGTAATCGCCCTCCTGCTGTCGATGTTTTGAGAACGATATTGCTAATCTCTCATCAGTTATCCCTCTTCTAAATATAATGATCAAGGGATAGGGAGCTATGTATGGTACTTTATGTGATAAAAAAGTTGTGTAAGTGTTCACCAGGACCAAGGTTCATTACAAAAAGGACTTCCTGATATGTATTAATGTTTCCTCTTGGTCGTTGCAAAGATTAAGCATATGTACAATCTCAATATATGATTGCAATTATCATGAATCTGAATAAACATTACTTGTTTAATTAAAAAATCATTTTTCAAAAGGGGGGTTTTATTAAACTCCTCCAATCAGAGGACCCCGGTTGGGTCGATCGGTTAGAACTCTTGCTTAAAAGTAAGAGGTCCCGAGTTCGATTCCTGGGGGGGGGGGGGGGGGATTTACTGATTTACATGCAATCCTCGAGGTGTGTAATCCGGGGTTTTTCTGGTCAAGGGGGTAAGGGCAATACGGATATACGGAAAGTAGGAGCTGCCAAGTCCTGACCTTGGAGTTCACGAACACCAATCCTTGAGTCCACAAAGCCACACGGGGCGGGATTTCTCGTTATCAAAAAAAAAACTCCTCCAATCTTTTACTTTTACTAATTACTATAGCCCCTCCAGTACGTCTAAGGATTTGCATTCACAGCTTTCTAATTAATAGAGAAGGTAATATCAATCATCTCCACATAAATATATAGATCATAAGAAAATCAAGAGGCTCTCTGATCACTAACAAACCAAGAAAGAGATTAAGCAAAATTCACTATCTAGTGCAACAAGGTTGTGTCCCAGGAGCATATTGCTGTAGGGATTTGGTGTCTTCTAAAGCACACCTGATGTTTGGGATCCCCCATAAAGATCAATTTGTTTTTTTTTTTTTTCCTTCTTTGTGTTGTGGTGGTGGTCTTCTTTATGTGGTTTACCTGTTGTTGTGACTCCCTGCAACTCTTGAATAGGAGTACTCTTGGATTGGTGTTCCTTGTTATTGTATTTCGTTTTACGTTAGTGTAGTGCTCGTATGACAGGTGCCTTAATTTTAAATTAAGGCACCTCCCATTCACCCAAAAAAAAAAAACCCTCAAAAACTTGAGTGTAGTGGAAACACGCAATGTCATCACAAATGAGCCCCTCAAATGTTTGCAAAAATCCTGTAAAAAAAGAGTGTTTAACAAATAAATGTGCGACTACGAGAGTTTATAAATAAAAATCTAAATTGGAATATTGGATGCGCTAATATCCATAGACATGAAAATTCCTATGGAGTGCACGCGTGGTGGTCCTCCTAGTTCTAGATGACGCAACGTAACAGAATCCAGCAGGTTGGACTAGTCAAATCTATGGGTCCATCTTTTTCTCTGGACGGCCGGTGATTAGTTGATGGGGGGTTGTTGGCGACCTTCCTGGTACTGGAGTTGGAGGTTGAGATGATCCCACGTAGAGCACTTTCCAATTGCCGTTGCTACGTACGTTTTTGTAGTTGCACGAGGCTGTATATGTATATATATGATCACTCCATACTAATTAATTAGTTGCCTCTGGATTTGTGCATATCATCCGTGTTAATTTTTCTATGTACCATTCCAATTTTATCGGATGTCTCCAAAGAGACTAGTTAATAGTTTTGTTAATAGTTTTCTCATGCCACAGATTTATGTCATTTACGTACATAGATATTAAAGCTATAAAAGATATTCGAAAATTCAATTATCCGATTCAATTTCAATAAAAATTATAAGATTTGGAAAATTATTTAAACACCGATAAAATATCATATTCGGATTTGAATATATCTGATAATTTATCCAAATTTGATAATGAAACAATATTTTTTGTATTTAATATCTGATTTTTGAATCCGATAATATATATAATATATATACTATCTAAATATCTATTTATCTGATTTTTTAATCTATTTTTTCAAATTTATTCATGTTCAACACTATCTGATTTTTAAATCAAATTATTCAATAATTTGAAGAAATGAATTCACATATAAAACTATTATTTTCATATTCAAATTTAAATCTGATAATGTTTAATATTTTTTATCAACATCAAGGTCAACAAATATTATTTCCAACTCCGACTCGAACCCATTTATACCCCTGATAGATGTGTACACACGCGGCGAATGGGTCCAAGATCTTAGTTGGATCGAGTGTTTTAACCCCATCTCAGAGCAAATGTTCAGTGTAGCGCATATGGATTTCGTGCTCTATTGGATTCTCAGTGCAGGTGAAGCTCACCATCAAGAGATGAACTCCACAAGACAATGCCTTAAGCATATGCAGGGCAATATAAATAAACTAATTGATATGGAACATTAAAGCCATGGATTTCCAATTAAATATTAGGCTTGAGCCATGTCCATGTGGTCAATAATTGGCATTTAAGGAGTTAAAACTAGCCAAGGCAGGCGGCAGGCCCCCTTCAAGACTTGAGATCAACAAGTTGTTAGCCCATCGATCGATCGAGTATATATCCGAATGAAGAGGAAAAGGACAGGGATGCCACAAGGTCCTCCATCTGTCTCAACCACGTGAGGCGGTACCTTGAGAGGTGTGGATATATAATAATAATGTCCCATCGTATTTTAAGGGTGCAATATTGACTTTCCATTAATAATTAGTAAAAGTGTCATATCCTTCAACTACTGTTGGTTCTTCCTTCTCCACATCGATCACCACAGACTTTGCTCGGTCAACTGGATTGTTAATTGGAGGTTGTACTGGAGAAATCCCCATCAACAAATGGAGAGATCTCTCATTGTACACAGAATTTGGCCAAACAAGCTAGTCGGTAACTACCCTATTTTTGACTTGGCTAATTAATCAAGTAATAGTACGTCCTTCACAAAAGGAAATTAATTAAGGTGTCGGGGTTGTCATTAATATTGTGAGGTCATTATATTGCTCTCACCAAAGTTTTTTTTATTTCTTTCTGATCACTTTGTTCTATTTCTAATCGTCATGGACGGCTCGATCGCGGTGAGCATTAATCTAAATGTTTGATGAGCTGTACTTAAGTGCATGCATGTAGCTTCTGATCAGAAGGATCGATCGATAGACATCTTTGGCAGTCCATGTTATTTACGTATCACTTAAAGATAGTAATTTAGGAGAAGAAGATTAAAACAAAATTAACATGGGGTGGGTTCTAGTCCTGCCTAGCTCTCGGATCGATGCAAAACCTGCTCAAACTTCCTGTCCAAGCATTCAGGTTGGTCATCCTCCTCACACCGCACCAATCTCCCTGTACGTACGTAGACGCCTACAAAAATGGTAGGAAGCTAATTAACGTTGACTCATGTTAAACAAAGTTAACGCCAGATATAGAGCCGTATATAACCTTCTCAACTACACAAAATATTTATGCACGAGGGAGGCCTGTGCACAGTACAGTGCGAGTGGATGTAAGCTGTCCATGGCTCTCTAGTGCCATCACCGGAGGGCGACATATATCCAATATTGCTATTTGCCCATGATCAAGACATGGTCTACAGCTGCATATATATATATGCGAGGGTCCAACTCCAAGCTTAGACTTATTAAGGCCATCTATCTATTGACGCAAACAACAGGAGTGTATTAATACGTAACCAGCGCACACGAGCTGGGGAGGGGCAGCATTTCGGTTCAATTCCTTTGCTGCCTTTCAGTACGTCAAGCTTCCACACACAAACAGTACCTAATCCCGCACACGTACCCACCACCCCACTCGCACGTGGATGCACACGTACAAGAGGTAACTCGATCGCGTACGGGGCATACATATATAATTGAAAAATATTTAGTACTTATTTTTTTACGTACACAAATGTGTGCCATCTAAGATTTAAAAAAAAAAAAAGAGATAAAATATTATAATAATATTGTATCCCATAAATTAGCATAACTCTATAAAATGTGTCAACTTTTGGTGTGCACTCATTGAAGTGAAGAACTAGGGCTGCCAACCGCTCGGAGTCGGAATCTGAAATGGGTGTTTCCGCTTCCGCTTCCGCTTCCTATAAAAATTTCGGAGTCGAAAACGGAAACGGAAAAAGGGTGTTTCCGTTTTTGTATCCATTTCTGCTTTCTATCAAAAAATCAGAAATGGAACAAAACGAAAACTTCATATATAACAATATTTGTACAATTAGAATTAATTTATAAATTTATAAATATATTAATTATTAAATTTATGAATAGTTTCAAATGTAAATTTAATAATCTTTTCTACCATATCTTCTTCATCATGTACATTATAATGGCCCTTACTAAATGAAGTATAACAAGATCAAATTAGTATGATAAAATCATATAGTGATATATAATAGTTGAGTAATAGATAATCAATATATGTAGATATAAATATCATTAGAGAAAAAAGTTGGCAATAATTGGGATTAGAATAGATGACATTTACATATAGATGGGAGGTGAGAGACAATGAGTTAAATATTTAAGAGCCAAAGTTTGAGGATATTTTATTATAAAAATATTATATAATATATATTAAAAATTATCGAAAATAGAAACGAAAAAGCGGATGCGGAATTGGGTGTTTCCGCTTTCGCATCTTATAAGAATTCGGATGTCCATTTCCACTTCCGCTAAACTATCGAAAAGTTCTTTTCGAAATTTCACATCTTATAAAAAATGCGAAAACGGATCGACTAACGAAATTCTAAGATCCATTGACAGCCCTATGAACAACTCTAATTTTGAGAGAGAGAAAGAAAGAACCCTAATTTTGACAATAAAGGATAAAGGTACATAAAATACGCCATTTCGTTAGAGCTGATTGGTGAGGACGGAGTTATTATCCTTTACATCTCCGGCAGTGACGTAAACTGCTTACTATCTTTGTCCTCTGTTCTAGTTTAATAACTCCCCTAGATATATCAATCACGCATGAGGGTAGACATGACCTATGTGGCCGATAGAAGCAGTCCAACACCCAGAAATTCCACAACGGTTCAGTGGAAAAGTAGACCCTAATGAGTTCAAACTCAGAAAATGCCAACACCTAATTAACCGCACAAATATTCTTTTTCGAAGCTTCTTCCAACAACTTGCTAGTTCGGCTTCCTGCTGAAGAACACAGATTCTCCTTACAATATGCTTCACTTAGGGGTTGTAGATGGATATTCGAATGACAAAACTCCGTTTTCAATCTGTGTCTTTGTAATTTTATAATTAAGTTATATACCTTTCTACAATAACATATTGACAAATTTGTAAACTTGTGATTTGGAATTACTTATTAATATAATACTGTAGTATTGGAAGTCAAAGTCTTTTCATCTATTTCTGATTTGAAAGCGAAAATAGATGCAGAAACAGAGCCACTTATTTCTATTTCTATCTCCTTCTCCCATAATTATTATATGTAATTAGAGAAGTTGAAGATGTGTGAAATTTTACTATATCTCTCTCAAAAAATATTGTTCTCATTCTAAAAAATTTATTCTTTTTTTTAGAAAAAAACTCTTTTTAGAGTAAGAGATGGACCGTACTTTATAAACATACACTTCATCCTAGTAATATTCTTTGATGTAGAACTAATTAAATCTCCTACTTTGAAGAATGTGTGAAATTACAATGTGACTCTCTCAAGAAGTATTATCTAACTACTCTTTGAGATTTTTTTTTTGTCTTAAAAAAAATATTTTCTTGAAAGTAAGAGGTGAGTCTTACTTAATAAGTACATACTTCATCCTCATAATTTCTGACGTCTACGAAACCAAAGGTGTCGATATTTCCATTTCCACCTCTCCAACCCATTCAAAGCCCTAACTTCATGACTTAACCTCCAACCACCCCCCCCCCCCTCCCCCCCAAAAAAAAGAAGGAAATTAAGGCCGGCTCTAAAGCTTCACAGGCAGACCCTTTCCTCCGAAGACTGTAGGAGCCAAGTCGAAGAACATTACACTTTGACAAGGGTTAACCTACTGGGTCAGAAATAACGCCGTTAGGAGCAGCATATCTCATGGACAACTAGATTAAGTTTAACAAGGTTGCTTGCAGAAGATTTTGTTTAGCCCATAAAGTCCACACGCCCGTAACGACCTCAATCCATATTTTTTACTTGAAACACTTGAACACTTCCTTCTCCACCTAGGGAGTCCTAGTTTCTTGTGTTTTTCTAAAGAGCTCTCACCAACTCCATCAGTGACCGGTAACGACGCCTTCCATAGCACCATGCATTCAAATGATCAATGGACGGTTCCTTCACTTGGTCAAATGCCAGACCAGCAGCGGTGGGGTTCGTCACACACGCAAACGTGAGGCAAGATGTTATAAACTATTATGTTTTCTAATGCCAGTGGGCATCATGGAAAGCCCCCATAAAATCCACTATAAATGGATACCCATGGCTGTCATATGGCTACCTAGAACAGGAGGAAAGGAAGTGATCACAGACTCCTGGTCCTGGTGCCTTATCGCCCCTGCCTTCCTTCCACAGAAAGAGTTCCAGCTCCACATTGTTTTCTCCTTCAGGAACCTCTCAGCTGTGGTGCTGCCCCTTCCCCGGCAATATGGCACGCCCCATCTTCTTGCTGGCCGCGTGCGCTCTTGCCCTCTTCGCCACTGTGGCCAGCGCGGACGTCGTCGAGCATACCTTTCGTGTAAGTGCATGCACGGCATGTATAGCGCGAATAGGCTTGCTCCCCCGGCCTTTCCAAGTTTTTCTTCTACTTGGAAGTCTAGGCCTTCCATTCCTCTGGCCTCATGCCATGCAGGGGGCCATCCTCCGCGGTGCATGAGTTAGAAATACTGATCCTAACTAAATTGATATGCTTTGGAAACTCCTAGCAGGAATCAAGATCATTTGGCACACGCTCATCATTCCTTGCATTTAATTACTTATGTGTACCTCTTGTAATATTTCTGCATGCCATAATCTCACGCATATGGTGAAGCTTAATTTGACTGGTGCTCATCTCAATTATGTTTTCTCTAGAGACCATTTAACACCCTGTCCTATAAACCTAGGCATGATGGATAAATTTATAGCTGAATGACAACATGGAAATAAGCTCGCACAAGAAGCCTAGACATGCATGTCATCCTCAGTTCTTTGTCATAGCCAATACCAATAGAGAAAGTCTTGACACGAACCACTACCCCATATACACACCCATGGTGGATTGGTGGCCATCACATTAAATTGGATGGCCAATCACATCAATGTAATAGCCACCCAATCAAGTGAGAGAATGTGTATGCACCACTCTCCTTTCTAATGTGTGTCAAGACTTCCTTATACCAGCTGCAATATTAAGTACTCTTATCTTTATATGTCATATCTATATATATGCTTTCTTAGATTCACTTATTATCTTCCTTGTTGTATGTTATATATCAGCTAATTATGTTTCATGTGTGAATTTAATTTTGTCTAGGTCGGCAACTTGACTGTTCGGAAGTTGTGCCAAGAGAGAACGATTGTTGCGGTGAATGGTCGGCTCCCTGGTCCCACGATCAAAGCCCATGAAGGAGACACCCTGATCATCTACGTCGTCAACGAGTCCCCATACAACATGACCATCCATTGGTACGTGATCATATGTGGGAACGATCACACACCATCATAAGGCTATAAATATCTCATAATGGAAAATGATTTAATAACATCATTTAATAACATATTAAAATAACATATCAATCACAATATATCACAATCTCATTATTTATGAGGTATTTTTAATTTTTTTATTTCAATTATTGATGTGGCACAGGTTTAATGATGATGTTATTTTAATGTGTTATATCAAATAGTATTACAAAATTATTTCTATAATAATTAAAGTCTCTGTGCTCTGAGACAAAAGGTGACTGATCACAACTCGATCAAGCAGGCATGGCATATTCCAGCTTTTGAGCGGGTGGGCGGACGGGCCGAACTACGTGACGCAGTGCCCCATTCCGCCCGGCGGCAGCTACACCTACAAGTTCAAGGTCGTCGGGCAAGAGGGCACCCTCTGGTGGCACGCCCACGTCTCCTTCCTCCGGGCCACCGTCTACGGTGCCCTCATCATCTACCCCAGGGCCGGCACCAAGGCCTACCCTTTTCCCAAACCCTACGAGGAAGTGCCCATCCTACTTGGTACGTACTGTTTGAAAGCTACTGATCAGGAGCTACATCGTCATGCCGAGTACCTTATAAGATATTTATATATATATATATATTTCTCCAGCTATAGAAACTTAATTAAGTGCCCAACAAAGTCACTATGTGTCGTCGGTTTGGATCTTTGGCGTGCAGGGGAGTGGTGGAATGCCAACGTCGTGGACATCGAGAACGAGGCGATCGCCACCGGCGGCGCGCCCAACAACTCCGACGCCTTCACCATCAACGGCAGGCCCGGCGATCTCTACCCTTGCTCCTCCAAACGTGAGTAGCTAGCATCTTCCGGCAGATTGACTAGTCTTTGTTGCTGGCCGGCTTTAGAGACCACCTAGATCTGTCTTTGATGAGTGAAACAAATTAAGTTTCAAGTGCATACGTCGATCGTCTACCTGTTTCTATCTTAATTTGCAAACTCTCATAACAAGTT
Source organism: Colocasia esculenta (assembly GCA_014218235.1). Lineage (NCBI taxonomy): Eukaryota > Viridiplantae > Streptophyta > Magnoliopsida > Alismatales > Araceae > Colocasia > Colocasia esculenta. The sequence goes on along the minus strand of CM024762.1, from coordinate 137,880,521 downwards.
TTTACTCCCTCGACAGACACCTATAAGCTCACGGTGGTGCGCGGGAAGACCTACTTGCTCAGGATCATCAACGCTGCGCTCAATAACCAGCTCTTCTTCAAGGTGGCCGGGCACTGCTTCACGGTGGTCGCCATTGATGCTAGCTATACCGATCCTTACTTCACCGACGTAGTTACGATCTCCCCCGGACAGACGGTGGACGCCCTCCTGGTGGCCGACGCCTCCCCGGGACGATACTATATGGCGGCCCACCCGTACGTCAGCGTGCAGAATGTAACGTTCGACAACACCACCACTACCGGCATCCTGCGTTACGTCTCAGCACCCCCGTCGTCTCCTCCGGCGATGCCGGCTCTCCCGGCCTTCAACGACACCCCTACGGCCCACCGGTTCTACACCAACCTGACGGGGCTCCTCCATCCCGGCGCCCCCACCGTGCCCCTCGCCGTTGACGAGCACATGTTTGTGACCTTCGGACTGGGGCTCATTCCCTGCGACAAGGGGAACGGCACCTGCGCCGGCCCCTTCGGCGAGCAGTTCGCCGCCTCCATGAACAACGTGTCGTTCCAGTTCCCCACCAAGCTGTCGCTGTTACAGGCGCACTTCTTCGGGGTTCCCGGATTGTACACGCGGGACTTCCCCGACTCCCCGCCGGTGGTGTTCGACTACACGAGCCCCAACGTGACCCTAAACCTGGGACTGCTGCAGACCGTGAAGGCAACGAGGTTGAAGAGGGTCAAATACAACGCGACTGTGGAGATGGTGCTGCAGAACACGGCGCTGCTGGGGGTGGAGAACCACCCCATCCACCTGCACGGGTTCAACTTCTTCGTGCTCGCACAGGGATTCGGCAATTACAACCCGGCGGTGCACAAGAAGAGCTTCAACCTGGTGAACCCTCAGGTGCGGAACACCATCGCGGTGCCCGTGGGAGGCTGGGCCGTCATCCGCTTCGTTGCCAACAACCCAGGTACGTACGAGAACTAAGAATCTCTCTTCTCTCGTCCCTCTGCCATCTTCCCATCACAACTGGTAAGAAATTAAAACCCACCACGATCGAAAACGCCATCGAAGTCCGACATACATGTCCTCATACATACAACAAGGTCCAAACGTCCCAAGAATGAGTCCGGATCCTCTATTCGAGGGATTTTTGGTGAGAGCGCACGTGTTTTACGAAAAAAAAAGGTTCTCAAATCAAAATGTGAAATTTTTTGAAGAAAAATATTTTTTCCACAATTTTTTTTTAATATTGATGGAGTCGAATCCTCTTATGCACTCAGAGGAACCAAGACTTCCCAAAAATTGCCCATGGATCGTTAGCTTCAGAGGATATTGGTCAAGAAAATCTTGTGATAGGTACACCTGGGATATACAGCTGCGCAAGCATCATCTGTACCGGTTTCTTAAGAGTCCGGTTTCTTTTAGTTGACTCCATCAATATTTGTGAGAATTTTAATTTTTAAATTTTTTTCACATTTTGATTTAATTTTTTCATAAAACATACGCGATTCCACCACAAACCCCACAGATATTAATGGAGTTCGATCCTGCTATATATTAAGAGGATCCGGACTCGAATTCCTGACCCCAGGAAAAAAAAAACTAATATTTATACCCTAACTAACAACGGTATTAAGCCTTCAGTTACTTCTCATGCTGTTTAAGAGATATAAACAACCTTCTCGATTCCATGTGTTAGGTTTAACGTCTGTCTGACGGAGACCAGTCAATTGCGACGTTGTTTGACCTTGCAGGTGTATGGATCGTGCACTGCCACCTGGACGTGCACTTGCCCATGGGGCTGGCGACTGCCTTCGAGGTCGAGAATGGGCCCACGCCTTCCTCCACATTGCCCCCGCCACCCGCCGATCTCCCCCGTTGCTGAACTGACGTGATCGCCATATATATATATATGCTCTTCTGCTCAATGTTCAAAGAAGAGAAGTGATCATGTTATCTTTGCCTCCAAACTTTGCCGAATCCGCAGCAGACATAGAGCTGCATCAATCCCATTCCATTTTCCTTTTGAGAATTTTATTTCTCATAATCCAGTTCAAATTTGTTTGTATGTACGCGGTTGGTTATGATAACGATCTTGTCGTACGTGGATCATGATCATGACCCACCCCTTGCTCCAACATTAGTGGAAATTTCTTAATTTGTGGAAGGACTCCAAGTTCATGGATTTTCTTGTTTAATAGTGCAGATCTTAGAGCATCTATCTTGAGAGTTCTATTTCTAATCTATGCGGTGGACGAGCTACTGCAGGATTTTTGCATCTACTTGGACCGAATACGGGATTCATAAAACGGCCGGGTTGACGTTGTATGTATTTGTCTAAGATTGTTTAGTAATATTTTTGAAGTGTAGATTTTAATTATTTAATAATTAAAATATTTTTTTTCTCTCTCTAATTATCAAACAAGTAAAATAAATTTTAAATTATGTAAAAATAGATTTTAAGAGAGAGGAGAGAGATAGAGAGAAAAAAATGTATGATGATGTGTTGGATTTTGGACTTTAAAAATTAGTGTAAGGGAGTTTTGTAAGAGATTTAAAATTTCAAAAAAATGAAATCTCTAAAAATATTAACAAACAATAATTGATATGTTATAAGCTTTTCAAATGCATGTCGGCTACAATGTTATATGTGGTCTTATCGTTGTCTGCTATTAATAGATCAACGACACAAGAACCTTGGAATTGATGTCGAATCAGTCGTATAAGAGAAATTAATGTTAATTTGTTGCTCACTTGAAACTGGTCATCTGATGTCCACAACAAATACAATTTAAGTGGGGTTGCCCTTCAAATTAATATTATAATTGTTCGTTAAAAAGCTTAGACCTTGCACATATCTCACATCACTGTCTAGTAATTTTGACACATCAAACGACCCGTTTTTATATTCTTACGTGAATCTTTAAGATAAATTATATATATCCAGACATTTTTTTGTCATATATATCCATATGTCTTTCTCTGCTACGTACTCAACTATGAGCCTAATTAATATTTACCGAAAGTCTGAACCAACACTAAATGTGGACACGTTCACTCATGATCAGCATGCATATATATATATATATATAGTTGCATAATGATCTACGAACAATTTCCTGGAAAGCCATCATTCAATTCATTAATATGGATTCCTGGCACCAGATCATGCAATACCCTGTGTACCCTTCCCGGCCACCAGAAGGCATATAATTCCCATCCTTGAGGTTGGAAATCTTCCTCATGACGTACGTACGACTGCATCAAATCCACTACATGCAAATCGCAGATTAATAGAATAATAATGGCAGAAATGGAGCCATATGCATAAGTGCTGTCCTTTAATTCACAAGTTCCGTCATCTCAGGGCGACCTTATATATATGCGGTATATGTTATCTTACTCCGCAGTTGCAAATAGGGCAGTGGCCTGTGGGGTCTCCTGTTTACAGTAAAGTATGACCATCTAAGGAGAAACTAAACAGCGATCTCACCGAGCCACACGGTGGAGAGCAGCAATCTATCTCGAGCGTCTATGCCTTGGAAGACAAGTCAAATTTCTTTGGCAACATGTTCTGTAGTGCATGGAATAGTATTGAGAAGGCAATTATATATAAACTAGCTAGAGGTCCCCCTCGATCATCCCAGTACTGGCATATACAATAAAAGGAATAATCAGTATTAAAGGTTTCCCCACCAAACATGTACAGAAGGCCCCTTAACCCAAGCAATCCGCAGAAAGAGAGGGAGAGGGTGGGGGCAATGGGATGTGGTCTAGATTAAGACACGAACAAGACAAGGAATGGAAGCAGGAATTATAATGATCATGTCTCATATGGTTCCAAATTAATTATAAGATGATGTTTTTTCGTTAGTTTTAGGTGACTACTGTTTAGGTGGGACGAACCAACCTGACTGCGACATTAATTAATATGATCTTTTGACGAAAGGGTCGACAGTACTGGTGATTTGAAGATTGGGATCTGGGTACTTGACCAAATGAAGACAGCGAAATGGAACAATTAATTATATTCATATGGGCTTAGAGGGTTTCAATTAATTAATCAACATGTTTTTAAGTCATGTTTGATATCAAGATAGATTAGAAATAGAGTGTAGATATCTTCACAATTATTTTTAATTTATTTTTGGATCTATTTTAATACCAAACAATTCCCTAATTAGGACTATCTCCAACTCCTAAGAACAACTGGGAACAAGGATGCGCTAATAATGGAAGGGGGGTAACTATTTGAGCGGATATATATGCATTCTCACACATCTACAGCGATGACTAGTTAAACTGCTTACTGTTTCTTCCTTGTTATAATTTTAAAAACTCCACTAGCTATGAACACGCAAGCCCCAGTAGGGTCACTAGGTGGAGTCCATAACAACCTTAGATCAGGTCCCATATCCCTAGTTCCACCACGTACATCTCTGTTGAAATTAACTAGATCTAATGATCATAACTTCAAACTGAAGAAACGCTAACACATAAACCACCTTAATCCTCTTAGAAGCCTCTTTTGATCTTGTTTTATGTCGTGCAGAAGCCCCCTCCTCGAACGACTCACCTAATGTCTCTAAATTGGACATATTTAATAAAAATAAAAACTACTGATAAGGAGAAGAAAAAACAAACACGTCTATTTACATAGTTCATCAGAGGGATAAAGTATCAATTCTACATCTACGAAGTTTTTTTCTTTTCAATCATCTTTCCACTATAAAAAAAAACTAAAATAGTACAAAATACAGATTAAGATTTTCCCCGTCATCCTAACTTTCTTTTTTAAAAAAAACTCATATGTAGATAATTACAGTAACACTTCTAAAGGCTCAAAAAAATGTACCACGTTAGAATCTGCCGAACTCCGCTGCTATTACTGTCAAGATGCCATCTGAATTCGAACCACAACTCAACACTTCACCACAATCTTTCTTACGAATATTATGTCACCACCAATCGGAATTTAATCTGTTCGGTCGGAAAATAACGAGAAGGGAGCTGTCCCAATTGTAACGAGGACGCGTATATATATATTTTGTGGCCAAGTCCACGCGCGCAACGACTATGTATAATCTTCTTCGGGAATTTGAGCTCCTCGTGGAGTCGATCTTCTTCTTCTTCTTCTTCTTCTTCTTTGTGATAGCACCATTCAAATGAAGGGGGGAGTTCCTTCACTTCCTTGTCAAACGTCAGACATGCAGTATTCGTCGCACACGCAGTTGTGAGGCAAACTTCTAAAAACTTTTCCAACAGAGTCTGCATTCATTTTGTGATGATAGTTGCTCGGAAAATTTTCCATTAATCAGTGACGGATTAGAATTAGAAAGCGATTTTTTTTTTCTTTCCCTTCAAAAAATTGACGTTTCTATGCATTACTGGGAAGGTATGTCCCACCAAAAAAAGGGCCCATTTACTCAGATTGGCCCATATCCAAAGGTGAAATTAAGATTCTGTTCCAAAATAAGAATACCACTTCAAAGATTAAGAGGCTGGGATTCCTTCATTGTCTTACAATATCTTTTTTTTTTTTTTTGTACTATAGCCAACCCTAACCATAGATTTCTTCTTATTGATCCAACATTTCATATGATTCTATGAAGTTAATAGACATTAATGCTTGAAAGGTGCACAAAAATGGAGTAGGAACTTGATGGCTATTGGTGTGGAATTACAAGTGGTCAATTGCTTTAGCTACTTTTTGACAAGTTTCTACAAATAATGCACTTGATTTCCACTTCTCAAAAGGGATATGAGATCACGAGGCTATATAATTCAATTCTCTTGCAGCCCTACTATGAATATGATTCTCCTTTTTGATCCCACAAAAACTCCATCACTCTTCTAACTATCTAACTAGTTTTGGTGAGTAGTTCTTGGTAGTACTACTACTGTAAGCTTTTATTTTATCCCTAGTCTCAATAATAATCAGATATGGATGCACAAAGACTAAAATACCAAATGAAATTAGAATTGTATAACATTAATTTTCCATGCATCTATATATGCTTAGAATTTTACAATTATGTAATCTTTTTCACCCCCCATACCTCCGCAACTACATCTCCGAAGGTTTCTTGGCATGCACGGAAGAGGTGGATGTCATGGCAATTACCAGATGGAGGTTCGAATCTAGAGATGGGAATGTCTTCCTGTATGCTCTATACTTGAGATTCAATTAAGAAGATCCAAGCAAATTATCAATGATCAGTGAACAATAGATGTGTTTTGTGGGAAAGTTCAGATCATATTTTCTTTCAATTCACTTAATTATACCGGTGCGGCTTAATTAATTGACAATATAAACTCTATTGAGGTTTGATCTTGCAAGGGTCCCTGCTTCTTCACTTCATGGTGAACTAGACTCACAAGCTCAGAATGGAACGAGCTCGCCTCGGTACCCGATCGAGGCACTCCAAGCCTAGCTTGGAAGGCCCTCCCCAGGCTCTGGTCTCCGTGATGGAAGAGCTATGCTAACAGAGGAATTAAGAAGAAGAACAGAGGGAGAAGAGAGGAAGAGATATGAGCAGGAGTGGAAGTGTTTTGGGATCAATGCCATGGGCCAATTCGACCATGCTGTCATCTATTTATATCTTTCAACAATACAACTATGGTATGCTACATGACATCAGCAAAATACCTTCAGAACTAATGAACAGAGAACAAGTGTTCTAACTAACTAACAGCTAGTTACAATAGAATTAGCTCCCTAACTACCCCGGACCTGCCTTAACCAACTACTAACAAACACTAGGCCTCGTAACAGATTCCTCCCCCTCTTGTAAAGAGACCTTGTCCTCAAGGTCGAATGAAGGAAATCTAGAAACAAAATCGTAATAATCTTCCCAGGAGGCCTCTGATGAAGTTTCTCCATGCCACTGAATAAGTAGTTGGGGCAATGATCTATTGTCTCTGTTGACAATCCGACGACCTAATAATGCTGCTGGCTGTCTCTCAGAAGATGGAAGGAAGTCGGGCAGTGGTAGTGAATCCACAGTCGCATCACCATGCTTTAATTTTAACTGGGAAATGTGGAACACAGGATGAATCTTTGAAGATGGTGGCAGAGCAAGACGATAAGCAACAGCACCCAACTTTTGCAAAATTTGGAACGGGCCATAATATCTAGCACTCAACTTCTTATTAAATCGAGGAACCACCGAATTCTGTCTGTAAGGCTGAAGCTTGACATAAACCCAATCATCAACCTGATAAGACTTCTCCGTATGGTGCAGATCAGCCAACTTTTTCATCCTGTTTTGCGCCTGGATCAGATGGTGTTTCAACTCCTTCAAGACATGATCACGGCTTAACAAAGTATCAGCCACCTCTTGCACGCGTGCTGTACCAGGGACATAAGACAGAAGAGATGGTGGTGGAACTCCATAAACTACCTCAAATGGTGAAAGGCCAGTAGAAGAGTGGCTAGATGTGTTGTAAGAGAACTCTGCCCAAGGTAGCCACCGTAGCCAATGATGTTGTTGCTGGAAACAATAACATCTCAGATAATTTTCCAGGCACTTATTTAAAACTTCAGCTTGGCCATCAGTTTGTGGGTGATAAGCAGAGCTCAGATTCAACTTCACACCCTGTAATTTAAACAGCTCAGACCAAAAATGACTGGTAAAAATTTTATCTCTGTCAGAGACAATAACCTGTGGTAAACCATGAAGTTTAACCACATGTGAAACAAATTCCATTGCAACTGAAGCAGCAGTGTAGGGATGCTTTAATGGAATAAAATGCCCATACTTAGAAAGTCATCAACCACAACAAGAATGCAATTCTTCATGTTAGAGTTAGGAAGACCTTCCACAAAGTCCATATTAATGTGTGTCCATATACGTTCCGGAACTGGAAGTGGTTGAAGAAGACCAGCAGGAGATTGTTGAAGTGACTTAATTCTCTGACAAATATCACAATTACGGATATATTCCTTTATTGAAGCATGAAAACCCAGCCAATAAAAACTGCTCTTCAATCTGTGTAAAGTTTTATGATAGCCCAAGTGGCCTCCCTCAGGGGAATCATGATGTGCCTGCAACAAGTCAGTGATGAGAGGAAGAGCTTTATGAAGGTAAATGCGACCCTTGTAATATAAAATGCCTGCCTTATATGAAAATTTCTGCATATTCAAATCACCCACATTCCATTTCTGAACCAAGGCTTGTAATACAGTGTCAGATTGATATGCTGACTGAATATCAGAAAACCAATTAGGTATTAAAACTGATATTGCAAAACAATATGGTTCCTCATATACTCTCGACAAAGCATCAGCAGCACGATTGTGATGACCAGATTTATATTCTAAAGAAAAGTCATAACCCAAAAGTTTGACTAACCAACGATGTTGTGCAGGGGTATGAATCTGCTGATTTAACAAGAATCTCAAGCTTTGATGATCTGTGCGAATTACAAATTTTTGCCCCATGAGATAAGGTCGCCATTTTTGTACTGTAAAAATAATTGCCTCCATTTCCTTCTCATAAGCTGACAGACCCAACTGCCGTAAAGTAAATGCCTTGCTTAAGTAAGCAACTGGCCTTCCCTTCTGCATGAGGACAGCCCCCATTCCTGTACCACTGGCATCACATTCTACAATAAACTGTTCACTGAAATTGGGCAAAGCTAAAACAGGAGCTGAAGACATAGTAGCTTGTAAGTCCCGGAATGCTTGTTCAGCTGCAGGTGACCAAGAAAAACTGTCTTTCTTTAACAATTGTGTCAATGGAAAAGCAATGGACCCATAATTTTTGATAAATTTCCTATAATAGCCAGTGAGCCCCAAAAAACCACGCAAGGCCTTAAGTGACTTTGGTGGTGGCCAGGACAGAACAACTTGTATCTTAGAATCTTCCATTGAGACTCCATTCTCCGAAATAATGTGGCCCAAGTAATCAATTTTGGTGACACCAAAGGCACATTTAGACAGCTTAACAAACAGGCTATTATCCTGAAGAATTTGCAATACCTGTTGTAAATGAGCTAAATGTAGCTCCCAAGTCTCACTGTAAACCAGGATATCATCAAAGAAAACCAAGACAAATTTTCGGAGGCAGGACTTAAAAATATCATTCATCAAATTCTGAAAGGTGGAAGGGGCATTGGAGAGTCCGAAGGGCATGACAAGGAATTCATAATGACCCTCATGCATTCGGAAAGCTGTCTTATGAATGTCACTGGGGTCCATTCTAATTTGGTGATAACCAGATCTAAAATCCAGTTTAGAGAAATATTTGGAACCATGTAATTCATCCAGTAAATCATCCACTAGGGGAATGGGATATTTATCCTTAATGGTATGCTGATTAAGAGATCTATAGTCTATACACATTCTCCAAGATCCGTCTCTTTTCTGTACCAGAAGAACAGGAGCTGAGAATGGGCTATTGCTGGATTGAATATGAGAATGAGAAGAGAGGTCTTTGATTTGTTGTTCAATGATGTTTTTCTGAAATGGAGAATGTCGGTAAGAAGGTAAAGAAATAGTGGTGTTTTCATCAAGCAAAGGGATCTTATGATCATATAGCCGTGGAGGAGGTAGTCCTGTAGGTTCAGAAAAAAACAGGAGAAAAGGAATTCAAAAGCTGAGCTAAATCACTGGGATAAGAAGCAAGTAATGAAGGAAGAGAAGTAGAAACTGATGGAGGTGGACTAACTTCTATAGAAAAGAGTTGTATAGCATATAATGAACGAGACTTCTTCAAATCTTTGGAAAATTGTTGTGCAGAGACTATGTCTATAGAGGAATTAGAAATTCCATTCAGCATATACTGACGACCATCAAGGTAAAATCTCATAGACATCTGTGAGATCTTAAAAGTCACATCCCCTAGGAGCTGTAGCCAAGTAGCACCCAGAACAATGTCAACACTGCCAAGCAGAAGAACCAAAAAATCCAATGTAAAAGATATTCTCGGCAATTTCAGTGTAACACCTGGACACAAGCCTTGGGATGAGATTTGCATGCCTGCCGCAACCTTGACTGGATGTTGAGTAGTGTTAGTGACTGAGAGTCCCAACTTCTTGACAATAAAAGGGTCCAAGAAATTATGGGTACTACCATTATCAACCAGAATGAGTACCGAATAGGACCCAATTTTCCCCAAAATACGGAATGTACCTGGTGATGCCAATTGTGAAACTGACTGTGAAGATAGAGATGGTTCCATTGGCAAGGTGTCCTGTACAGCTAAGACAGCACTGTCATATGATAATTCTGAGTCAAAGAGTTCGAAGTTAGAAGCATCAGGAATAAGTTGTAACAAGAACAACTTATGCGATTGACAAACATGTCCGGGCACCCATTTATCATCACAATTGTAGCACAAACCTTTTGCCCTTCGTTCTTGGAGCTGCTGATTAGTCAAGCGCCTCACAGCAGGACCCGCAGGTTTAGATGGAAGAGGCAACAAGGGTGGCTGTGAAGCAGGCAGAGCTACTGATCGAGGAGGAGCTGATGTAGAAAAATTAAAGTGAGATTTCTTCTTAGTCAATAGTTTGGATTCCTGGACACGAGCTAACATCATCGCATGAGATAAGGACTGGGGTAAGAATGATTTAACCTCACAAGCAAGGTCTTCCCTTAATCCACTTATAAAATTGCCCATCAGATGTGCATCCGGGATTCCAGGTACTTTGTTACAAAGTGTTTCAAACCGATCTTGATATTCCTCTACAGAACCGGTCTGTCGCAGTTTACTTAATGAACAATGGGACTCTAAAGGAGATATTTGACCAAATCTGGATTCTAACCCAATCAAGAACTCCGACCAAGAAATAGATTCTCGTGCACAAGTAAAGTGCCAGAACCACTGTAGAGCTTTCCCTTCAAGATAAAACGATGCTACTGTAACCCGGTGCCCCTTAGGAGTTCCATTGACAACAAAATATCGATTCGCCTTGAACTTCCACTCAGAGGGATCGGAAGAATCATCGAATCAAGGAAAATCATTAATCTTGAAAGGAACAGAGCCAGAAATGTCATTATGGGTGACAAAAGAATTGCCAGAACCAGGTGGCTTAGCAGCAGTTTCTAGGGTATGAACACGCTGTGATACTCCACCTATCTCCAGTTGGATCGAAGATACCTGTTGCTGCAAGTTCGAAGTGAACTCCTGGAGCATTTCACGCAAGGAATCCATACCCTCCATCGCCATCGATCCTGCTGAAATCGAAGTGGAGATGCCTGGAGCGGGCTCAGACACCAAATTGGAACAAGCTCGCCTCGATACCCGATTGAGGCACTCCAAGCCTAGCTTGGAAGGCCCTCCCCAGGCTCTGGTCTCCGTGATGGAAGAGCTACGCTAACAGAGGAATTAAGAAGAAGAACAGAGGGAGAAGAGAGGAAGAGATATGAGCAGGAGTGGAAGTGTTTTGGGATCAATGCCATGGGCCAATTCGACCATGCTGTCATCTATTTATATCTTTCAACAATACAACTATGGTATGCTACATGACATCAGCAAAATACCTTCAGAACTAATGAACAGAGAACAAGTGTTCTAACTAACTAACAGCTAGTTACAATAGAATTAGCTCCCTAACTGCCCCGGACCTGCCTTAACCAACTACTAACAAACACTAGGCCTCGTAACACAGAATTTTGTCAAAGATGGAATACTTGCCATGCTAAAAACTCCGCTTCACTGCCTGGTGGCAATTTGGCATAAGCGCCGACCCGTTGGCAGCCCTAGTTGCTGCATATAGTTTTCCCATTTTTTTTAGTTCATGTTTTACGTGAACTTAATTTGTTTCGATTCCTTGATTGTTGAAGACCTTCTGTACATACCTTGCGGGAGCGCACCCCAAAGCAGTACAAGAGAGAATAACTAGCTGCTGGTGCAAGATTTTCACAAAAGACTGCTAGGTCAAGTCACGTTGCCTTCTTAAATCTAAATCTGAAAAATAGTAGAGAGTGAGTCTTACATTGCCATAGGTTCAGTAGGGATCTTTCATCCTATACTAAATCAGAATGCATTAATATTAGTTAAAACACAGTGAGAAGATAACTACAATATAAATTAGTTACAAGTGACTATGTACAATAGTTAGCAATGTTATCTAAGTATAAGCGAGAATCGTAAGGAGAGACGACTCACTCAGTGTTGTACACATATTCAACCAAGGAACTACACTAATAACCAACTATTAATTAGTCTCGTAGTCAGAAGGAATATAATTGTGGCATCCACGTCTGTCTACCTACTAACCGGAGAGGTAGTAGAGTCTACTCAATAAACACAATAGTATGTATCCTGGCCAAATTGCAATCTCACGTCTGACCATCTCTGGACACCACAGAGTGAGATATATGGGAAAGAGATTAGTTGAGGTCCTACACGTCTACAGGTACCTACACCCTTAGCCACGAGTGCACTCAATCTAAACAAAGAATGTTGTCCCAACTATAGCTATCTTTCCCTATTGTCCACTAACAAGAAGTATAAGGGGCTCTTTGGTAACATGAAGGCTTTAGCTCATAGAGAGTCCAAGAGAGACGGCGCCAAAGCTTTTCTATGCATACAACATAGAGACCACTCCCCTGGCACACACAGTATTTGGCCCACACAAGATTTGGGATCTTGATTGGTGGGTGCTACAATATAGCGCACAGACAGAATTATCAATCTGAGACCAAGTACAACACCTAACGTTGGAACACAATATCCAAATGCGGTGCACAATCTCAAAATACAATTCAACGACTTAATACGTAATGACACAGCACAAGGAACTATACTAGAGTAAGCAGGAGATAGCTCCAATGGAGGTGACAGCTAACCCTATCGCCTTCATAGTATGATACCCAGTCGCCTTCATAAGGCGACTTCCAACTGTGTCGCTTTATCAGGATGGCATCTAGACATAATTTTGTTCTTCTAGGATTATTTCTCCTATACCAAAAAACATCGATTAAATACTTGGATTTATGTGTAGAATAATAAAATAATGAACTGGCGATCTAACTCAACCCATAAATTGCAATTTAAATCGATTTCTATAATGAAAACGGAAGGGGAAACACCTCACACCTCATTTCATGCTTGAACCTCAAAAAATCACTTTGCAAACATACAATCTACAATACAAATCATAAGAACACTATCTTCTAAAGCTAATTAAGGATCGTCTCCCTACCTCCATATGGTGAGACCAATTCGTGCGCTTCTCCTCACAATGCTGCCAGCATGCCAAAACCGAGCATCGTGCTAATTGCACCTCTTTCGCCTCCTACCGTTAGCCATCAGAGGAGCAAAAGAGGGAGAGGAGAGGGCTAAGGACGGAGAGAATGACAAGAATGAGGAGGGAAAACCATCTAGGGTCTATTTATAGGCACGAACCACCACTGATAATGCTACTTCCTGAATGGTCTCATTATTAACACGGCGATCGATGATGTCACATTATTAAGAAAATTTTAGAAGTTTCACACTGCCATCGATAACGCGACAACCTGCCGAATTCATACATGAAGGTGACATCCAAGAGTGTCATCTTTAAAAGGCGACATACGCGACTCCCACCTATGTCGCCTTTAAGACCAACTTTCAAACTTTGACCACTACATGTACATGACACAACATGCTAACCTGTCATGTTAACGATCGACTTTCTAGACATTTTTGATGTTTCTAACTACCAACTAGAAATACAACGACTCATCCAATTGCCTTAATAAGGTGACAGTCAAGGCAATCACCTTAATATTGTGAAGGCGACAATCCCAGATGTCGCCTTCATAAGGCGACATTCACCCATGTCACGTTCCTGTTTGGAAGGCCTATTTTGACACCTTGTCAGTTAAATGGGCATAACTTTTCGCTAGAGTGTTAGAATTACCCACAGGATCATAATTCACAATCGATATTTCGTGACAGTCGACAGGGTTTATTTCCCATTGCCATAATCTGTCATTTTGTCCCTCAAATTCCATCATTTTAGTCTCTGAAATCCTACTTTTGTATAAATTTTCTATTTTGTATAACTTTCAGATAAACTTTTCAAAGAGATTGGGTTGGATTATGGGATTGCTTCTTTTGAGGAAGTTGTTTAGAATCACATCTTATTTCTTATTCTAAAATTTCCTTCCATTATTACTTCTCTTTATTTCTTTTTCGTAGAAACCCTAAGCACTTGGCAAGGATTGGTAATTCCTAACTTCTTGAAAGCCAAGATCCATTCTAAAACTCGACAATTAGGATTCAAAAATGTTAATATGATACAATATATGATATGGTTTTGGCTTTCAACAATTAAGTATTATTTTTTTATAATAGATTATGTGCTATATATGATATGAGAATTAGGTTTCAGTGCCTAAGTTTTATCTTATGATAATTGATTGTGTATATCTATAATTATCAACATAAGTAAACGAAACTAATACGTAAAATGATTGAAAATATGATATGAGTTTATGCTCAAAGAATGTATAAATTGTTGTACTGAGTTGTGATCTCATTAAATTTCACACATATTTTTCAAACAGTTTAAGTGAAGATCTTGAAAATTCAGCTGCTTGAGCAAGCGATTATCATCAGAGTTTGAAGTGGTCATGGAGAAGTGTAGTACCCCGGAAAATCTATTAATTAAAAATTATAGATAAATAGAAATTTTATCTATTAATAAATTCAATTAATTAAAACGGTACGCATCATTATTATATGCGTATAAACCCCTATAAAAATTTCGTAAAAATAGTAGTTATATTTTAAATAATGTTCTCTAATGACCCATCATGAAATTTAGGCATAGAAAAATCGCTTGGACTTAGTTTAAGAATTTATGCGACTTATTATCGTAACTAAGGAATAAGTCGGAGAACCCTTATTTTATGACCAAAGTGGATTATAAATGAAATTAAACATGTGGGTGGACTTTAAATAATATGGCTTGGTATCCCATTATGATATTTGAACCAATGGACAATCTTGGCCCACGAATAAATTCTCTAATAAAAAGATAACTAAAAATCTAATAAGTAAAGTAAGTACATGGGTTGTACAATTAAGCTCACATGAGTTATTGGGCCAAGAGTAAGAGCCCAAATGATGAAGGTTAGAAATATTGGCATGAATAATATTTAATTGAAATAAAAATATGAAATTACTTGAATAAGTGTGATAAATAGATTTACATAAGGATAAAGGGTGAATAATTAGAATTAAATCTATGCCCATTAAGTCAAATTAGTAATGGGTTTTACTAATGGTCCTAGCATAAAGTTTTGGGCTCAATTATGAAGAGTCCATCATGAGATGGGAGATAATTAAGCTAAATTCGTACCTAAAATATAAATAAATAGAAAAGGGTTAAGATAATGAGTATTTTAAACTCTTAATCATCTTAGAAAGAGTTCTAAACCTAGTATAACTCAATAGGACTCTATCCTAATCTGAAAAAGGGGATTTAGATGAGGGACAATTGGGTTAAAGAGAGAAGACTCATATTAAATAGTGAAATTCGTATCTAATTAATTAGTAAATAGTAAAATGCTAAGATAAACACTAAATAAGTCATGTTTATCTCAAATAAGAGTCCCTAACCCATCCTAACCCCATTGGCCACGAAATTGGGCCTCTCCCTTACCCAATTAGATAGATATAGCAAGAAAAATAGGTACGGATAATTGCTAATTTCGGAGTTGGAAGAGAAGAGAAGAGTTTAGAGTTGTATGGACTCTATTACCACCCTATACACCTCTCATATGACCCTATCAACCCCATAGAACGTGGTTGGAGATCTGGAGGACGAAGAGAAGGAGTTCTGGACGTGGAGAGCAAGGGGAGAAAGCTTGGATCAAGGAGGGACTTCTCTTATTTTCGTCATTCAAACTCTTACTCCACAAAAAAGGTAGGCAATATCTCAAGCTAAAATCATGAAATAATTACCCTAGGTAGACTTCATGTACTTCTTCAAAAGCCCTATGTTTCGTTGTATTCTGCTCATCCATTTGGGCGAATTTAATTCATGAAATCCTGCTGTCACCATGAACTCGAATCTCATGATTCTCTAATCCCATGCACGTACTTGTTTCCATGCTATGAGAAAATTCTCAATGATACTACAGTGCAATAGCTTTCAAACGCCCTTGGTTTCATTCTATTTCAATCTCCCATGAAGGAGAATTAATTCTTTGAAACTCTGTCAGATACATGCACCCGACCCTTCATAATTGCTTGTGAACCCTATTTATACTTGATCTCAGATCATGATAAAATTATCATAAATACTACATCCTGTTAGCTTTTGAATGCCCATGGTTTCGTAATTTTTCATCATGTAACGCCTCTAATTAATTCGTTGAACCCCGACTGCGCCTGTTTAGGTTACCGAAAAGTAACCTGATCAATGCCTATCTAAATCTTGTCTAATTTCAAATTAATCATGCATGTTGATAGATATACATGTCTACTTTTGTTTAAAACTAGTTTCGTGCTTTTTGGATCACCGTACTATTTTATATGGAATTTAGAACGTCCCTGTATCACAGAGGACTCGCCCTGGGAAAAAGGGAAAAACCCGGACCGCCCCTGATATCGCGGCGGCGCGATACGCCGCGATAACAGGCAGGTCGCGGTCAGCTTTCAGGCCGCGTCATGAATGCGACGGGCCTAGCCGCCGCGTTCCCAACCCCGAACCGGGCCAGACCAGGCCGGTTCACCCGTCGCGCCAGGCCGCCCCGTCGCGACCTGGACCGCGACGGGAACTCCCGCCGCGTTAGCAGTTTGACGCGCTCATGCGCCCCGTCGCGACGTGATCGCGACGGGCACCCCCGTCACGTTCTTGAAATTTCGACCATAACAAAATATTGTGCTCATATCCTTGTTGATTAGTCTATATACTCCTTAATTAGCCATGATTAAACCATGTTATAATTATTTCGACTTGGAAAGTTAATAACTGGCATTAATGATATAAATTTAATTATTTTAAAATGATATTTGCACAACTTGTCATATCCTCAAGATTTCTTTACACTTGCACGAACATAAAATTATAAATTGCCATTTGACCTTGATAAATTATGCAATAATGTATTCGGTAAATTATCGAAATAAATGACTAAATTACTCTATTTTATTAAATACAATTGTTTCCATTTTTACTCGCGTATTTTATCTACCGTTACTATTTTCCCTCGGCCTTCGAGCACTCGAGGCATGACGGACCCGTTTTCTACACACTTTCTCTTGACTTGGACCACCTCTCCACCGAAAATACTCTCGACAGGACCAGGGACTCTTTGTCAAGGCCTCCGTAAGTCTTCTTGGCTTTGGCGCACGTCCTTAGCCGACGAGCTGGTTGTACCCTAATACCCGTTACACTTTTAGGGATCAGTACGATCCAATCGGCCTTAATGAGATCTCTCTTATCTTGTGATCACGTCGGACCATCTGGCTCGTGTACACGACACGGCTAATGGGCGGATGTGACTTCTACCTGACTGCCGGTACCCGACCTGGTACTGTGCAACCGTTACTATCGTGGTTTATCGTTGTTTTACGATTATACCCCTATCTCGTCTACTATCCTTGTACTATCATCTGTTCACGTTCACTCTACTATCTCGTCTATTCATCTAGTACTCTCTTGAGACTCTTGAGGTGTTGTGGCTCCCATTGCTTGTACTATACATGACTGTCTAGCGCCATAATATGGGTCTGGTGACCTACTGACTTGAATGCTAAGTGTGCAGGGCACGGAGAGTGTCCGAGGGGCTCCAATCTAGTCCTGGGGGCAGAGAGCCACCCGAAAATACCTGCAGGGGCTATTGACGGTGTAACATTGCACCGGTTCTGACTATCTTGATATTGGCTAGACATTTAATTGTTTTACTATTAGTTTGAGGAGTTCAGACATATTGTACCAGTTCTGTGCTATTAGTGTGCTAGCACTGACTGTTATAACATTAGTCTGAGGAGTTCAGACGAATGTACTATCGTTAAACGGCTACTGTCCCAAAGTGACTATTGTCGTACTCGACTAGTGCACCATTGTGCAACTATACACGCTATCTCTTTACAAGCTATCTCGTTACACGCTATCTTGATATACAAGCTATGTCGTTACACGCCACCTTATACAAGCTATCCTATTACATGTCATTTTGATACACGCTATCTTGTTATACACTATCTTGTTACACGCTATCTCGTTATGTTGTCATCTTAATTTTGCAATACTCTTGTGAAATGTAATATCGTTCACTTGTTATCTTGTACTATTACTCTCCTGACTATACTTGATCGTTCTCTCTAGTTAACCTGCGTTACAAGACATTAATCACTTAACATGCTTGTTTACACGAGATATTAAGTCCTACTGAGCGTTATCGCTCACCCTTCGTTATTTGTTATTGTGTTTTCAGGTAAGTCAAGTGATGACCTTACCCCAACAACGGGATTGGACTAGAGTGATGAGCGTCCTGAAGTCATAGCGATGGAATGTCCTTAGTACCTTAGAGTCTAGTTAGAGATTTGCTTTAGATTTCTTTTCCAATGAAATGTCATTGAGCCCTATGTTTTTGTAACGTCGCGTGCTTTTCGGATCCATGCGGATCGTGTGTGTTGTGGTTGTGGCGGCCGTTGTGAGGCCAGTGTGAGTTGGGTGTGTGGAATGCATGGTGTGATTGTGTGGCTTGAGCAGGTGCAGCGCAGGGTTGGTCCGGAAATAGAATAGGACCTGCTGCTGTTCTGTCTGAGTTGGCGGCCAGGGTGTGGCCGTTCACTGTTGGCGTCCAGGTTCATGGACGTTGATTTCTTGAACTTAACGGCAGCTTTTGTGGACGTTTAGTCTGGCGGTGGCTATTAGCGGCATGGGGATTGACGCCAACCTGACAGTTCTGCAGGTTAAAGGCTCACCCGAGGTAGCTTCTCAGCTCACTCTCTTCCCCTCTTGCCCCAGCTTCGCGCCCCAGAGTTTCTAAAGCTTCCAACAGGTGCCGAGGAGTAGTTGGACGATTGTAGAACGCGCGGCATCGCTGAATTACGCGAGGAAACGTCGCGGAGTGGTGCAATTCGCGTGGGAGCTCGCGGAGGGCTCGGCGTGAACCGGGGGATTGCAGGAGATTCTAACGCGTTCTGAGGTAGGGGACGAACCCGTTTAGCTCCGTAGAACATTAAAACACATCATACCACTTGAACCAGCATGATAATCCATGTTTGGATAGAGTTGCACCAAGCGGGATAATGGGTGTTTGTGTTATTTAATGTTCAGAGCATGTTTTAGTGGGTTGTATTGGGTTCTAGCATGCTAACGGAATTGCATTTGCATGTTTTTCAGTAGTTAGAACAGTTAGAAAACCCGCAGGGCCGGATTAGGGTTTCTGCAGGGTTTATGGCCGAGAATTTGGTGTCAACATCTCTTGTCGCCAAGGTCCTTAGCCAGGAGGTTAACGGCCAGGAACCTTGCCGTTGACTCCCAGTAAGCGGCAATCTATGTGGCCGCCTACTTCTATTTGAGCAGAAATGACTAAGTACAATAATTATCGATAATGCATGTGTGTTAACGCATGAGGTGCACTGAGTGCACTTGGTTTACGTGTTTAGCATACAGGTATGCTGTTAGTTGTTTACTTCGGTGACTGCGCGTTGTGTACGCGAGTCAGTTGGGTTCACGTGTAGTGGACCAGTGGTTACTTGTGGTTTACGTGAGGTTTCACGTGGTTTGTGTGTGACGTGCACGTGGTTCTGTGTACGTGGCGAGTAGTACGACGCTACCGTGGTTACCTCTCCAGTTGGGTGCCCCAGGTTCTTTGTGAGCCAGGCTGTTAGCTCGGGGCTTTGTCCCGGTACTTGTGCTGTACCGTCGAGGTCTGTGTCGTCTGACCTGGACACCCTCACTCTTGTGTTAGAGTTGTACGTCCGGCTGAGGGAAAGACGACAGTGGGACAGTGACACTTGTGTTTTTTTTAGTCACTTGTAGCGCGCTCGTAGTTGGGGTACGGACACCAGTAGTCGACACTGGTCCCAGCTAGTCCTTTGCAGTGCCTCACTCTAGCGAGCCCAGGCCAAGGTCTCTGGAGGTGCCAGGCATGGGCCTGTGACCGTGTGGTCTACAAGTTGTGGTGTTTAGTTGGTCTCCATGTTGCTTGACCTTTTTACGTGGAGCGGCAGCTGGACCTTTCGTCCGTGGCTGCGAGACTGAGAGGTAGACCTGTGTTAGTTGTCCGATTCAGTTTCTGGTGTCGCGAACCAGTTTACGTGGCTCGTGTTGGCTGTCTCTACTTTAGCTTGTACACCTGTACTGGTTTGCCATTTAATTATTACTGTTGTTTCTCGTAGTCGGCAGACGGTGAGTACTTTTACAGCTTTACTTACCTGCTTAGCTGTTATATAAATTGTTGGTGTTGTTTACTATTCATACTCGTGGTGTTTGTTTCGCTCGGTTTTGGGGGAGTTCCCTACTGAGCCAGTGACTAGAGAGGCTCACCCTACCCCCACAGGTGAGAGCGAGGAGACGTCTCTCGTCCGACGTCCAGTTCGGGCCGCGTCGTAGCGGTGCAGGGTCAGCACCTCCAGCAGAGTAGCTTCAGCAGTGTAGTTTTGTAGTTGTTTACTTTCTTCAGTTGTACCTCGGGGTATGCCCACGCTCTTGTACTTCTTTCAGTTTTTGTGAAAATTTGGCTATGTAACTTGTGAATATATATATGAAATGTGGTGTGTTCCTTTATGTTTACACGGACTGTGGTTTGGTATCCCTTGCGAGGCTTCGGCCCGTTCGCGGGAGGCGGACTCGGATCAAGTACGTTATCGGTTTAACGGGCTTGACCGAGGCGATCCGCCACAGTTGGTATCAGAGCAAGGTCCGTGTTAATAAAGGGAATTAAAAGGATACATAGCCTTATTTTGGTCATTTTACACTGCTGGTAGGGACCCTGGTTTTTGATCATTTGTGGTTTTGATTTTTGTTTGGTGTTTTGTGTATGTAGAAAATTTCTGAAATGGCTGATAGGAGAGATTGGGGTGGTGGAGGAGATGATCCGGAGGAAAGCACCCAGCGTATGATAGAAAGGATTTGGGAGAGCCTCACGGATATTCGAGCAAGAATGGATCAGCAGGCGCCAGTACCACCGGTTGCAGTGCCACCTGGGGATGGAGAGACTGTACCTGTTGCTCCAGTTCCGCCGAGAATGGAGGTGCCTTTTGTAGCTCATGTGCCACCACCAGTGTTGTTAGCAGAAGAACCAGTGTTGCAGGTTGAAAAGTTTCTGAGATTGCAGCCACCTACTTATTCAGGAGGGCCGAATCCAGATACAGCTGAGCATTGGGTTCATGAAATTGAGAGAGTTTTTGCGACTATGAGGTGTCCGCAGCGGATAGAGTGGTATTATTGCTTACAGTTGAGAGGTTTTGCCTTGGAATGGTGGCGATTGAAGATGCAAACCACTTTTGCAGGCAGGACGGAAGAAGCTATCACTTGGCCGGAGTTTCTTGATGTATTTAATGATACATTCTTTCCGATCCAAGTGCAGCAAGTAAAAAGAGAGCAATGAACTTTTCAGCAAGGTAACTCTTCGTCTTAGAGTACCAGATGAGATTTATGGCACTTAGCCGTTATGCGCCATATGTGGTTTCAGATAATAATATGATGGTTGAGTACTTTATATCAGAGGATTGAGAGTGGAATTGCAGGATGCGATAGTACCTCTCATGTGCAAGACAGTGGAAGAAGCAGCGCAGAGGGCAGCTACTTTGGAAAGGTCTATCCGACTCGTCAGGCAGGTGAATCAGGTTCAGGTAGTTTCCGGCTACCGCAGCAGTCAGTAGGTACAAGCAAGGGCAAGGCACCAGTAGGACCTTCTTCATCTGGCTTCGGGAAATGGGGCCAGAAGTTAAAGCAAGCATTTAAAGGCAAAGGAAGAGGATGGGGAGGTCGTCAGCAGTTGCAGCAGGGCCGAGGTAGACCTGAGGTGGAGGAGTCGCAGCAGAGTACTGCCAGGCAGCCTATTGTTCCTCCAGGGTATAGATGTTATAATTGTAATCATCCGGGACATTTGATCCACAATTGTCCGTATGCAAGAGAGTATGGGTATGGCAGAGGGTGCAGCAGCAGCAGCAGCCTCAGCAGTTCCAGCAGCCACAGGCAGGTCGTGGCAGAGGAGTACCGCAGCAGCGAGGAAGAGGCCGGGTTATGGCTATCACCCGAGCCCAGGCAGAGGCGTCAAATATGATAGAAGGTACTTTACCTCTTTATGAATATTCAGCAAGAGTCTTATTTGATTCGGGTGCCTCTCATTCTTTATTTCCGAAGAATTTTGGATTGCATAGCTCATCCTTTAGAAGAGAAGTCTTGTGAGTTAGTGGTGGAGGTTCCTTCAGGTGAGTTCTTACTCACTTCGAGCTATATAATGAAGCTCCTGTTATGATTGAAGGGAACCAGATGCCGGGTCGGTTGTATGCCCTGCAGTTGTCAGATTATGATATCATTCTGGGTATGGATTGGCTTGAGATGTATGGAGCAATGTTAGATTGCAGAAAGAAAAGGATCAGATTTTGTCATCCTAATGGTGCAGTTTTGAATATCAAGGTATGCCTTTTTATACCTTCAAGTTTCTAATTTCTGCAATTAAAGCTAGAAAGTTGATAAATGATGGGTGTGTGGCTTATTTAGCCTCGGTAAGTTAGTAGAGGCCAGTCAGCCAATGGAAGCAGTTCCCGTGGTTAGGGAATTTGCTGATGTTTTTCCGGAAGAATTGCCTGGTTTAGCTCCACACAGAGAGGTGGTTTTCTATTGAGTTGCTGCCAGGTACCATGCCGATTTCTAAAGCTCCATATCGGATGGCACCAGCAGAACTTAAAGAATTGAAAAAGCAGTTAGAAGAGTTGTTGCAAAAAGGTTTTATTAGACCGAGTCATTCCCGTGGGGAGCGCCGGTTTTATTTGTGAAAAAGAAAGATGGAAGTTTTTGGATGTGTATTGATTATAGAAATTGAATGATGTGACCATCAAGAATAAGTACCCGTTGCCGAGGATAGATGATTTATTTGATCAGTTGCAATCAGCAAAGGTGTTTTCTAAGATTGATTTGAGATCCGGGTACCATCAGTTAAGAATTAAGAGGAGGATATAGATAAGATAGCGTTCAGAACCAGATATGGTCACTATGAGTTTGTGGTAATGCCTTTTGGGTTGACTAATGCTCCTGCAGGTTTTATGGATCTGATGAATAGAATTTTTCATCCATATTTAGATCAATTTATTGTGGTCTTTATTGATGATATTCTAATTATTCAGCATCTGAAGAGGAGCATGCAGCTCATTTGAGGTTTACCTTGCAGTTGTTAAGAGATAACAGCTGTTTGCTAAATTCAGTAAGTGTGAATTCTGGTTAAAGGAAATTCAGTTTTTGGGTCATGTTATTTCAGCCAAAGGAGTAGCAGTAGACCCAAGTAAAGTGGAAGCTGTGTCTAGGTGGGAAGTGCCTAAGACAATAACCGAGATTAGAAGTTTTCTGGGGTTGGCAGGTTATTATAGGCGCTTTATTCAAGATTTTTCTAAGATTGCAGCACCTATGACTAGACTGACCAGGAAAGAGTACCTTTTGTGTGGTCCGGTGAATGTCAAAGAAGTTTATGGAATTGAAGAAAAGCTTACATCAGCACCTATATTGACATTGCCGGCAGGGAGTGGTGGTTTTGTACTGTATACTGATGCTTCAAGGAGAGGTCTTGGTGCAGTGCTTATGCAGCATGGCAAAGTAATAGCGTATGCATCCAGGCAATTGAAGCCAGCAGAGGAGAATTACCCCACTCATGATTTAGAATTGGCAGCAGTTGTATTTGCTTTGAAAATGTGGAGGCATTATTTGTATGGCGAGAGATTTGAAATTTTTACAGATCATAAAAGCTTGAAGTATATCTTCTCGCAGAAAGATTTGAATCTTCGCCAGCGCAGATGGGTGGAATATTTGAAGGATTATGATTTCAGTTTGGCTTACCATCCAGGTAAGGCCAATGTTGTAGTTGATGCCTTGAGCAGAAAAGCATATATGAATTTGATGATGATTAAAGAATGGAAGTTATATGAAGAAGTAGCAGAGAATTCCTTGTATGTGCCCAGCAGTCAGCGACGAGCAATTCTAGCTGCTAGTGCAGTAGAGCCGTCTTTATATTGGCAGATCATTGAAGCTCAGAGAGCAGATGCAGGTTTACCTGAAATTGTAAAAAATGGAAGGAGTTTCTATTGATGATAATTGTGTGGTCAAGCTTCGGGGCAGGTTGTTTGTTCCTGCAGAGAGAGAGGTGAAGCAGCGAGTTCTGGAAGAGGCTCATAAATCAAGGTACACTATTCATCCGGGTAGTACTAAAATGTACCATGATTTAAGGAAGCATTTTGGTGGCCTCATATGAAGAAAGAAATAGCAGAATTTGTGGCAAGATGTGCTATCTGTCAACAGATTAAAGCAGAGCATCAGAAGCCTGGAGGTCTATTGCAACCGTTGCCTATTCCACAGTGGAAATGGGATGATATTGCGATGGACTTTGTGGCCGGTTTACCAAGGTCAAGTTCAGGGCATAATGGAATATGGGTGTTGTTGACAGATTGACTAAGGTATGCAGATTAGTGGTAGTGAGTATGTCTTGGACAGTGGACAGGTTGGCAAATATTTATGTTGAAAGAATTGTTCCACTGCATGGTATTCCGAAGACTATTGTATCTGATAGAGATCCAAGATTTACTTCTGGTTTTTGGAGAAGTCTGCAGAAAGTGATTGGTTCTGAGTTGAGGTATAGCTCCGCTTATCATCCCCAAACAGATGGTCAGACTGAAAGGACTATTCAGACAATTGAAGATATGTTGCGAGCTTGTTATTAGTTTGGGGAGGTAGTTGGGAGCATCATTTGGGAATGGTTGAGTTTGCCTACAATAATAGTTATCATACCAGTCTTGGGATGGTACCGTATGAAGCTTTATATGGAAGGCCATGTAGAACCCCATTGAATTGGCATGAAGTGGGAGAAAGGCAATTAGTGGGTCCTGAATTGATTCAGCAAACCACTGAAGTAGTGAAGCTTATCAAAGAAAAATTGCAGGCAGCTCAAAGTAGGCAGAAAAGTTATGCAGATGTGCGGAGGAGACCACTTCAGTTTGAGGTGGGAGATTTTGTTTTTCTGAGAGTTCCCAAAGTAAAGGTATAATGAGGTTTGGCAAGTCTGGAAAGTTGAGTCCAAGGTATGTGGGACCTTTCCAGGTAATTGAAAGAATTGGGGAAGTGGCTTATAGGCTGGATTTGCCAGCCGACTTTGCAGATGTGCATGATATTTCCATGTCTCCATGTTGAGAAAATGTATTGAAGATCCAGCTCAAATAATTAGATATCAAGGAGGTGACCTGAGGCCGGACATGACTATGCCAGAGTATCCGGTGCAGATCACAGATCGAAAGATAAGAAGCTGAGGAATAAAGAAATTAAGCTAGTTAAAGTGAGATGGGAAAATATGTTGGGTGGTGAGGATACCTGGGAGTTAGCCGCAGAAATGACTAAAGGGTATCTCTTTCTGTTTGAATAAGCTTGTGCATTTTCTTTTAGATGATAGTATTTGTAAAAGTGTGTATGTATGAGTTGTTTAACTTTGAATTGTGTTATGAATTCGAGGTCAAAATTTTCTTTTTAGATGATAGTAATGTAACGTCGCGTGCTTTTCGGATCCATGTGGATCGTGTGTGTTGTGGTTGTGGCGGCCGTTGTAAGGCCAGTGTGAGTTGGGTGTGTGAATGCATGGTGTGATTGTGTGGCTTGAGCAGGTGCAGCGCAGGGTTGGTCCGGAAAGAATAGGACCTGCTGCTGTTCTGTCTGAGTTGGCGGCCAGGGTGTGGTCGTTGACTGTTGGCGTCCAGGTTCATAGACGTGATTTCTTGAACTTAACGGCAGCTTTTGTGGACGTTTAGTCTGGCAGTGGCTATTAGCGGCATGGGGTGACGCCAACCTGACAGTTGCAGGTTAAAGGCTCACCCGAGGGTAGCTTCTCAGCTCACTCTCTTCCCTCTTGCCCCAGCTTCGCGCCCCAGAGTTTCTAAAGCTTCCAGCAGGTGCCGAGGAGTAGTTGGACGATCGTAGAACGCACGGCATCGCTGAATTACGCAAGGAAACGTCGCGGAGTGGTGCAATTCGCGTGGGAGCTCGCGGAGGGCTCGGCGTGAACCGGGGGATTGCAGGAGATTCTAACGCGTTCTGAGGTAGGGGACGAACCGTTTAGCTCCGTAGGAACATTAAAACACATCATAACCACTTGAACCAGCATGATAATCCATGTTTGGATAGAGTTGCACCAAGCGGGATAATGGGTGGTTTGTGTTATTTAATGTTCAAAGCATGTTTTAGTGGGTTGTATTGGGTTCTAGCATGCTAACGGAATTGTATTTGCATGTTTTTCAGTAGTTAGAACAGTTAGAAAACCCGCAGGGCCGGATTAGGGTTTCTGCAGGGTTTATGGCCGGAGAATTTGGCGTCAACATCTCTTGTCGCCAAGGTCCTTAGCCAGGAGGTTAACGGCCAGGAACCTTGCCGTTGACTCCCAGTAAGCGGCAATCGATGTGGCCGCCTACTTCTATTTGAGCAGAAATGACTAAGTACAATAATTATCGATAATGCATGTGTGTTACGCATGAGGTGCACTGAGTGCACTTGGTTTGTGTTTAGCATACGAGGTATGCTGTTAGTTGTTTACTTCGGTGACTGCGCGTTGTGTACGCGAGTCAGTTGGGTTCACGTGTAGTGGACCAGTGGTTACTTGTGGTTTACGTGAGGTTTCACGTGGTTTGTGTGTGACGTGCATGGTTCTGTGTACGTGGCGAGTAGTACGACGCCTACCGTGGTTACCTCTCCAGTGGGTGCCCCAGGTCTTTGTGAGCCAGGCTGTTAGCTCGGGGCTTTGTCCCGGTACTTGTGCTGTACCGTCGAGGTCTGTGTCGTCTGACCTGGACACCCTCACTCTTGTGTTAGAGTTGTACGTCCGGCTGAGGGAAAGACGACAGTGGGACAGTGACACTTGTGTTTGTTTTTAGTCACTTGTAGCGCGCTCGTAGTTGGGGGTACGGACACCAGTAGTCGACACTGGTCCCCAGCTAGTCCTTTCCAGTGCCTCACTCTAGCGAGCCCAGGCCAAGGTCTCTGGAGGTGCCAGGCATGGGCCTGTGACCGTGTGGTCTACAGGTTGTGGTGTTTAGTTGGTCTCCACAGTTGCTTGACCTTTTTACGTGGAGCGGCAGCTGGACCTTTCGTCCGTGGCTGCGAGACTGAGAGGTAGACCTGTGTTAGTTGTCCGAGTCAGTTTCTGGTGTCGCGAACCAGTTTACGTGGCTCTTGTTGGCTGTCTCTACTTTAGCTTGTACACATGTACTGGTTTGCCATTAATTATTACTGTTGTTCTCGTAGTCGGCAGACGGTGAGTACTTTTACAGCTTTACTTACCTGCTTAGCTGTTATATAAATTGTTGGTGTTGTTTACTATTCATACTCGTGGTGTTGTTTCGCTCGGTTTTGGGGGAGTTCCCTACTGAGCCAGTGACTAGAGAGGCTCACCCCTACCCCCACAGGTGAGAGCGAGGAGGACGTCTCTCGTCCGACGTCCAGTTCCGGGCCGCGTCGTAGCGGTGCAGGGTCAGCACCTCCAGCAGAGTAGCTTCAGCAGTGTAGTTTGTAGTTGTTTACTTTCTTCAGTTGTACCTCGGGGTATGCCCCACGCTCTTGTACTTCTTTTCAGTTTTTGTGAAAATTTGGCTATGTAAACTTGTGAAATATATATATGAAATGTGGTGTGTTCCTTTATGTTTACACGGACGTGGTTTGGTATCCTTGCGAGGCTTCGGCCCGTTCGCGGGAGGCGGACTCGGATCAAGTACGTTATCGGTTTAACGGGCTTGACCGAGGCGATCCGCCATAGTTTTGGCTCTGAATTAGTGGTTGTAATAGTTTAGATGAATTATCAATAAAATGATGAGTTTTATTGCATTATTGCTCTTTAGTGCTCTGATATTTGCGAATGTATGCGCAATTTACATTACATATCGTTGTTCATGCCTCCCCGATTTATTCCGCTGCTAAATTAGCGGGGCATGACAAGAAGGCTATCTTAGTATTAGGATTTGTTCTGAATTGTTCTACGTTGGTTAGTTATGATTAGTTTGAATTCTTGCAAAGTTATGTGAGTGGCTGTATGAACCAATAAAGTAGTAATTTATGGAATTATATTATGTTTGAATCAAGTTTTGATGATTGGATCAAATTAAATGCATGTTATATGGGTGTACTCTCTTGATTTAGATAAGTTGAGTTATTCCCACTATCGCATTCCTGTTCGTGAAGAAAAAGAATGTTTTCTTCGGTTCGAGGTGACATAATATTCATGTCCGATAAAATCTATCTTGGGTGTTTGGCACATATCAGTATCATAGTTGTAGAGATCGAAAAGTGGTCACAAAGTTTCCACTATTCGATCTTCACAAGTTCTTAAATTTGTTGATGATAGGAATGTCGCCCCCACTTGCAAGTAACATAAAATAGTCAGGGGGGGCAGAAGCAATTCCAAGGGAGAATCTTCTGACACTCAAGTCAAGAAACTAACGGGAACAAAGATTGTCCAACAGAGAGACAGAGGGTGCTCTTGTGTGTGGGATTTGAGAGTCCAGAACTTGCTTACCTCCCTTGCCCACCGTTGATTCTTTTTTAAACATGTGTCGTGGTCCCCCAATGGTTGTTGCCCCTCTCCAAGTCATGTTGTCTGACCTTTGAGAGTAATTGGAGGCCTATATAGGGTTAGACTGGCCTCGAGTGAGGGTCAAGCAAGTGTCATCGTCACCAAACCTAGGAGTAAGGGGTGTGTCAGGCAAGTGGCACTGCCATATCTTGGCCTGGTAGGGGTGTGTTGGACAGTCGGTGAGGCTTTACCCTAACATAGTGGGGTGTGACATGTTGCTGGTGTGGTCGTGCTCTTGGTGTTGCTAGGGCGAGCCTAATGTGGTCCAAGAGGTTGGGGACTTGTCCTCGAGGACTTAAGGATCGTCCGAGGATGACAGGCCCAAGTGGGCCGAGTGGATCGAGCTCCAGTAGGACAGACCCACGCCCTTCCTTCTATATGGGGAGTGGGATGCTGGAAAATTGTAGCCTTCGTTATCCCATCTTGAGGGGCCAGGTGAATAGGCTTTAATGTGTTGTAACACCCAAAATTTAATAACAAATTAATAATAAGACATTGGACAATAGAAAAGATTCTAATTCTCATAAAAGACATAAATACTTACAAGAAATATGATTACACTTAAATCTAGATTACTTTCATATTATTAATGTGATCTCAGTACTGTCTTCAGATGTGCGCACTCCAACAAGGCGTCATCAGAATTTGATAATGAAAGTAAAATCTGACAACACCATAATTATCAGAAAAATATAATGATCCTAAAAATATAAATATCATGAATTATTGTACACAAATATCAAGATTAAACTGGCTTAATGATTTTTAGAGTAATTTTTACTCGACGGAAAATTATTCTAAAAAATTAAACTAAAATGGTCATAATGTGTATCACATCTTAATTAACTTATGTTTGAAGTGTTATCTAAATTGGATATCATTTAAGCATAACATTAGTAGCTCAAAGAACTTAAACGAATTAAACTTGAATTACGAAACCATTTACGTAAATTTATTTACGTAAGTATGATTACGTGGGTGGTGGCTACATGTGGGTTGTTAGTTGATCCTTAACTCTAAAAGTACAGGTGGCCTTAGAAGATGAAGAGCCTATGTAGTACCCCGAAAAATCCAGTAATTTAAAAATTATAGATAAATTGAATTTTTATCAATTAATAAATGTAAACTAGTTAAAAGAGTACGCATCATTATTGCATGCGTATAAACCTATATAAAACTTCTTAAAAATAGCAGTTATACTTTAAATAATGTTCTCTAATGACCTATAAAGAAATTTGGGCATATAAAAATCATTTGGACTAAGTTTAAGTATTTATGCGACTTATTATCATAATTAAGGAATAAGTCGGAGGACCCATTATCATATGTACCAAAGTGAATTATAAATCAAAATAAATATATGGGTAGACTTTAAACAATATGGGTTGTACTATTTAGCCATACATGAGATATTGGGCCAAAAGCAAATGCCCAAATAATAAAGGTTAGAAATATTGGGATAAATAATATTAAACTGAATTAAAAGAAAATTAGTAAATAAATATGATAAATTAGAATAAAGGGAATTAAACCAAAACACATTAAGCTAAATTAGTAGATGGGTTATATTAGTGGTCTAAACATAGAAGAATGGGCCATATTGTGAAGAGACCATCTTTAGATGGGGGATCTTTTACCTAAATTCAGAGTTAATTAATTAATTAATAGAAAAGTGTAAGATAAAGAATAAAATGGGATGTAATTATCCTAAACAAGAGTCCTCATCCCATCCTAACCCATTAGCCATGAAATTAGACCTCTCTTCTATCCTAAATAGGAGATAAATGCTAAGAATGGTGGTGATAAATATGGAAATTCAGAATTTAATGGAAGGAAGGAGTTTTAGAAGGGTAGGACTCTATTAGCAAGCTATACACCCTCAATTCGGCTCTATCACCTCATAGATCGCTGTTGGAGCACTGGAGGACGAAGGGAGAAGGCTGAGGACGAAGGAGCAAGGAGGAGAAGGCTTGGAGCAAGGAGAGTTTCTTCTCTTCTTCGTCATCAACCCTAGGTTTTCTTATTATCAAGAAAAGGTAGGCAATCTCTCAAGCACGAACTAATCAAATTTTATCCTAGGTAGACCATGATCCCCTCTTGCAAAGCCCCATGATTGCCCTATTTTTCGTTGCTCCATGAAGGAGTATTAAATGTTTTAAGTTCTGTCTATACCATGGACCCAAACCTTATTGCTTTCAATCCATGCATGTACTTAATCCCATGCCATACAAAAATTCTCATAAATACTACATCCTGTTAGTTTTCAAACGCCCCTAGTTTCTCTAAATTCCATCATGTATCCTTTGCGAATTAATTAATTTTCTATGAACTGTGCGTGTTTAGGTCCCCGAAATGTAACCTTGTTAAAGTATGCATAAACATTGTCTGTTTCCTAATTACTCATGCATGTTGATAGATCTACGAGTCTACTTTTATTCAAAACTAGTTTCATATTTTTTGGATCATCGTACGATTTTATATAGAATTTAGAAGTGTCCTATATCATGTATGGGAGGGAAGGACCGGACCCAAAAAGGGCAAAAACCCCTTTTTTGGGTCGGGCCGCCCTTCTGAAATTGCGGCGGCCCGACCCGCCGCGATAACAGAAGGGTCGCGGTCGGCCGGTCCATCGCGTTAGAAATGCGATGGCCCGCGATGCCGCGATTCTCTCTCGGCCCGCGCCAGGCCGACCGGGTCAACGGGTCGCGCCCGGACCGCCCGTCGCGACATGAATCGCGATGGGTAGGCCCGTCGCGATTTCAAGATTTGCGGCAAGAACAAAAATTTACTGCTATGCCCCTGCTCTATTTGTCATTTAACCCTTGTTTAAGCTAAATCATGCACTGTTAAGATTTGTATTAATCTGAATATTATTGTTTGTTAATATTTATATAAATCTTATTAATTAAAAGCCATGTACATGATTTATCATATTCTCATGATTTCTTTACATTTGCACGCACTAAACATTCATAATTGTCATATGACCTTATTAATTTACTCAATAACATATCAGGTAATTAAGTGTAATTATTTCACTTAAATTTCCCTATTATTTAAATGACACTTGTCTTCATTTTATTCGCGTGCTTTGTACACCGTATCGCGTCCCTCTGCCTTCGAGCACTCGAGGCAAAACGGACAACGTTTCATTACACACCTTTCTTGGCATGGACCACCTCTCCATCGGGAATACTTCTGACTGGATCAGGGACTCCTTGTCAAGGCCTCCGTAAGTCTCCTTGGCTTTGGCACACGTCCATTGCCGACGAGCTGGTTGTACCCTAAAACATGTTACACTTTTAGGGATCAGCACGATCCAGCCGCCTTAGTGTGTTCACTCTTATCTTGGGATCACGTCGGACCTCTGGTCTGTGTTCGTAGCACGGCTAATGGGCAGTTGTGACTTCTACCAGACTGCCGGCACACGACGGAGTGTTGTGCAACTGTTCACGTGTTTATCGTTGTTTACGATTTTGACCATGTCTCGTCTACTATCTCTACTCGCTCATCTATTCACGTTCGCTCTACTATCTCATATGTCCATCTAGTACTCTCTTGGACCCTTTGAGCTGTTGTGGCTCCTATTGTTTTGTATTGTTCTTAACTGTCTAGCACTATAATGGTCTTGTGACTCTACTAGACTTGAATGTATACTGCTGAGGGCACAGAGAGTATCCGAGGGGCTCCAATCTAGTCCTGGGGGCAGAGAGCCACCCGAACATACCTGCAGGGGCTAATGACGGTGTCTGTATTTGCACCGGTTCTGACTGACTGTTCTGAATTAGCTAGACGTCTGACTATTATACTGTTATTGTTAGCCTGTTAGTTCAGACGTACTGCACTATTACTGTACTACCACTGACTGTTACTGAACTGCTATTGTCCTGTTATTGAGCGATTATTGTCGTTGCACTGCTATTGTTCAATACTATCTCTCTCCTTGCTCTACATGTTACTTGCTATCTTGAGTTATCTCTTTCCATCGTGACTTAATCATATTCATTGTGCTATACTTGATTCACAGGCTATTTACACCGTGTACTTGTGCTAATATTTCTCTCGACCTTACATGACTCTCTCCATCATTAGTTACTCTGTCCTTTACAAGCCATTAATTACTTAAAGCATGCCTGATTACATGAGATATTAAGTCCTATTGAGCGTTATCGCTCACCCTGCGCTATTGTTGTATGTGTTTTCAGGTAAGTCGGATGATGACCTTACACACACCAACGGGAATGGACTGGAGTGATGAGCGACCTAGAGTCATAGCGACGGAATGACCTTAGCATCATAGAATTTAGTTAGATATTTGCTTAGTTATCATTTCCAATGTAATGAAGTCTTTGAGCCCTATGTTTTGGCTCTGAATTAGTGGTTGTAATAGTTTAGATGAATTATCAATAAAATGAAGAGTTTAATGTAATTATTGTTCATTAGATGCTCTGATTTTTGTGACTGAATGCACAATTTACGTTACCATACACTTTGTTCGCATCTCCCCAATTTATTCCGCTGCTAAATTGGAGGGGCGTGACAGTTGGTATCAGAGCCTAGGATGTCTTTATTAGGATATTTTAAAGTCTAGGATGTTTTAGGTGAACTGCCATGATACGTGTCTAAGTCAACCACCAAACCTATGTGAGGATTGGGTAGAACTATGGTTAAGACCTATATATATATATATATATATATATATATATATATATATATATATATATATATATATAATATCAACTTAGTAATACTTTAGCACCCAAAGTCTAAAAAGAAATAAATTAAATGTTATTGCTTGCAGGAGATTAGTGGAGATGGCTGGCGAGCGTGCACAAATGCGGGACTTGCAAAGGACCGTACAGGGGTTAACTCAAGCCCTTAACAACGTGATTCAAGCAGGAGCAAGAAATGGACAGGAGACTTATACGGGAACTTTCAACGAATGAATCCTCCTAGGTTTAATGGAACTCTGGATCCCGATGCAGCTGAAAATTGGGTGAAGGTGATGGAACGAATCTTTAGGGTTATGTAATGTTCAGAGCAGGAGAAAGTCCTTCTGGCAACCTTCCAGTTGGTCTGCGATGCTAGAGCTTGGTGGGAAGCTGCCAGTCGACAATTACCCAACATCGACATAGAGTGGGATGAATTTTTAGAACTCTTCAACACCAAATATTTTTCCGAGAGGATTCGTGAGAAGAAGGCAAATGAATTAGAGTTAAAACAACGAATGATGTCTGTAGCAGAATATGAAGCACAATTTGAAATACTAGCACAGTATGCACCACATTTGGTGAGTACGGAAAAGATAAAGGCAAAGAGATTCTTAGAAGGGTTGAGACTTGTGTACTGGGAAAAGTTGGCTCCACTAGACATTGTAGTATATTCAGACATGGTATTGAGAGCTCAAATTGTAGAGGACACCATGGAACTTCTTGAAAAGATCCATAAGAAGAAGGCGTTGAAAAGGGAACGTGCTACCCATTCCAATGGTAATAAAAGAAGAAATACAGTAGATAGCAGAGAATGAAAGGGGAAGTGGAGCGGAAGGAAGTCTGTGAATTTTGTGAAAAGTCAGGGCATCAGGTTGATAACTATTGGAAGAGATTAGGTAGATGCTTGCATTGTGGAAGTCAACAACATCGAGTCATCGATTGTCCAACAAAGAAGAACCAAACTCCACGCCAAAGATGATTACAAGTCCTTGTGGATATAATCATGCCAATAAAGGTGGACAAAATACCATCACTAAACCCTTAGTTTAAATTCATATTATTTTATCGATAGAAAAGTCCTAAGTGGGGGAGATGATGGAATGAAATATTCAAAATAAATTGGTAGTCGTATCTTATCATATGAATTTGGGGACCAATTCTTTTTCAGTGGGGGAGGATGTAGTACCCGGAAAAATCTAGTAATTTAAAAACTATAGATAAATTAAAATTTTATCAATTAATAAATGCAAACTAGTTAAAAAGGTATACGCATCATTATTGCATACGTATAAACCCATATAAAAATTTCGTAAAAATAGTAGTTATACTTTAAATAATGTTCTCTAATGACCCATCAAGAAATTTGGCATAGAAAAATTATTTGGATTAAGTTTAAGTATTTATGTGAATTATTATTATAATTAAGGAATAAGTCGGAGGACCCATTACCATATGTACCAAAGTGAATTATAAATCAAAATAAACATATGGGTAGACTTTAAACAATATGGGTTGCACTATTGAGCCATACATGAGATATTGGGCCAAAAGCAAGTGCCCAAATAATGAAGGCTAGAAATTTAGGATAAATAATGTTAAACTGAATTAAAAGAGAAATTAGTAAATAATATGATAAATTAGAATAAAGGGAATTAAATCAAAACCCATTAAAATAAAATAGTAAATGGGTTATATTAGTGGTCTAAACATAGAAGAATGAGCCAAATTGTGAAAAGCCCATCTTTAGATGGGAGATCTTTTGCCTAAATTGGAGTTAATTAATTAATAAATAGAAAAGTGTAAGATATAGACTAAAATAGGATGTAATTATCCTAAACAAGAGTCCTCATCCCATCCTAACCCATTAGCCATGAAATTAGACCTCTCCTCCATCCTAAATAGGAGATAATGCTAAGAAAGGAGGTGATAAATATGGAAATTCAAATTTAATGAAAGGAAGGAGTTTTAGAAGGGTAGGACTCTATTAGCAAGCTATACATCCTCAATTCGGCCCTATCACCCCATAGATCGATGTTGGAGCTCTGGAGGACGAAGGGAGAAGGCTGAGGACGAAGAAGCAAGGAGGAGAAGGCTTAGAGCAAGGAGGGTTTCTTTTCTTCTTTGTCATCAACCCTAGGTTTTCTTATCATCAAGAAAAGGTAGGCAATCTATGAAGCACGAAGTAATCAATTTTACTTTAGGTAGACCATGATCCCCTCTTGTAAAGCCCCATGATTGCCCTATTTTTCGTTGCTCCATGAAGGAGTATTAAATGTTCTAAGTTATGTCTATACCATGCACTCAAACCTTCATGATTGCTTTCAATCCACACATGTACTTTATCCCATGTCATGCAAAAATTCTCATAAATACTACATCCTGTTAGCTTTCAAACACCCCTAGTTTCTCTAAATTCCATTATGTATCCTTTGCGAATTATTCATTTTCTATGACTGTGCATGTTTAGGTCATCGAAATGTAACTTTGTTAAAGCATGCACAAACCTTGTCTGTTTCCTAATTACTCATGCTAGTTGATAGATCTACGAGTCTACTTTCATTCAAAACTAGTTTTATATTTTTTGGATCATCGTGCGATTTTATATCGAATTTAGTAGTGTCATGTATCATGTATGGGAGAGAAGGACCGAACCCAAAAAGGGCAAAAACCCCTTTTCTGGGTCGGGCCGCCCTTCTGAAATTACAGCGGCCCGACCCGCTGCGATATCAGAAGGGTCGCGGCTGACCGGTCCATCGCGTTTCTAACGCGATGGCCCGCACGTCGTGATTCTCTCCCGGCCCGCGCCAAGCCGACCGGGTCAGTGGGTCGCGCCCAGACCGCCCATCGCGACATGAATCGCGACGGGTAGGCCCGTCGCGATTTCAAGATTTGCGGCCAGAACAAAAATTTGCTGCTATGCCCCTGCTCTATTTGTCATTTAACCCTTGTTTAGCTAAATCGTACACTGTTAAGATTTCTATTAATCTGAATATTATTATTTGTAAATATTTATATAAATCTCATTAATTAAAAGCCATGTACATGATTTATCATACTCTCATGATTTCTTTACACTTGCACACACTAAATATTCATAATTGCCATGTGACCTTATAATTTACTCAATAACATATCAGGTAATTAAGTGTAATTATTTCACTTAAATTTCCCTATTATTTAAATGACACTTGTCTTCATTTTATTCGCGTGCTTTGTACACCGTATCGCGTCCCTCTGCCTTCGAGCACTCGAGGCAAAACGGACAACGTTTCATTACACACCTTTCTTGGCATGGACCACCTCTCCATCGGGAATACTTCTGACTGGATCAGGGACTCCTTGTCAAGGCCTCCGTAAGTCTCCTTGGCTTTGGCACACGTCCATTGCCGACGAGCTGGTTGTACCCTAAAACATGTTACACTTTTAGGGATCAGCACGATCCAGCCGCCTTAGTGTGTTCACTCTTATCTTGGGATCACGTCGGACCTCTGGTCTGTGTTCGTAGCACGGCTAATGGGCAGTTGTGACTTCTACCAGACTGCCGGCACACGACGGAGTGTTGTGCAACTGTTCACGTGTTTATCGTTGTTTACGATTTTGACCATGTCTCGTCTACTATCTCTACTCGTTCATCTATTCACGTTCGCTCTACTATCTCATATGTCCATCTAGTACTCTCTTGGGACCCTTTGAGCTGTTGTGGCTCCTATTGTTTTGTATTGTTCTTAACCGTCTAGCACTATAATGGGTCTTGTGACTCTACTAGACTTGAATGTATACTGCTGAGGGCACAGAGAGTATCCGAGGGGCTCCAATCTAGTCCTGGGGGCAGAGAGCCACCCGAACATACCTGCAGGGGCTAATGACGGTGTCTGTATTTGCACCGGTTCTGATTGACTGTTCTGAATTAGCTAGACGTCTGACTATTATACTGTTATTGTTAGCATGTTAGTTCAGACGTACTGCACTATTACTGTACTACCACTGACTATTACTGAACTGCTATTGTCCTGTTATTGAGCGATTATTGTCGTTGCACTGCTATTGTTCAATACTATCTCTCTCCTTGCTCTACATGTTACTTGCTATCTTGAGTTATCTCTTTCCATCGTGACTTAATCATATTCATTGTGCTATACTTGATTCATAGGCTATTTACACCGTGTACTTGTGCTAATATTTCTCTCGACCTTACATGACTCTCTCCATCATTAGTTACTCTGTCCTTTACAAGCCATTAATTACTTAAAGCATGCCTGATTACATGAGATATTAAGTCCTATTGAGCGTTATCGCTCACCCTGCGCTATTGTTGTATGTGTTTTCAGGTAAGTCGGATGATGACCTTACACACACCAACGTGAATGGACTGGAGTGATGAGCGACCTAGAGTCATAGCGACGGAATGACCTTAGCATCATAGAATTTAGTTAGATATTTGCTTAGTTATCATTTCCAATGTAATGAAGTCTTTGAGCCCTATGTTTCGGCTCTGAATTAGTGGTTGTAATAGTTTAGATGAATTATCAATAAAATGAAGAGTTTAATGTAATTATTGTTCATTAGATGCTCTGATTTTTATGACTGAATGCACAATTTACGTTACCATACACTTTGTTCGCATCTCCCCAATTTATTCCGCTGCTAAATTGGAGGGGCGTGACAGTTGGTATCAGAGCCTAGGATGTCCTTATTAGGATATTTTAAAGTCTAGGATGTTTTAGGTGAACTGCCATGATACGTGTCTAAGTCAACCACCAAACCTATGTAAGGATTGGGTAGAACCATGGTTAAGACCTATATATATATATATATATATATATATATATATATATATATATATATATATATATATATATCAACTTAGTAATACTTTAGCACCCAAAGTCTAAAAAGAATAAATTAAATGTTATTGCTTGCAGGAGATTAGTGGAGATGGCTGGCGAGCGTGCACAAATGCGGGACTTGCAAAGGACCGTACAGGGGTTAACTCAAGCCCTTAACAACGTGATTCAAGCAGGAGCAAGAAATGGACAGGAGACTTATACGGGAACTTTCAACGAATGAATCCTCCTAGGTTTAATGGAACTCTGGATCCCGATGCAGCTGAAAATTGGGTGAAGGTGATGGAACGAATCTTTAGGGTTATGTAATGTTCAGAGCAGGAGAAAGTCCTTCTGGCAACCTTCCAGTTGGTCTGCGATGCTAGAGCTTGGTGGGAAGCTGCCAGTCGACAATTACCCAACATCGACATAGAGTGGGATGAATTTTTAGAACTCTTCAACACCAAATATTTTTCCGAGAGGATTCGTGAGAAGAAGGCAAATGAATTAGAGTTAAAACAACGAATGATGTCTGTAGCAGAATATGAAGCACAATTTGAAATACTAGCACAGTATGCACCACATTTGGTGAGTACGGAAAAGATAAAGGCAAAGAGATTCTTAGAAGGGTTGAGACCTGTGTAGTGGGAAAAGTTGGCTCCACTAGATATTGTAGTATATTCAGACATGGTATTGAGAGCTCAAATTGTAGAGGACACCATGGAACTTCTTGAAAAGATCCATAAGAAGAAGGCGTTGAAAAGGGAACGTGCTACCCATTCCAATGGTAATAAAAGAAGAAATACAGTAGATAGCAAGAGAATGAAAGGGGAAGTGGAGCAGAAGGAAGTCTGTGAATTTTGTGAAAAGTCAGGGCATCAGGTTGATAACTGTTGGAAGAGATTAGGTAGATGCTTGCATTGTGGAAGTCAACAACATCGAGTCATCGATTGTCCAACAAAGAAGAACCAAACTCCACGCCAAAGATGATTACAAGTCCTTGTGGATATAAATCATGCAATAAAGGTGGACAAAATACCATCACTAAACCCTTAGTTTAAATTCATATTATTTTATCGATAGAAAAGTCCTAAGTGGGGGAGATGATGGAATGAAATATTCAAAATAAATTGTAGTCGTATCTTATCATATGAATTTGGGGACCAAATTCTTTTTCAGTGGGGGAGGATGTAGTACCCGGAAAAATCTAGTAATTTAAAAACTATAGATAAATTAAAATTTTATCAATTAATAAATGCAAACTAGTTAAAAAGGTATACGCATCATTATTGCATACGTATAAACCCATATAAAAATTTCGTAAAAATAGTAGTTATACTTTAAATAATGTTCTCTAATGACCCATCAAGAAATTTGGGCATAGAAAAATTATTTGGATTAAGTTTAAGTATTTATGTGAATTATTATTATAATTAAGGAATAAGTCGGAGGACCCATTACCATATGTACCAAAGTGAATTATAAATCAAAATAAACATATGGGTAGACTTTAAACAATATGGGTTGCACTATTGAGCCATACATGAGATATTGGGCCAAAAGCAAGTGCCCAAATAATGAAGGCTAGAAATATTAGGATAAATAATGTTAAACTGAATTAAAAGAGAAATTAGTAAATAAATATGATAAATTAGAATAAAGGGAATTAAATCAAAACCCATTAAAATAAAATAGTAAATGGGTTATATTAGTGGTCTAAACATAGAAGAATGAGCCAAATTGTGAAAAGCCCATCTTTAGATGGGAGATCTTTTGCCTAAATTTGGAGTTAATTAATTAATAAATAGAAAAGTGTAAGATATAGACTAAAATAGGATGTAATTATCCTAAACAAGAGTCCTCATCCCATCCTAACCCATTAGCCATGAAATTAGACCTCTCCTCCATCCTAAATAGGAGATAATGCTAAGAAAGGAGGTGATAAATATGGAAATTCAAAATTTAATGAAAGGAAGGAGTTTTAGAAGGGTAGGACTCTATTAGCAAGCTATACATCCTCAATTCGGCCCTATCACCCCATAGATCGATGTTGGAGCTCTGGAGGACGAAGGGAGAAGGCTGAGGACGAAGAAGCAAGGAGGAGAAGGCTTAGAGCAAGGAGGGTTTCTTTTCTTCTTTGTCATCAACCCTAGGTTTTCTTATCATCAAGAAAAGGTAGGCAATCTCTGAAGCACGAAGTAATCAAATTTTACTTTAGGTAGACCATGATCCCCTCTTGTAAAGCCCCATGATTGCTCTATTTTTCGTTGCTCTATGAAGGAGTATTAAATGTTCTAAGTTCTGTCTATACCATGCACTCAAACCTTCATGATTGCTTTCAATCCACACATGTACTTTATCCCATGTCATGCAAAAATTCTCATAAATACTACATCCTGTTAGCTTTCAAACACCCCTAGTTTCTCTAAATTCCATTATGTATCCTTTGCGAATTAATTCATTTTCTATGAACTGTGCATGTTTAGGTCATCGAAATGTAACCTTGTTAAAGCATGCACAAACCTTGTCTGTTTCCTAATTACTCATGCTAGTTGATAGATCTACGAGTCTACTTTCATTCAAAACTAGTTTTATATTTTTTGGATCATCGTGCGATTTTATATCGAATTTAGTAGTGTCATGTATCATGTATGGGAGAGAAGGACCGAACCTAAAAAGGGCAAAAACCCCTTTTCTGGGTCGGGCCGCCCTTCTGAAATTGCAGGGTCGCGGCCGACCGGTCCATCGCGTTTCTAACGCGATGGCCCGCAACGTCGTGATTCTCTCCCGGCCCGCGCCAAGCCGACCGGGTCAGCAGGTCGCGCCCAGACCGCCCATCGCGACATGAATCGCGACGGGTAGGCCCTACCCGTCGCGATTTCAAGATTTGCGGCCAGAACAAAAATTTACTGCTATGCCCCTGCTCTATTTGTCATTTAACCCTTGTTTAAGCTAAATCGTACACTGTTAAGATTTCTATTAATCTGAATATTATTATTTGTAAATATTTATATAAATCTCATTAATTAAAAGCCATGTACATGATTTATCATACTCTCATGATTTCTTTACACTTGCACACACTAAATATTCATAATTGCCATGTGACCTTATTAATTTACTCAATAACATATCGGGTAATTAAGTGTAATTATTTCACTTAAATTTCCCTATTATTTAAATGACACTTGTTTTCATTTTATTCGTGTGCTTTATACACTGTATCGTGTCCCTCTGCCTTCGAGCACTCAAGGCAAGACGGACAACGTTTCGTTACACACCTTTCTTGGCATGGACCACCTCTCCATTGGAAATACTCCTGACTGGACCAGGACTCCTGGTCAAGGCCTCCGTAAGTCTCCTTGGCTTTGACGCACGTCCATTGCCGACGAGCTGGTTGTACCCTAAAACCTGTTACACTTTTAGGAATCAACACGATCCAACGGCCTTAGTGTGTTCACTCTTATCTTGGGATCACACCGGACCTCTAGTCTGTGTTCGTAGCATGGCTAGTGGGCTGTTGTGACTTCTACTAGACTGCCGGCACATGACAGAGTGTTGTGCAACTATTCACGTGTTTATCGTTGTTTACGATTTTGACCATGTCTCGTCTACTGTCTCTACTCGTTCATCTATTTACGTTCGCTCTACTATCTCGTCTATTCATCTAGTACTCTCTTGGGACCCTTTGAGCTATTGTGGCTCATATTGTTTTGTACTATTCTTAACTGTCTAGCACTATAATGGGTCTTGTGACTCTACTGGACTTGAATGCATACTGCTGAGGGCACGGAGAGTGTCTGAGGGGCTCCTATCTAGTCCTGGGGCAGAGAGCCACCCGAAAATACCTGCAAGGGCTAATGACGGTGTTTGCATTTGCACCAATTCTGACTGACTGTTCTGAATTAGCTAGACATCTGACTGTTATATTGTTACTGTTAGCCTGTTAGTTCAGACATACTGCACTATTACTGTACTACCACTGACTGTTACTGAACTGCTACTGTCCTATTATTGAGCGATTATTGTCATTGCACTGCTATTGTTCAATTACAATCTCTCTCCTTGCTCTACATGTTACTTGCTATCTTGAGTTATCGCTTTCTATCGTGACATAATCATATTCATTGTGCTATACTTGATTCACGGGCTATTTACACCGTGTACTTGTGCTAATATTTCTCTCGACCTTACATGACTCTCTCCATCATTAGTTACTATATCCTTTACAAGCCATTAATCACTTAAAGCATGTCTGATTATATGAGATATTAAGTCTTACTGAGCGTTATCGCTCACCCTGCGCTATTGTTGTATGTGTTTTCAGGTAAGTCGGATGATGACCTTACACACACCAACGGGAATGGACTGAAGTGATAAGCGACCTGGAGTCATAGCGACGGAATGACCTTAGCATCATAGAATTTAGTTAGATATTTACTTAGTTATCCTTTCCAATGTAATGAAGTCTTTGAGCCCTATGTTTTGGTTCTGAATTAGTGGTTGTAATAGTTTAGATGAATTATCAATAAAATGAAGAGATTAATGTAATTATTGTTCATTAGATGCTCTGATTTTTGCGTCTAAATGCGCAATTTATGTTACCATACACTTTGTTTGTGTTTCCCCAATTTATTCCGCTGCTAAATTGAAGGGGCGTAACAGCCTCACCTTCGTGGCAGCCATACAACGGCTTGGCCATTCTATAAAACCCATCACCTTCCACTTTTCTTCTCCTCCTTCCTGCTTGGTCGTCCTCTTCCATTTCTTCTTCTTCCCACAACCATCAACTCCATTTCCCACTTCTTCTTCCTAACGCCTTCTGTTCCTTTTACTTCTTCCATTTCTTCTACTCTTGCTTCTTCTCCTTCTTCTTGTTCTTCTTTTTGACCACCAACACATCATCGCCACTCCCTCATCCTCTTTGCTCAAACACCAACATGCCAAAGAAAAAAGATAAGAGAGAGAAAGAAGTTGCAGAGCACTAAGGAGAGAGAAAGAAGTGATATGAGGAGTTTAGGGAGTCCATCTTGACCTGATAGTCACGCCCAACTCTAAGGTAGGTTCCTCTTTATCTTCTTTGATTTTCCATTCTCAAGCATATTTGGACTGTGTGATTCGAGCTTTTATGATTCTGGTTTTTACCGGAATCGGACGACCGATTTTGATATTTCGGTTGACCGATTCTCTCTGTAGTTCGACTGATAAAAGAGAAAAGAATTTGAAAGAGAGGTTTAACAAGTTTTATTAAATCTGAAAAATATGTACTGTTGAAGTATAGATCCCTCCCTACAATTCTTGAATGTTTATTTCCATTCCTAAGCCTGTTTAGACTGTGCGATTTGCGACCGTATGATTCTGGTTTTCTACTAGAATCTGTCGACCGATTTCTGGATTCCGGTAGACAGATTCTTGTAGTTCGGTCAACCGATTTCACCTTAAATATAAGCCCAAGATACTGGCTAGGTCGGTCAACCGATTTGGTCCTATTGATCGACCAATTTCATCTTTCCAATCGACCAATTTCATATTTTTGGATGATCGATTTTCATTCACACCCAGTCTGTTGACAGACACACCCACTCTATCGACACATACCGCCAGCAGGTCGATGCACCATTCCAGTGTGTCGACACATGCCTTTTTCAGATCAACTATGTCTGCTTGACTAGTTCATGTCTAGATTATCGTATTTTATTTTGAGATTTTTATGAGGTGTTCTTCTGTTGATTTCTCGATAGAGATTACAAAACCTAACGTGTTAAGTAGGTCTAAGTACTTCACTCCCGTCAACTAGTACCTAGAAGCATGTTATCAGTTCACATGTTTGTTGTTCATATGTCAACACTTATTGTTCTCTTGAGTAGATAAATCTACTCTCAAATTTGATTCGACAATAAGACTCTAAACTTGGAAATCAAGTTGAATGTTTTATTTTCTTCGGTTTTAAAGCAACTATACCAACTTGATACTCGAATACCACCATTACTACAATTGTTTTAACTTCTGAATAACTATTTCGAGCCAACTTTATCGAGTATGACCCTGAATTCAGTCTAGCAAGCTCAGCCACAATCCCGTGTTTACTTGATATCTGAAAACCCTATTTAATTTCTACATTACAACTAAATAATCTAGAGTGCTTTTGGCTTAGATCCTAATTTTAAACTAGATACACTTATTTCAACTGGAAATCTCGATATTTTGATTTCAATACCGGCATCCAACATAAAATTCTCATCTTGCATAACTTTATTGCCACTTGAAACTCC
Organism: Colocasia esculenta; assembly: GCA_014218235.1. Taxonomy (NCBI): domain Eukaryota; kingdom Viridiplantae; phylum Streptophyta; class Magnoliopsida; order Alismatales; family Araceae; genus Colocasia; species Colocasia esculenta. The sequence continues at coordinate 137,835,997 of CM024762.1, read as the reverse complement.
AATCATTTCCAACTTGTACATATGTCTTATCCTTGAGACTCTGAATTGTTGCATAAATAATTGCCCTGAAACATAACTATATGGAATATTTACATACTTGTTTGGGTCTTCGGACTCACCTGGACTGAGATGTATGTGCAAATAGGGGCAGATCCAGTCCTTGTGAGGAGCATCCGGATTCGTTTACTGACCGTACGGAACGATATTGATCATCTATTTTTAGTGCTTCGCATCGGCACTGCTACCTGCTTGATTGGTGGTTATTCTAGTATATGTTATTGTTTCCATCACCATTATTCAACTAGTTCGCATTTGTCACGAACAGCCAATACATGTTCAGTGAATTGCTCGGTAGTTATTACATGTTTGATAAATGACGGAATGTCATTACATGTCTGATACTTGTTATTCTGGCTCAGTTCATTAACATATTGGTTTATTATTATTAGTATTATTTAAGCATGGTTCAATATTTTACATCTTGATTTGCATGATTCTCCCTTGTCTTGAACACTATTATTTGTTATCTTCGTGTGCAACAAATTTTTCCTGATTCCAATATCTATTTCCTTGTTATTAGAGGATAAATCTTACTGGATAAGACTACGCATACCTACTCTTTTTCCAGGTTATCATCAGTCCTAGAAGGCGGGATGACAGGAATTGTGTGCTGAGAGTTCAACCCTTGCTACGTCTGCCCTTTTTATTTATAGTTTGAGAATTATGTAATACTCTAGTTTTGAAGAATGACATTGAATTATTTTTATTTTAGGTCTTGACCCCGAGCAATTTCTGCTCGAAAAATTTTGAGTTTACTCTTGATTCCATGTTCGGTCGTGTTCTGACATTTATCGAAATATTAAATGGCGGGACATGGCATGTGTCGTGTTCGCTATACCCCTCCAAAAAAGTACAAATTCTTTGTGTCATCTGCAATTGGACATTTTTTGTATAACAATGGTGGTATGACTCAAATTAACTTCTCTAAATGCCATATATTAAGAAATATATATTTGTATGACCAAAATGATAATTCATCTTAAAAGAAAAGTTTATTGCACTTACTGTAGCAGTAAGTTTAGCAAGCTGGTAGTAAAGGTAGTGTCTATGTGGTGCCACCTTAGATGCCACATGGGGGTAGAAAGTAGCGGGGGGACGACGACAGACGACCGGTACCGACGATTAGCGGCAGCAAGTGATTGGACTCCAAAATATAAATTTTAAGCTCTAGAATACAAATCTTGGGCTCCAAAATATAAACATTGGACTCCAAAATACTATCCTTAGACTTTAAAATTATTGATTTGGCCTTTATTTGGACTCCAAAATATAGATATTGGACTCCAAAATACAAATTTGGGCTCCAAAATACTGTATTGACTGCGTTTTTAATAATTTGGGTTCTAAAATACAGACTGTGGGCTCTAAAATAGTTATTTCAGATCCCTTTGCCGCCCGTCGCCCGCCGCAACTTGCCATTCGCTTTCGTCGTCCGCCGCCCTTCTGCTCCCACCTACTAGTTTGCATGGTAACAGGGCGTCACGCAGGCTGCCATTTGACCCTTAATAAGTCTTTCTCTTCATCCCAAAAAGCAAAATAAATTATTTTTCGTAATTAAAATAAAGAATTCATCTACGTTGCTTAACTCAATCTCAGACCAACTGGCCGATTTGATTGCCGAATAGTATAAATTTGGATAAGCAATCCCTTAATAAAATGATTTACTTTTATTCTTACTTTATTAGTTAAACCCACCTAGCAAGATACATTACTAGTAGGCCTATGCGGCCAATTAAAGTCAAATATACTATCATGTCCTAAGTCTCGCCAAACTTTAAAATCGACCTCTCCGATCTGGCCTCTTTGATAACGTGATAAGGGGGTTTATCCCCTTTTATCATCGGTTTTATGCCCGCTAGCGGTTTGGGAACACGATTAGTTTATGAGGGGATGTTAAAAGTTATCGTGCTTAAATAGGTGATAAACTGGGGGACAACTAACCCTCCTCCAGGGTAGTCATAAAAGTTATCCCCAGGTGTAGGTGGAGGGAGTGATCGTCTTTTCACTGTAGCTCAGCTCCTTCCTCCAGCTTGCCGACTACGACCGCCGGTGTCAAGCTTTCTGCAAACATCGATCGTACCTGCATCGACCTCGAGGTTCTACTACCCATATCGCCACGAGAAGGTGCAAGTGCCTAGGTGCATCTCCATCAACTCTCGGCCAGGCCTTGAAGACGGTGGGTGGTCTTCAATGCAGCTACTGGAACACGGTGGCCATTCTTCTGCAAGGACGCATCGGTGAGGAGAACGAAGTCGCTTGCAAAAATTGTCGAAAGGGACAACACACTGGTGTGTTCTCTTCTCAGGAACGTCCCTTCCACCTTTTCTCCTCCCCTTCCTTCATACACCTTCTATAAAGTAGGCATCCTCCTCACTCCGTCTCCCTTGGTCGATGCTGAGCTTGCCGAAACTGTGCGCCGCTATACAGACCAGCAGGGTTCCCGACGGTGGTGTTTCTGGACCTCCAATCCCTTCCCTGGCGACCTCATCTTGCGGATCCAACTCCCCAAACCACGAGTGGTATGCCTCCTTCTCTTCTCCCGATAGCAAGATAGTGGGGCCTTTTCTACACCCTAGTTCTAAGATCTACTGCATGTCCTTATGATCGAAAGCAGTGGATCTGATCCAGGTTTGCACGCCTCGTTCTATGGTTGCACACTACCTTGTTTTCCCTTTTTTTTGGTGGACTGTTAAATTAGTTCGAACAGTTCATACAGTATCACATGAGTGCTACTGTTGGGTGCTACTCTACTGCCTGTCACCTGCATGCATTTTCTAATTTTTTTACTTTATCTAACAAGGTACCACCCTTTAGACACCAAAATGCAGTTGCTTTGAAACAACGCTAACTTGTAGTGTGTGTTAAGGAAAGCCCACGACATCCTTGTCCACCTTTATCCATATTGCAAACATACATGTAAACAGGATGAAAGAGACTTATCCCAGGCAGACCCATTGGCCATAGTCTAAATTTTGTAGCAGTAAGACATGACATATATGTGGAATGACATGAAATGAAATAAGTAATGAATTGAACCCAAAAGTTGATTAGGTTGGGACCTGATGTTGAACTCACTTTCAAAAGGGTTGAGCTCGACATGCCCAATTGATACTGTAATACTGTATGAATTATTTAACAATGTTAGACATTTTTATGAATTTTCACCGAGAACCTTATTTTATCGAATGAGCTATTCTGTATTAATTTTATTCCATTGTTTTGATGTATCTGGTGTATCTAGTGTCCTTTGGCAGAAAAAGACACAATTCTTGGGTTGTCTTTCCAGTTGATGTATCTGGTGTCCTGGCTTCATTGATCTGTTTGCCCATCCTGGATTGATGTCAAAGTCTTGTGATCAGTTTCCTCTCACAGCACTTAGCAAGTTTGGACATATGATTAATGATGGTAGATAATGATCTGATTTGTAAAATTCCCTCACATGATAAGACTGAAAACATTGTTTATCAACTCTCTTTAATAAATCACCTGGTCTTGATGGGTTCACTTCCAGCTTCCTCCAAACTCATTGGGAAGTTGTGAAAGAAGAAATTTTTAAACTTACCCAGATTTTTTTTGAAACAGCTCATCTTCCTACCACTGTAAACCAATCCTTGATTACCTTCATTCCTAAGAGCAACAAAGTTAGTCACTAACTATAGACCGATTAGTCTGAGCAACACTTGTTATAAGATTATAGCCAAACTACGTGTAAACACTTTCAACCATATATGTAATCCAGTAATGAATAAATAAAATAAATGGAAATTTTATATATATATATATATAATTAAATGGAAAATAGAAGTTATTTTTAGTTTCTCTTTATTTCAGCTCCATGTTTGGGCCTGAATGTCACATTGTTTCCTCTTAGATAATTATGAATCTCATTTTACGAAGAAAAAAAAAACTTGCTTCTCATGAATGTTTGTAGTGGATGTTCTGCTATCTTTTTTGTGGATATTGCAAACTACTTTTATGCGCCATTCACTAATTTCAGGTGTTTATTTGTACGTATGCATATATGTGTCAAAGGATCATAAGAGAGTTCAAACAGAGGAGAAAAATGTCATCTGCTGGTAAGCATCTAATCTTTGACTTGCTATTCAACAATCAGACAAATTGTTCTTCTCTCTCTTACTATGGCTTTTGCTTTTCATCATATATATATGTATGCCATGTGCTTCTTACACATGCTTCATGCACCTAATGATGAAATGAGTGTTTACAATTGCTTTCTATCCCATTACATTTATGTTGGCTTTTATGCAATGTGCTTCTACCTCATACTATTTGCATCTTCTTCTGCTACATTCTTCAACATAGAGGAGAGTCTAGTGGTCCATAAGAGGGTGGCAAAGGGTAAGGAACCTACTCGACCACGGGGACCAAATTGGGAGAAGCACCAAGATCGTGTCTTGGTTGACATAGTCATGAAGGAGGCTAACAAGACCAACAATCGACAAGGAAATTTTACCGGCCATTCTTGGCAGGACATCCTTAGGGAGTTCAATGCTCAGCTGAAAATTGACATGACCAAGGCACAATTGAAAGGGCGATGACGAAACTTGAAAAGCAAGTTTCATCTCTACAAAAAATTGATGAAGTTGAGTGGTTGGGGATGGGATGATGTTAACCATGTTCCCATTCCAGGTTATCCTGAAGCTTGGGATGAAGCCATTAAGGTAATGATGACTTCTTCCCACCCCTTGTCTATAGGCGGATTTTTTTTCCTATAATTACCCTGTAGTACAAACATCTGACTGCTCCAATTGGATTGGATTTCCAGGGGAATTCTGATCTTAGGAAGATCAAAATGAAGCCCTTCCTACTAAACCAAGAAATGTCCTATGTATGTGGTCGAACCGCGTACACTGGAGATCACGCTGATGGGACTGTCAGAAGTAAAACAAATGAAAATGAGCAACTACACAATTCAACGGGAAATCATGTACAACAATTTTTGGATGTTCTTACTATGCTAACCAACCAGAACATGCCTCTCGTGAACCCAGACTTCATGGAGACTTCAAACCATGACTTTGTTGATGTGATGAATACATCACAAAATGATCGACTTCAGAATCACCAACCAATAACACCTACTTTTCAAAGTACATTGTGTACTCAAGCAGATGAAGGTACATCTGGACCCAACCGAAGACTTTCCATTGGGAAGGAAAAGAAGGAATGTGGAAAGCGTATTGACAAGGAAACTGTGCGTGAGTGGACTGCTTCTTACAATGAGCAGAACGCACTACTTGAAAGTCTGAAAACCTTGCGCCGTGTATCCGCAACACAAGATAATGCTGCGCCAACCTCAACTACGAAAAACTGCATTGATGTAATGAAGAGCACCCCAAACCTACCTCGTCTTGTGTATCTAAATGCACTTGACCTGTTCAAGGACCCAAGTAATAGATCACTGTTTTTCAAATTAGATGATGTTGATAAGATGGATTGGCTTATGCTTCGTACTGGCTTTAGTTAGCTATCCTATTTTCACTCTCGGATTATATGTACTATGTGTGCCCACATGTTATAATTCTCATCAGCACACAATGACTGTCTATGTTTAGTCTACTACTCTTGTACCCAAGTAATAGATCACAATGGTCTTTCTTAGTAGTGGATGTTGTCAGTTTATTATGTTATTTGTAGTGGATGTTCTCATCTTCAAATGGATGATCCCCTCTTCTTATTTCAATCAACACATAATTTTTGTGCAGAAAATTGATTCACAAATTCCCATAGTATGGGTAAGTATGCATGTTATGTTGTGTGGGTGGGTCATCATCCTGGTGTGTATTACACCAGGGAGGAGTGTTTTACTGAAGTGAACGGTTATCCTGGAGCTCGGTTTAAAGGTTTTCACTCCATCCATGAGGCAGAGGCTGCTTACATTGGCTACGTTAGGGAGTGGCCAGTGCAAAGAAGAATGGTACACTCTGGTCATCGAACGGGTTCTGTTCAAGATAGAAATGAGGAAGTAGGCAGGGCCAACACGAATATTCCAGCATGGCCAATGTCATATATCGCCATTGGCTTCCTACTGATGGTCGTCGTTTTCTTGGTTGTGATAGTTGTGGGTCTGTTTGCAATGTTAATTGTCAGAAGTTAATGTTACTTTCGGTTCAATATGGTATAGTTGTCACACCATATGGTGTGACATTAGGTTGACTTGTCAGAAGTTAATGTTACTTGTATGTAATGAGTTCAATGGGACTAGTACTGTTTAATGCAAGTCCCAATTTTTGTGATTGTCAACTTCTTCTAAGTGTATTATGGTTAAAAAATTATAGATTTTTTTGATGAGGTATTGGACTTGCTACTGGATGATGAGGATGTGTATAATGCCACGGCAGAAGCCATTTTCCAACAAATTCAACGAAACATGGAAACTGTTGTTCCAAGGTGTCGGATGCACACATCCGCATACAATGGACAAGCTTGGATAAATGACGTGTTGCATGGCCATGTTCAACGATGCTATAACATGTTTAGAGTACATCCAAGCACGTTTGGGAAGTTGAGAGATTTGTTAGTAGGCAAGAACTTGATATGTGATTCTAGGTATTTGACTACAAATGAGCAACTGGCCATGTTCTTATATGCTGCCGGGCATGGGGTCCCTACAGGCCGGGCATGGGGTCCCTACAGGTGCATTGTGTGAACACTTTCAACACTCATCCCAAACTATCAGCCATTATGTGAACAAAGTGACTTTTGCACTTACTGCCTTAAAATACGACTACCTGTTGCTTCCCACTAATAGTCAAGTTCTTGAATGCCATCCTCGAATCAGTGGGAGCGAACGCTACTATCCGTACTTCAAGGTAATGTGATGCAATGAACTTCAACAGGATAATACATAGTATTTAACTTCAATCGCTTTGAATCTTCATGCAAGATGTGATTGGGGCAATTGACGGCACTCACATTCCTGCACACATCCCTGTCGACGATCACCCTCGCTTTAGGAATCAAAAGCAGCAAGTAAGTCAAATGTTATGGCTATAGTGTCGTTTGACATGGTCTTCCAATAGTTAGTTGTTGGATATGAAGGGTCTGCCCCAGACATGGCTGTGTTGAAATGGGCTGTTTGTAAAGGGGGTTTTCGCGTGCCACATGGGAAGTATTACTTGGTGGATGCTGGATATGCGAACACAAAGTCATTTCTAGCCCCATATCGTGCCCCAAAGTACCATCCATCAGCTTTTTTGCGGGCGAGAAAATGTGCCTACGCAAATAAAAAGGAAAAGTTTAATCAAAGACATGTTGAATTATGAAATATTGTTGAACGAGCTTTTGGTGTGTTAAAGATGCGGTTTCAAACGTTGCGTGAGGGCAACTTGTACCCATGGGCAACACAAAGGGCGATGGTGTCAGCATGTTGTGTTGTCCACAATTTTATTCGTCGAGAGTTTGGGTACGATATGTACTTCAATGGACTTCAAGATGAAAAATTGATTAAGGATGGAGCTGGGGATGAGGATGTACCAATTAACATCGAGATGTCATCTGCTGCAGTAGCAACAGGAGATGTCCTCCGTGAAGACATTGCCAACCAACTTTGGTCTACTGGGAATAGATGATCGGTGAATAGATGATCAGTGTTGAATGACCACAAAAGTGTAAAAAAGTTCATAGTTGGAGTTGTGATAGTGTGATTTGTCTATTGTGATATCTGCTTTGTTTTTCTAGTATGTATGTGTTACATTTCAAGGTCCTCCTTTCTCACTTGTGGTGTATGCATAATTCAGACCGTGACTTGTTAATTTCAGCCTTGAAGACGGTGTAATGATTTCCAGAATTTGAGGTTCCAAGTTTCTTGTTTGTGTGCAGAATTTTCATACTTGATATAATGTTCAGACATCTGTACTGTGAGGCCCTATTTGATAGTGATTATATATTACTTAACGTTTGTATTGTATTTTTTAAACTACCATGGTTGCTAATACGATGTTGCTTATCTATATATCAACACAGAGAGGTGCGTTCTATACTTTCACTTTCGCTTCTTTACTGTAATTTTTTGTGGAAAGTGTCATACATATTCTTCCTGACTTTGTTGTAGGCCGCGCGTGGACTGATGAGAAAGATGTGGTGTTCATACAGTTGCTAACAGATGAAGTGTTAGCAAGGGAGTATGAGGCATTTGCCTTAATTGATTATGCATGGGCAAACATAAAGAAATCCTTCAATGAGGGCGTCGAGGGTTATTATTCAAAGAGTGCATTGAAGCACCGTTTAACATACTATAAAACCGCTTTCATTACAATTGAAGATTTGGTACAGAATGCTGCATTTACTTGGGATCTGGAAACTGTTGCGTGCATGCTGAAAGTGTGCAGTGGGAGTACTATGCACAGGTCGGTCCTCTTTTGTAATGTTCAATACATGCCACCTATCGGTTCTTACTATTGTGTCGCCTCCTTATATTAATTATAATTTTCCTATATTTCAGTTCAATCCAAGTGCAGAATGGGTGAGAGGGAAGACGTTTCCATGGTATGAGAATGTGGTGACTCTCTTTATAAATTGGGGAGGTCTCAATCACTGAGAAGAAGGCAAATATCAGTGGGCTGCAGTGTGCCCCTTTTATATAAGTATTAGTAGTATTTCCCATGCACGAACCAAACTTCATTTTGATTTCCCAAAAACTTTTGTAAGTTGGACAGCGACGTTGGTTGTGGTTGAAGGACTTGAGAATTCTAAATGATGGATGTATGTTCCCTTTTGTTGAATTCTACAATACCCATGTAATATAGAATGTATGGGAAGGAACAGTCCGTGTATAGGAAGATATTGATTTTGTATCTTCCTTTAACTATGTTTCTATATGATCCTTTTTTTTGTATGTTAATGTGTGCTAATACTGTTCACATGAATGCTTTGTACCAATGTTTATATTTCTGAGTGAGGTTATTTTAACAGAATGTTCACAATGTACTTGATAACGGCAATTTTATTCGATGTTGTTGGGAATGCTTGTTATAAATTTGGAGTGCCGATGCACTTACGCAGCGGACAAACGTATGAATCAACAAGTAATTTGTGCAACAAAGATCGACCCAAGAAATTACGCAAGATCAAACAAACCACAAGGGGACAACAGAGTTACGTGGTTCGGAGAGACGATGTGTCTTCCTACATCCACGGGGAGAGCAGAGAGACTTACTAACTTGTAGAAGCAGTACAAACTAAGAAGATGCCCTTACAACGACTCCGAGCAATCTTCCCCCAAACGAAGCAAACTTCAAACCCCTAACCCTTTTCACGAAGAGGAGGAGAAAACTTGGCCGCCACGATCACCCGCCTGTAGCCGCCGTTGGAACTCCCTTTTTCCCCAACCGAAAACACATTCTTGCGTGCTCACAACAAAACAAAGGGAAAAAGAAAACCCAACTTAATTCCCAGCACGTCCTTGCGTACGCAAGGACGTGTTGGTTCTCCTCCACTAAACTAACATATTTTGGGTGGGCAAATGGGTTGGTATAATGGGTACGTGGGTTACCAAAACCCATACCCATTAAAATAAGTATTTTGACCAAGTCAAATAATATAACAATCTCCACCTATTTGACTTGGTCAAATACAAAAGAACAAATGCTCCAACACATTTTTACATAAAAAAATCTCTCTAAGTAAAAACACCCTCTCTCCCTAGGGCCTTCACATCTCAGCAATCACGAACATTTGCCAAGTCCAGACAATGCTGAAACTTGACAATTGAGAGTGGCTTGGTCATCATATCTGCAGCATTCTCCTGAGTTGGAACTTTTACAAGTTGAATGTCACCACTTGCAACTAACTCTCTGAGCTTGTGATATCTGACGTCGATGTGCTTCGTTCTTGCATGATACACAGGATCCTTCGCAAGGCAAATAGCACTCTGACTATCACAATTCAGACAAACACTCTTTTGAGGGACACCGAGCTCTTTCACCAAACCTTTCAGCCAAACTGCTTCTTTGGCAGCTTCCACTGCAGCAATATATTCAGCTTCTGTGGTTGACAAAGCAACTATATCTTGTAGCATGGCCTTCCAACTAATAGGACCTCCACCTAGAGTATAGATATACCCTGTAGTGGATCTCCTCCTGTCAAGGTCACCTGTATAATCTGAGTCAACAAAACCAACTAAAACATCAGTACTGTTAGTGCCCTTCTGAAACAACAAACCAACATCTGATGTACCGTTTAGATAACGCAAAATCCATTTAACTGCATTCCAATGCTCTTTTCTTGGATTCCCCATGTACCTGCTAACTACACTAACTGCCTGAGACAGATCCGGCCTAGTGCAAACCATAGCATACATCAGACAACCAACTGCATTTGCATATGGCACTTTGAGCATTTCCTGATGTTCTTCATCAGACTGAGGACACTGCTGTAATGATAATCTAAAGTGCTGAGCAAGAGGTGTACTAACTGCCTTGGCATCATTCATATTGAATTTAGCCAACACCTTATGAATGTAACCCTTCTGGGTCAACCACAGCTTACCAATTTTTCGATCTCTATGGATCTCCATGCCTAGGATTTTTCTGGCACCTCCTAGGTCTTTCATTTCAAATTCTGAACTAAGTTCCTGTTTCAACTTAGCAATTTCCAACATATGCTTACAGGCAATAAGCATATCATCAACATAAAGCATTAGTAAGATAATAGAACCATCATCAAGGAAACGGTAATAAACACAGCTGTCATACCTGCTTCTACTGTAACCATGTGCCAACATAAAAGTGTCAAACCTTTTATACCATTGTCGTGGAGCTTGCTTCAAACCATATAGAGATCTTTTCAACCTGCAAACCATCTTTTCATTACCTTTCTGAACAAATCCTTCTGGCTGCAACATGTAAATCTCCTCATCCAAACTGCCATGCAGGAAGGCAGTCTTCACATCAAGCTGCTCCAATTCCAAATCCCACATAGCTACCATAGCAAGCATAACACGAATCGAACAGTGTTTTACCACCGGAGAAAAAATCTCTGTAAAATCAATACCTTTCCTCTGAGCATAGCCCTTGGCTACCAACCTTGCCTTGTACTTAGCTGGTTCTTTATCTGATGAAGCCTCTTTCTTCATGTACACCCATTTGCAGCCGATAGCCTTCTTGCCCTTGGGAAGCATGATTAGCTCCCAAGTCTGATTCTTTTGAAGAGAATCCATCTCTTCCTTCATAGCATTCAGCCACATGCCACTATCCTTACTCTCTATAGCCTCCTGAAAACTAGAAGGGTCAGAAGACAAAACATGAAAAGCATAAGCAACTATATCATGAAATCTTAATGGTAATTTAATTTATCTTCTGGTTCTTCCCTGCGCAAGAGAGTAAGGCCCCTCCTCAATGGGTTCTATACTTTCCTCATCCTGATGTGAAGACTCACAAGAATCAGAGTTCACAATAGACTCATCATTTCTCAGCTCCATCTGAACTGAGGTATTGGGCTTCTTCACTTGTTGTTGATTAAGCTTCAACATAGAGGCTTCGTCAAATACAACATCTCTACTAAGCTCCACCTTCTTCGTGTCAGGGTTCCAGAATTTGTACCCTTTCACACCAGACCTATACCCCAGAAAGATACACTTCTTGGACTTTGCATCAAGCTTTGTCCTCTCTCCATCCTGCAACAAGACAAAAGCAGGACAACCAAAAATATGCATATCAGAATAATCAGCTGGCTTACCAGACCAAATTTCATATGGTGTCTTGAGTCCCAAAGATGTTGAAGGTGACCTGTTAACAATATAACAAGCCATGTTTACTGCCTCGGCCCAAAACTGCTTTGGTAGGTTAGCAAACAACCTCATACAACGAGCTTTCTCTAGCAAAGTTCTGTTCATTCTTTCAGCTACACCATTCTGCTGTGCTTTACCAGGAATAGTGAAATGCCGAGCAATGCCTTCTTGCTTACAGAAATCCTCAAATTCCTTTGAGGTGTACTCACTTCCATTGTCAGTCCGCAGAACTTTCACATGTTTGCCTGTGTCCTTCTCAACTCTGGCTTTCCAGCTTCTAAACTTCTCAAACACCTCTGACTTGTGCTTCAAAAAATAGATCCAAACTTTTCTGGAGAAGTCATCGATAAAAGTGACAAAATATCGAGCTCCACCATAAGATGTTACTGGCGATGTACCCCAAACATCAGAATGAATATACTCAAGGATATTTTTACTTCGCTTGTTAGAAGTAACAAATTTAACCCTACACTGTTTGCCGAGAACACATGATTCACAGAAATCAAGTTTGCAAGATTTTATACCCTTGAGTAAATTTCTATTATGCAATTCTATCAATCCTCTCTCACTCATATGACCAAGCCTAGCATGCCACAACAAAGTGTTATCATCATCAAAAGAGGAGGAAATAGCAGCATCACCTGTAACCGTTTTACCAATCAACTTATACAAAGAACCTGTCTTTTCTCCCTTCATAACAACTAAAGCACCACGTGTCACTTTTAATATGCTATTAGCACCACTAAAGGTACACCCACAAGCATCAAGAGCACCAAGGGAGATTAGACTCTTCCTCAAATCTGGGACATGTCTGACCTCAATCAAAGTCCTAACAACCCCATCAAACATCTTGATTTTGATAGTTCCTATCCCAATAGTTCTACACTCGGAGTTATTTCCCATAAGAACTCTACCCCCATCATATGACTTGTAAGCATCAAATCAGTCTCTATATGGGCACATATGATAGGAACATCCAGAATCAAGAATCCATGTGTCAGAAAAATCCATACCTGAGGAGATGGTAAGAACATCTCCTTCCTTTTCTGAATCAGAAGCAACGCTGGCCTCAACTTGCTCTTTTCCTTTATTTTAGATTTTTCTTTCAACTTGGGGCAATCAACTTTCTAGTGTCCTTCTTCTTTGCAGTAGCGGCACCTGTTGTCTTTTCCTTTTGATTTTGATCTAGACCGATTTTTCTTGCCGTCTTTCTGCTTCTTACGTCCTCTGTCCTGACCCGAACTCTTTACCATCAAACTTTCGTCACTGGCATTAGTTGACTTGTTTCTGACTTCATTTGACAGCAAAGTATACTTGACCTCTTCCATCTTCAAGGTTTCTTTCCCATAAAGAATCGTGGTCACCAAGTGGTCGTAGGACTTCGGCTAAGACGAAAGGAGAAGAAAAGCTTGGTCTTCCTCCTCCACCTTAACATCGACACTGCGAAGCTGTGAAATCAACTTATTAACTTGTAGAAGCAGTACAAACTGAGAAGATGCCCTTACAACGACTCCGAGCAATCTTCCCCCAAACGAAGCAAACTTCAAACCCCTAACCCTTTTCACGAAGAGGAGGAGAAAACTTGGCCGCCACGATCACCCGCCTGCAGTCGCCGTTGGAACTCCCTTTTTCCCCAACCGAAAACACGTTCTTGCGTGCTCACAATAAAACAAAGGGAAAAAGAAAACACTTAATTCGAGTACGCAAGGACGTGTTGGTTCTCCTCCACCAAACTAACATATTTTGGGTGGGCAAATGGGTTGGTATAATGGGTACGTAGGTTACCAAAACCCATACCCTTAAAATAAATATTTTGACCAAGTCAAATAATATAACAAATGCTTCCTCATTGTAGGATGTTAGTAGAGAATGTGCAAAAATGTCCTGCATGTTTCATTAATGTTGCATTTTTCTTTTTGCTGTGGATGTTTGGATTCGATTATTCTTTGACACAACCCTTGAGAAGTCTCATTTTACATAAATGGAGTTGCATGTGTAACTCATTATATTGTGTAGTGTTGAGTGGATTTTGAAGACTAAAGACGCAAAATTGCTGGTGTTGCAGAAATTTATTGGTCATTCCATGAAATTTTGGTTGGTTTCATTTTTCTGAAATATGGTTCCATTTATTCATTCTATTAAATGAGCACAAATACGCATGACTCAAGTAAGTTAACTGAAGACAATGGTGGCCACTGAAGCCACTACTTGCTTGCTGCAAAAGTAGGTTTTTTTTTTTTTTCCTAAATGGGTTCTCCTGCTGTTCTCGCCGTTTGCTCCAATTAATAAAAAAGATCATTGACAAGTACTTTTGGAAGTTGGTGAGAAGTGCATGTGTGTTTAAACGTATATGCGCGCTCAAAACATATCAAACTGAGGATAGGCACGCTCAAAATCGGGGATATGCGCGCTCATAAAATGTGGTGAAGTCAAAGCAAAAATCGTCTTTACCGTGTATAACCTAACCTAAACACGTTTAAATTATCCAGAATAATTTATCACGTTATCAAACAGTTTTTTCCCACTATCAAACCAGTATTAGAAAAGCTGACACGTACCTCCTAACGCCAAAGTTTGAGTGCCCCTGGTTGTCATCTAGAAAGGATACGTGGCAAGCGCCAAGCGTACAGGTAGCATCAACACGTGGATGACGCCATGTAGGTGCATTACGCTCCGCTTTTCCTCTTCTCTGATTGGTCGCACTTCTAAAATCAAGGTAATTAATACAGGAAGATGTACCTTTTCAGAAAACAGGAAATTGTGATCGCTGCGCTTGAGTTCGTCGCTCCCTCTCTCTCTCTCTCTCCGCCATCGCTTTTCCTGTTCGCAGGTGAGAGAGGACTGCGAGGTGTCAGGAGTAGATCATTAGGGAGAGAGGGGAATGCCAGAAGAACGGGCTCGATCTCCGCCTCACGGCGGCAGCGGCGGGGAAGGTAGGGCGGAGGAGCCGGCGAAGACCGTCTACTTCGTTCCCATATATGCGGTTGCTGTGGTTGATCCCAACAAACACGGTAAATTGCAGAGTTTTGTTTCTATGCTTTCTTGGGGTTTTCTCTATCCTGCGTCGAGTTTTTGTGTTGAATTCTTATTAAAAATACGTGTTCTTTCTTTTTTGTTTGGGGAGGGCGTCCTGTTGTTTTGTTGAACCTCCTGTTTTACGATATAATTTGTTTTGTATGAAACCGGGGTTTTTGGTTGCCGGTGGTTTTAGGCAATTAGGCGTTTCCGTGCGTTACTAATATCTCGCTGAACTCAGATCAATGCAGACAGCACCCTCCGATATCACATTTTTCTCGTATTTTGGTTCTGGGGACGTCCAAAAGGAGAACAGCCCGTTTAGGGTTCACTCGTTGTTGTTTGCTTTTGTTCGTCCAGTTTTCCTCTTTTTCAATCGACAATTTATTGGAAGCTGCCTAAAACTACAGGAGACTCCTGATATGTGTTAGGGTTTTTGTGAATTTGCCACCTCTAGGTGTTTTTTGCGGTACGGTTGTCCCTGCGTAAATTATTGTCTTATGCGTTGCAGTAGGCAACAGTCGTCTACCCATTGACGACCAGAGGCGGTGGACGGCGGGGGGCAGCGAGAATGTTGGTTCTAGCCAAGGAGTTTCCCCTGTCAGAGGTTCTAGAGGTAAAGCAGCAGAACCTGAAGCAGCAGCCCAGCAGAAGAGGCAGAAGCTGATCGTAATGAGGAAAAGGGGTAGAATTCCGGAGTATGATGATGATGACCCTCACAAGCCTACACCCAAGAGGTACCTAATCTTTTGTTTACTCTTTCTTCTTTTTGCTGGTATTTTCTCTTCCTCATGTGTTTAAAATAATCGCCTACCTATTGGGTTTCTAATGTACTAGGCTGAGGAATAGAATGAAAGCCCAGAAATCAAGAGACAAGAAGAAGGCGTACATGAACTCATTGGAGAGCAAAATAAAGGACCTGGAGAATATGAATTCAGAGCTTGAAGAGAGATGCCTCTCTCTGCAGTTTGAAAATGAGGCAATGAAAAATGTGAGTATAATCATCTTATAATCATGTGGGAACTCCCTCAGAATAATTCTGCCAAGTGTTTATGTCACGGTAGACAATCAGATATGTATCCGCAGTACTCTTCTTTTGCAATTAGTATTTTAAAAGCTATATTTTAATTGTACAGCACCATGGACATTGTAGAGAAGTTGGCTAAATTTATAGATTAACTCTCAGATTTCTGATATGTTCATTGCAAAAAATGCAAGTGTCATCCTAGACATATTCTAGAATGGCAATCCTATAGTTGTCAAGGTGGAGCGCCTGGGTGACCAGGTGCTTTTGGAAAGGCTGGGCTCTGGGCTGTATTATCTGAGCCCAGAAAGGTGGGCTAGGTGGCCCAAGGTACCCGCTCAGACCAAGGCAGCTAGGCAACCAGGCGCTTCTGGAATGGCTAGGCACTAAGCTGCTTCATCTGAGCCCAGAAAGGCAGGCTAGGTGGCCCAAGACTCAGACCACATCACCATGCAGGTCTATCTGCAATGCTAGGCCAGGTCATAAGCAGATCAAGATGCCCACACACTGTCTCTTCAACTTGCTGCCTAGGTGCTGCCTAATCCGGCGCCAAAGCAGTTAGGCACTCAGCTTGAACTTTGGATAGAGAGTAACACTGTCTTCCATTCGAAATCAGACAACTTTGCCCCCTTTCCATGCAGATGAGTGCTGCTGCATTTGAAAATGAGATGGATGTATATGCTGCAAGTACCTTGCATGAGGACACAATCAGTGCCAACCAACTTGTGCTCAATTGGATAGGCATTGGTGCATATGCATAGGACTGCTTCTGTGGCATTAGTTGATACCTTCTTTAGGAGGAACCACTGTCCATTCTTTATGGATGAACGTCTACATGGAGCATGTGTTTGAGTTCCTGTTCCAATCATATTTTTGTTGAAAGGTTGAATAGGGATGTTTATTCTCTATCAACAAATTTTACTTCTGTTTAGGAACAAGTACGAGCTATAATGGGAAAGTAAAATGCTATGAGTACACTGATTAATATTGGAGTCAACATTCTTGTAATTTTTAGAAGCATAGATGAGCATCTAACAAGACAAGGAGCCTTGGCAAACCCTACTTTATATAACCACGTAGTTGTCTAGAGATCTCCTATTTATATTTTCTACATTTTCAGAAAAAGGAAAACGACATGCATCTGTAATAGGAAAAGAAAAAAGAAATAAAAATTTGGTATGAACAAAATAATAAAGAAAAAGCCAAATAGAATTTGGGAATACATGTCAATGAAGAGGGAAAAAAACATAGTTGTCAAGGCGCCAAGGCAGCCAAGACGTTCTTCACTTAGGCACCTGCCTAAACAGCACTTAGGCATCCAAGGTGGTGCCTAATGTGATATCTCCCTCATATATGGAATTTAATTATCTAAAGGTATATAATGCATGAATAATCAAAATGCAGTTATGCAATAAAAATGTTAATATGACATTATAATTAAAATTAGAACATAATATTCACTAAAAATATTAAAAGCACAATACATTTAGATGGCTCTTGAACATCATCATTAGATTGTGGATAGTGTTGGAATATGGAGCTTGAGGCCTTGAATTTTCCAATGTATGGGTATGCACAATTGCACACTCAAATCGACCTGCACAGTGGTTAAGGGGCAACACTTAGGGGCAAAGCCCCCAGAAAGAAAATTGTACTTTGCAAAAGCAAAGTGATACGCCTCATAGCAACCCAAACAGGCCCCAAGGCGCTGGGTGCCTTAGCCCACCTAGGCTCCGCCTTGGGGTGCCTTTTTGGGTCCCCATAAGGCGTGTATCCCTCAATTGGGTGCCTTCATGCCTGGGCAGTGCCTGGGTGAACACCTTGACAACGATGGAAAAAGATAAATTTAAATTTGATAATCAAATAATAATCTTGTGTATAAGAGAAGAAACGTAAATGCATTAAACATCAAAGTTCGACATAGTCAAGTCATTGTACTCTTTTAAAAAGTGAAAATAAAAAATATGAATCTATTACTTCACCTCCCCCCCCCCCCCCCCCCCCGCACACACACATACAGAAAAAGGAATCTAACTAATGACACAACCCACGTCCCCATGAAGTGAAGGTGCAATAATTGAATCCAAAACTGAGAAAGGAAGCCTGATCTTCACTCTTTTACATTATTCAAGTAACATTCTCAGTTTTCCAAAACCAGCCTTCAATTTTCATGTAAGGCAACATTTATCAAAACCTACTAGAAATAAAATATTTATGTAAAGCCTATTTCGGAAGCATGTGTCAGATGATGTAGATTCTTTATGATTATGTTGCATGAAGCTTTACACATTTGGGGACGTGGCAGATTCTGGAAATTGTTCTCTCAAAATTTCCCAATTTACCCCGTGTAAAGTAAGTGATAGCTGGAGAGCACATAAAGGAGGGATGGACCTTTTGATCAGTGGCTTCAGGAAGTGGAGGCTGTGAGTATCTATGTGAGCTGTTCAAAGAGCTCTGTGAGAAGAAAGGAACCAGTAGACAGTTGATGCTTCATGGCATTGCACAGTTCTCCCTCCTCAGAAATTAGCTCACAGGCTTTTCATCAAATTGGAGAGGAGAGAGACATGAGCAAGTCTCATCATCATCATCTTCAGAGCCTTATCCCATTATTTGGGGTCAGCTATATGAATCATGTTCCGCCAAAGATTTCTATCAAGTGCTATATTCGTGTTTAAACTCAAGAAGCCAATGTCCTTCGTAATAACATCATGCCATCTCATTTTAGGCCTTCTCTAAACTCTTCTACTAACATCCACTAAGATTTGGTTACATCTTTTAACTGGCGAGTTAGGACGATGGTGCATGTGTCCAAATCACCTGTCTATTTTCTCTCATTTTACTATCAATAGGAGCTATCTCTAAGTCCTCACAGAAGTGCTCATTTCTAATCTTATATTTCGTCAAAATTTGATTTTTAATGCAGGTCATGTTGAACCTTGTCCAAAGCCTTGTCACCTAAAGGACAACTTGAAAACAGTGGTTAGAAAGATTTAACTCCTTATTCCAAATTTGTGGAATACACATCTGCTTCATGTCTGCATGGCATCCACTTCAAAAGAAAAACTCTTCGGGCAGGTATTTACCTGATGGATGTTGAGTTCATGCCATGATGAAACTGGCGTCTTCCCGTACCTATCAAGATTACCGATGTAATTCTCAATCGATTTTACCCAACACAGAAAGAAATTAACATGCTTTCTGAAAGTTGAAAGATCATACATATTGATGTAACTGATTGGTTGTATTCCAGTTGCTATGGGTAGAGTGTTGGAAGGGAACCGCCCAGGTCTGAGTGTTGGATGGGGTGGGCTTTCTGTTATTTCTGTGGAACTGTCTCTGCCACTATGGCAGAGACCCTCACAAAAATAAGCATTGGTGTGGGAGAGGGTGCATGTCATCAAAAAAGGAACTCCTCCCCATTTTCTTCCTAAATGAATGGTTTAAGATTCTTTCCCCTCAGATCAAGAATATCCTTGGGCAAGGCTTCTGCCCCTCAAGTGGGAAATTTTTGTTGAACTGTCAAATCGCTTCCTTTTTCATGTACAAAAAACACTCCTCCCATGTGGACCATGCCCTTCTGGCAAGGTAAGTGGTTGGTGTGAAAATTGGTGATCGATTTTCATGCTGCCTATATTTTAAGACGTGTTTCCTCTGCATTTCTTTTAGCTTCTCGATCGTGGTAACTATCCTTATTGAAGTTTGATTGTGCATGTTTGTTGCTAGATGTAGTTTATTTATCTGGGAACCATGAGAGCATGATGTTTTGAGTCCACCACTGGATTGTATTATTTCAGTGTCGCAGTATACGTTACAACCCTAAACCAAAATACATCCGTGAAAATGTGCATTATTATTATAGGGAAAATTACATATATACCCTTGAAATCTACATATTGTATTGACATGCCTGAAATCTGAAGAATTAGTCAGTTATTTTTTTTAAAAAAAGTGGATGGTACCACTGAATATATAAGAAGAGAATTAGTCAGTTATATCCCTGTGGTTAGTAGACGGTCAAAATGGCAGGAATATTTTGTTATCATGTGAACAAAACCATTAAACAGGGGGTGAAAATACTAAAATACCCATGTTCAAGAGGGGAGAAAGAGAGAGAGAGAGAGAGACTAGAGGGCATGTTAGTCTTTTTTACCTACTTAACTCAATTATGATTGAGTTGAATGGATGGAACCAAATGGTAGGGGCATACATGACGAAATACATGCAATACAGGGGTATAGGGTATAATACGTATGTTTCAGGGGTATTACTCAAATAGTATAGATCTCAGGGATCTGTTTGTAACTTTCCCTAATAAGGCATCACTTGGGGGGTTAAGATTGTGAAGAAAAATAGTGCATTTTTTCTTGAATCCACTTTAACAAAATGTCACTCTTAATTTGGGATTGGGTTAAGATTGGTGAAGCGCAAAGACCAAAAAGATATGACAGGACGATTGTAGTGACAAAACCTGGAGAGCCCTGATCATTACAAGTGAATTATCGACTGAATAGAGCAAAATACAGTGTAAAAGAGAGCAGACATTGACAGGAATCAGTTCAAGCACCAAGAGATGTTTATTTCAAGAATTATATGTTATATTCTTAAGTTGAATGAAAGAAAAGTATGCACAAATTTTCAAGCAAAGATGTTACACTAGTTCTTAGCCTTTGGATATGTAACCTGATTTTCATGTATTCATCAGAGTCTTATCCCATTGTTTGGGGTCGGCTACATGAATTCTTTTCCACTAAAGATTTCTATTAAGTGTTATAGTTATGTTTAAACTCAATAAGTCCAAGTCCTTCCTAACACCGCACCATCTTATTTTAGGCCTTCCCCTAGCTCTTTTACTGGCATCTACTAAGATTTGATCACATTTTTAACCGGCGCCGAATTAGAGCGACGGTACATGTATCCAAACCACCCAAGTCTATTTTCTCTTATTTTCTATCAATATCCCCAAATCTTCACAGAAGCGCTCATTCCTAATCTTATCTTTCTTAGTCTTACCACACATCCATCTCAGCATCCTCATCTCTGCCACACACATTTTGTTAAGGTGTTCCTTTCGCACTGTCCAACACTCACTACCATATAATAAAGTAGGTCTCACTATCGTTCCATAAAATTTTTCTTTAAGTTTCATTAGTATACGACGATCGCAGAGGACTCCTGATCATGGTTGCGTATTGTACCATACCATAGCGATACGGCTGATCCGGTACGTGTCAGGGCGTTTGCCAGCCACGACACTGTCGATCCGTTGGGCTCAAAATCGGTCAACTGATTTCATCTTATCGGTCGACCGATTTATCTAGTGAGCGCCCCCAATGCCTAGCAGGCCAAAGTCCAAAATCGGTCGACCGATTTTTGTCACAGTGGCAATTTGACATTCAGATCTCATGGTTTGTTTGGTGAACAAAAAACGATCGACCGACTTTACATTTTCGGTTGACCGATCGGTACGGTACGGATCTGTTATTGCTGGAGTAACGAGATCGGCCTTAGCCGAGAGACTCCCAAGGTGAGGCTGACGTTCGAGCGGTGCCGACTCCTTCCTGCAAGACCACCGAGTCGCCTCGGTGGAGAAACGCTCCGACGATCAAGTTAGAGAGGGGTTCAACTGGGAAGAGAGTCTTGGAATGGAGAAGATTGCGTACCTCTTCCGCCGCGGAGGCTTCCTCTTATATAAGGTCCTTACCAGAGCAGCTTGCTTGGCCACGATCTGCACGTATCGCGCAGATATCAGTCCACGATTGTCGTGGATTTGGAGTTGTGCCCGAGAATCCCGGATCTCGCTCCGCGCTCTCCACGACGCCGGATTCTCCGGGGGCTTCGACTGGCGCTTTCCCTGGTTAGTCACTTGCAGTTGTTTGATGCTTCGCGATCCGCGAGGTATCTTGATGATCCGAACTTTCCCCGAAGCCCTCCGAATGAACGGGAGGCGGTTGACAGCATTCGCTTACCGGACTCGGGTCCGAGCACTTGAATACTCGACCGAGCTCCTCGCACAGAGCGGCCCTGAGGGGGAAGTGAGTCCCTTCAGGTTTTCCCTCGGATCAGAAGGGGGGACTCGGAGCCGAGCGCGGGACTCGGAGATCACCACGCATCAGGATCGATCCGGACCGTGCCAGGGAAAATCCGAGTCGGCCGATACGCATAGTACGGTCAATCTTGCTCCTGATGCACTTTTCCATTTTAGCCAACATGTCTTAATTCTGTGTCACATCGTCGTAAATCTCTCCATTCTCTTCTATGATAGACCTTAAGTATCGAAAGCTACTACTATTAGGACCAATCATCTTATATTTAGGTCAAGGGCCAATCCTCTAGTATCAGGAAAAGTCAGCTCTTTCCTCCATCCAAACTACTTTTGGCTCGAATCTTCTTCATGTCTCCGATATGTGAATGAGTGATACACTCTGGCAATTGCCAACTGGACCAGGCTAACCTTCATTGAATGTCCAAATGATTCTAGAAAGTATCCCCTTATTTTAGTGCAATTGATGAAATACAGAGGTTCCAGGGATCTCCACTTTCTTAATTTTTAGTTTCTGAACTTCTCTGTCTGACAGACTTAAAAGGTGGCTGCCTAGACACTCGAGCACCTGCCTAGGTGCCTCAGATCGGTTGGCCCCGTAGAAGATTTCTGCCTTGGTCTTTCCCCAATGGTTTACTTAATTGGTTTCTTTCCCTTAGTGTAATCACCTAAATGTCCATGAAAATACATTGTATCACATGGATATATTCTAAACGTGAGGTATGACTAAAATGATATTTAACATTTTTCCATGGACATCAAATTCACATAACTGTTTGTAATTCTTAGTCCTCACATATGTGATGAAAGAATTTTGTTTACTTTACATCAGTCATCAAATCTCATGAGAAGCGCCCTTTCTCCAATGATCTCTTGATCTATTTCTACTCGGTTTCCGTAGTCTTGAAGCTTATCAGTAAAAGAATGTTTTGGTCTTTGTAGGAAGTTTTGGAATCTGACTTTGGTGCAAAGGAAGAGCTGTTGCATTATTATGAGAAACTTCAGAAGGATAAAGAGAATACTCTAGACAAGTCCATTGAGAATCATGAAGATATTGTAGGGAAATTATCCGAGAATCAAATAGGTAAACCGGAGAAGTCTAGTCAGATTACGGATCTTGAAGATGCTCCAGAGACCGAGTTTGATGATGAAACTATTCCTGTGACTGAACTGGATGATCAAGTACACATACTAGAGAAGTATGGAGAGGTCAATGATCAACAAGACACACAGCAGGACTATGTGGAAGGTTCTGCAGATAAGTTTGCTGAGGTTGATGAACAAGATGATGGTGGAGATCCATGTCCAAGTGCACATTACTTGGAAGATTGATGACAGATGCTCAGCGAGGTACTAAGATTTGGACTAAAGGTCAAAAACAATGCTCTTTCTGATCAAGAAGATCTGTACTGTGCCAGAGTTAATATTCACAAACACAATTACACCTGCAAGGATGCAGCCAACTCTGATCCCTTGTTTTGCACGTTTGCAAGATGGTGGGGTTCCTCATGTCAACAATTTACGGTGAAGAAATTGTTTGCTCATATGTGTTTATTGATGATGGAAATTCTTGTGAACCTGATCCTGTCCAAGGATGGGATGTACGAATCTGATGGAGGAGGTTCTTTTATGGTATGAGAAAAGTGCAGCTGCTTAATTTTTCGATGGAAACATAACCAGTTAAGCTGACTTGGATAAGAGAGGGGTCGATGCAGGAATTTGGATGGAGGAATGGTGTGAGACAATGATGTTGCACAAATGGAGTGGTGGTATAGTTAGTGGCCACGGCAGTTGGAGTAACATTGTCTGGAAGACTGATAGCGTCTGACGCTGTCTTGAACATCTTCGCAGTCAACATATTGCTGTGTAAGAAATATTATCGGTGGTGTGGATGGGTAGAAAGCTATGCATCCATATACACATGTTCTTGGCGCTCATGTGTGTCTGCAGATGGGCAGTTTTCTATCCTTCGGGACCGATAACAAGCATTTCTGATGGCTGTGTATTTGATGTGATTGCCTCTGTTTTTTTTTTTCCTTTCCCAAGATATATCTCGAGAAAGCTGTTTTGCTATCACCCAGAAGTTTAGATGTAATTCTGCCTCCACTGATCCAACCAACTTGAATTGTTTGCTTTTCGTGATTGGCAAACTTCGAGTGCTCACTGACAAGCAACTCACCTGTATCATCTTTCTTCCTTCCAGATTGTAGAGGACTCAAAATACTGTAAAGTTCGGAAGCTATGGTCCAAATTAATGGAAAATTGTAGTACCGTACCACATTTTCTCTATGTTCTGTCACATTTATTGCGTCATGGATGATTGAATAGAATGTCTCCTAACAAGTGTTTCAGTTGTCAAAAGAAGTGATGAAAAATCGAAAAGACCCGTCCGGGGGAAAAAATACTCACGTTGACAAAAATTATAATATGATGAAGGATTGTTATTATTCAGTAAATAGTTATTGATTTAAAAATGATATACAATATGATGTTAGGCTATTTGTTCAGGAAAATACGAGATGTTTCAGAAATTACGTAGATAAATATTTTCTGAAATTTTATAAAGGGTATATCATGATTTTATATCTTAGACTTTTCAGAAGAAATAGTGTGCTTTGTATTGAGTACAACATATTGATATTTCCAAAAGCCACAAATCTGTGATATGGCGATTATCTTGTTGTTCTCCACGAATGATTACATCTTCCAATAGTTCCCAGAGCACGAGTACTGACAAGCTTCAAGTTTCACACTCAAGTTTTAACCTGTGTGCATAGTATTATCAAAGGTTTCTTTTTAATGTATATCTCTTTTAAAGTAAATTTTATAAATTTACATATAAATTAAATTTTTATGTATATCATTTCATTGATCTTTATTCAATTGTTAAAATCTCATGAGAAATTATATAAAAGAATATAGAATATCCCGTGGATATTTTAACAAAATTTTATCAATAAACAAAATTTTATGATAATTAATTCGTGTATGCGAGTTCTGTGGAGGCCTTTGCTTGCTTGGGCCGGAGCCTGATGGGCCTACACTTGAAGGAAAAAGGGAGAACGCTGATGGCGGACGAAGATCCTGCAAAACCAGGAACGATCAGGGGGGCTCGGTGAAGACCGGGAAAAATCTTCCGATGCCTAAGTCAGTGAGAGGCTTGAAAGGCAGGGAGTTTTCGTGTATAAGTGTGAGAGAGAATGTGTACCTTTGCATGGTCCTGTACCTGTACTTTTATAGGCATGGGTGCTGAGGCAAACGTGTGTAACGTTGATAGATCGTGTCTGGAAAGGTGCCTTGATGGGCGCGTATAACGGAAGGAGTTACGCGTTCAGATACCCGTTGAGATGCCAGACAGTTAACGCGCCCCTTGATGGTGGGGCGCATGGCCTGCGGCAGTTACAACCGCCGTGAGGATGCGAAGAGCTACTCGGAAGCCTTTGGCGGGGGTCACCGAGCAGGTAACCCGTAATCGAGGTTGGACCCGCTGTTCGGTAACCGCCACGACTGTTCGGTGCGCTGGAACCGGCAGCCTGCTCGGCAGGCGAAGACCTGCTCCGGACAGGTCATGAACGCCCGGACTCTTGCTCGGCGGGCGAAGCCTGTTCCGAATCAGTAGAGTTGTTCGGAGACATGACGCTGGGGGGCTTGGTGAAGTCCGATCACGGGGGTCACGCCTTGAAGGCCCCTAAACCGTCCTTATAAGAACGTGGCGTCCTGAAGAAGGGTCACGCCTATTGACGAGACCTTAGAGTGCCGTAATGGGCTATGATGGACCTAGGAGGCCAGATTTGGCCACCACAAGTTCTATATATAAATGTGAATCTAAGATAGATTTTTACGTAAATATTACTATATATATGTCTAAAGAAATGAACACTAACATCAAAAACTCATTATTTGTGAATGTCACGAAATTCCTGTTCTCACCTGCAAAAAAAGATAATTCCCGGTTTCTTTGTCCCCAAATAAGTAGAGAATAAGGACGTACGATACAATCAGAAAAAATATATATATATATTATAAATGAGGGAATGATGTATCCAGCTAGATTCTTGTTCCCCCAAACATGTGAGAAACATTTAACGTCGTTCCGTGACACCCAACAAATAGAAGCAATCGACGTCACCCAAATCATCAGATTTTGGCATCTAAACCATGAATTGTGAGAACAAGAGAGGTGTGATAAAATTATTTTCAGTGGCGTCAAATTTAATATTAAGACAAATTAATTAAGAGTATCTAATAGATATTTAATTTATTTTTTAGTGTCTGATAGAACTATAATTTATTATAATAAATATATATCTGATTACAATATACGGTAAATTATGTTACAATAAGAACATCTCTATTACAAAGGACTTCTATTAATTTTCTCTTAATACTATTATGAAATGTTAGCCAAATCATTGTTTGAAACAGACCCGGCACGTTACAGCTTCCTGTTAGCACTCATCCTGAAGCCGCGCAACATGACTTTTTTAAACACTCTAAGAAAAGATATATCAAATTGTCTTAAGAGTAAAAATGACATCTTTCATCCAACAGTGAATAAATACCAATCATACAGCATCTACATAAAAACAATCACATATTTATAAGATTGGTCCTTACCCTTTAACTCGCATTTTTTTAAGACAAAATAGTATCTTTACTCTAGAGGCAATATTCTTGGAAGATAAATACTTGACGCACATCTTCGCAAGAGGGTGTGTGCACATATTTTATTGTAGATGTCCATCACATCAAATTAATTAGATATTCAATCACACGATGATACGTACGCACGCCATCTCCAAGTAGTGTGCACCAAATATTTTTCTTCTTCAAAAATATCAAAAAATAATTGAAATAGGTCTTGAAAAGGGTGATCTTGGATTTGATGGTGAAAGGCCATGGAACCCTTTCAAGTAGCCTATTTGCAAGACAAAAAAATGGATTAGGGGTATGGGAAGATGTTCTTAAGAAAATTCTTCGATGTCTAAGTTAGATTCGACTAGAGCAAGAGAAAAATAAGATCACTCTTCATCAAATCTTGTGCTCCAAGATGGACTTATCTTGGTCAAGAGAAGAATTGGACGTTTTATAAGTCTCATCTCCCATACGAATCTCACTACCATTGAAAGCATGTATGACCATAATCATGAAGAGTTAAGGAGATAGATATTATGACGTTTAATCATGGGTCTGTTATTAGAAGTTACTCTTCAATCATAGTGAATGTATTAGGTTGCTCACGTCGTCTGACGTAATTGCCTTTATATTAATGAAAAATTATAGCCGTTGAGTAGGTGGAAAAAATGACCATCTTCTTTTTGCTCTCCCATTATAATTTATAGGATAAATTTGACCGAGATAAGAAGCCGAGCGTCAAATTATACTTTCTCAGATTATAAAAAGGAGCGGATTGAGATATAATCTCACCCTAGTACGTTCGGAGAAACTACTCTGAGAGCATCATTCTGTGAGATGGTTGTCTCCTAAGATTTCAGTCCGATTTAAGGACTTTTCATATGAGTTAGTGGACAACTCACGACGCTTTTTGATGGATTCGAATAGATTGTCACCTATTGGATTTGATCGGATTGAACTATTATTAGGCCTTATCTGTAATAGACTAAGGTTTAAGATTATCTCTCTCAGGTCTAATTGCAAATGATTGTGTTGATGTTGTTTAGGTTTGGGTCTTTTTCAAAAAAAAATTAAATAGATGGGATAGTGTTTAAATAGAAGTGGGCAGAAGCAACAAGCAGAAAAGTAAGGGTCCGTTTGGTGTATGTAAAACAGTTTCAGAGGGAAATAATTTTCCACGGAATAACTTTTTCGTGAAAATGAAAACGTAATTGTCTATTTGGTTGTAGGAAAATATAAAGTTGTATGGAGGGATGAGATCTTATGATCTAATCAAATGAGAAAGAGTCATATATTCTTGTGTATTAATAATTCATCATTTTTTATTTTATTTTATTTTTTATTTTTCATATTTTTAAAAAATAAAATAAAATTAAATAATTAATGAAAAATAAGTAATTTTGACAAAGATAATTAAAGTTGGAGAAATAAAATAAAAATATAATTTGAATGAATAATATTCTAAATATATTTAATAAAAAAGTAAAAAATAAATTAACTATTGAGAAATAATTAAATTTGACAAATACTATTTAAATAAGTGGAAAAAATAAAAACACAATTTACGTGAATAGTAACTAAACTGTTACTGTAGCAACTCTGCTTGGAAAATGGCATCCGCGGTTTTGCCGCGGATGCCAATTTCCCGGGATTTGTGAGATTCCATTTTCCAGATTTTATTTTTCACCGTTACCAAACGACTTGAAAAATAAAGTTTTCCGGAAACGTTTTCCTAACACGGGTTTTCCGCTCAAACAAACAGACCCTAAGTTTGAGGGGGGTGGGGTTGTTTACACTTCACAGGTGTGGGGAGGAGCAACACCAGAAGGGGGCCTCTGCAGAAGCCTATCTGATCCAAAAGAGCGAACACCCGAGGGACGCCAGTTCACATGCGGGGTTGCTGAAACCAAAAGGCAAACAATAGCACCCCTGATGTATGTATGCATATAACATACATAATATATATATATATATATATATATTATATATACACGAATATGTACAGAGATATATGTATAAATATATATATATGTATATATAGTTGAGAAAATTTTATTGTATTTATATATTACATTTTAAATATAATATGACTAGATAATAATTTATGTGACATCCCACATGAGAATGAGAAAGTGACAATCTAATTATTAGATGTCACATGAATTATTATCTAATCATATTATACTTAAAATAAAATATACAAATATAATAAATCTTCTCATATATAATTATATAAGAGAAGAAGAAGAGCAGCAATCAATAATGCACGGGCATGGGCATGGCCTGATAAGTGGTGACCACCCTGTGAATCCATGCCATTCCCATCCAACCCCACAAACCCAAACAAAACAACAATTTATAAAACGCGCGGCACTTGCCAATTTAAGCCCTCTTTGTCCCCTTCCCACCTTCCCACTGGCGACACCTGACTCGTGTGACCACCCTCCCTCTCACTCTATCTGAGCACATCTCAACCAATCGTGTTCCGCATCCTGATCAAACACTTGATGGGTACGACAATAAGATTAGAAAGTGGCGGGGGGATTGAATCTGGGTTGGTCTTATTGTTTTTAGTTTTTTAAAAAATATAAATTTAATTGAAAAATGAACGTGGTCAGAAAAGATTCAATTTTTTTATTTAGTTTTACATGCATCAAGTAAAACGCTTTGCTAATAATAAAAAGTAGATTAAGTGTTAGTCTAGACAACACCGCGGATCATGTTAACGAATTTATCGTTGTGCTGGCGGGACACACGAATGCACGATACGAGTTCTAGGCTCTCTTCCAGTGCCGCCTCCGGTGGCACGCCCTCCCGGATGCCCGTGTGTCAGTGCTTTCGCTTTGTCTGCGGTCGGCGAGCATGGTCGGCACTCGGCCCCGCGCATCCGCAGACAAAGAAGGAGAAAAAGGAACCCCCTTTTTCCTCCCTTCCCGCTCCATCACATCCTCTTCCCTCCCTACATCCTCTTCACACCCGTGTTCCAAACCCTAGCCTCGTCTGCCCGCCGCCGACGCTAGCTGCTCCCCGTTATTTCTGGGCTTCTGCTGCTGTTCAGGGTTCTCCAAAGGTTTGTCCTTTTGGAGGAAAGTGGATGCCTTTGGGTATCGTCGGGGTGGGAGGCTACGCCGCTGCTTCGAGCTCTTGAGCAGTGGATTCTTGCCTGTTCGTTCCGGGAAGCTGGCCTCTTCGTCCTTTTTAATGGCGAAAGGGGAAGGGTAGCTTAGCGCCTGGGAGATTTTTCCTGTTTAGTCCTTTCGGGGCTAAAGAGTCTTCCGGGGAGAACAGTGCGGAAGCGACTGCATTTTGTTGGGAATGGGGGTCTCGACGCTCTTGAGGTGTTCCGTCCTCCTTTCCTTCTGCTGGATCTTCTTCGTCGCCCGTTTTGCCCGTAGCGTGGCGCAAGACGCCTCCTTTTCTTTCTCCTTCAGGGCGTTCGAGAGGCCTTCTAGCTTTGAGCCGGAGATTGCCCTCTACGGAGATGCCCAGGTCATTAATTCGTCGGTGAGGATCACATCCGCCCGGGAGCAAAGTAGGGGCAGAATCACGTATGGTAAGCCCCTGGCGTTTGGGAGGAAGCCCAGCTTCTCCACATATTTCTCCTTCTCGATCTCGCCGGGCAAAGGGGAAGGAGATGGGCTCGCTTTCCTCATAGCTCCAAGCAATGTCCAGCCAGAGTCACTCGACGGTTTCCTGTTTGGCGTAGCGCCTGGTGTGTTCGCAGTGGAATTCGACACCTCCATGGACTCCCAATCCGGTGATCCTAAAGGAAACCATGTTGGGATTTATCTTGGGACTACAGTATCCTGCAAGACGGGAAATGTTTCTAAGCTCAATTTGGTATTGAACAGCGGTGAAAAGTTGCAAACGTGGATCGAATACCACGGAGACACCAAGATTCTGGAGGTGAGATTGAGCAAATTTGGGTCGCGGAGGCCATCCAAAGCGCTTATTTCCTACCCAGTTGATTTGTCGGGGTTGATCTGGCAGAATGCAATGTCGGTGAGCATCAGTTCTTGGAGTGGAAATTCCACCCAGACAAGCAATCTCTACTCATGGAGCTTCAGATTGAAGCATGCTGCTGCATATTTGCTGCATTCGGAGCCTTTATATCCTGGGCAGTTCGTGGATGCTCCTAAGGGACCAATAGTTCACTTGAGACGCGGTTATCTTTCAGGAGTTATGATAGGTCTAATACTTGGTGCTGCTTGCGGTGCCATTGCCACTATCATCATACTGTTTGCTTGTGGTGCCTTTATGGATAGGTTTCCGGTGGCACCTGTTGGTTTTCCTGTGCTTCCTGTTCAATATGGATATGAGAAGAGCATGGTGGCGGGAGAGAAAGCCTTTGGCAGTGCTTGCAAACATTAGGAGCCTGGGTTTGTCAATTCTCCCTTTTGATGTAAATTTGTGATCCTTGAAACTATCTTCCTTTTCTCCTAGCTTCTGTTTGTTGCTTGTAACCTCTGAAACATGGATTTTGTTGCAAATTAGCTCTAAAGTTCCAAGAGAATCAACATGTTCTTAGTTTCAGAAATGAAAGATTGTTTTTGTGGGTCTCTGATCTCCTTTCACCCTAATTTAGAAGCTGAAATTCTAGGATCATTCAAGGTTGATGGAGATGAAGATTAATGTGTTACCGAGATGTTGTCCTTGCTTATGTTGTTTCCAGATCCATGTCACTTTTTTCCCATGTGCATTTTGAGATAAGTTACAAATATTGTAACTTTGCAGACAAATGAGCATCATGTTATCTGTGCATCTTTTCAATGATTGTCGCTTCGTTAACAGTGTGAGCATCTTTAAGCTCATTTTACGAACCGAACTTTTATTCTGTTGCTTCTTAAGGGCCTCCAACTAGAGTTATTGCATTTGGTCATCACCCTTGACGTGCATGCCAGTTTAAGCTTTATCATGTGGACCATGACAAATAAGGGATTCGCAGCCTAGACCATTACATGGGCTCTAACACCATATTAGAGTTATTGGACTGGGACTTACACATTATATGTTTGGTTTATTTTGGTCTCCACTTAATGTGGGACTGTTCTTTAAATTTCTCCAAGATGTTGTCAACAGAATAAAATTTCTTTCAACCCTCTGGTAAAATTTCTCCCAGAAGATCATATTCCACCCAATATACCATGGTCAACAATGTCAGTTCTCTTGTCCAGCAGGGAAAGCAGACAACTAAGCCCTTCATTTGCTTAACTCTTCTTCTGAAAGTTATCTACTTACTCTGTTACAATTCCGAATGAAGATATACAGGGGCAACTGATGAACTGTGGCTTGTGCAAAGTTACACTAATTTGGTGTTGTGCAACACAGTGTTATTGAAAACAAACGGTAGATTACATGTTTGTTTGATTTTACAAGGGAAATTATCTGACGGTACTTTTTTTGAAAAGTGGGTAGTACCATTTATTATATTAGAGGAGGAAAGGGATATACATGTATAGGAAAACTCACAATCCTTTTACAAAAAAGACTCCACACCAAGCCGGTCTTCCCCCCATCAACTCCCCATAAGGAACAAGAGAGAGGAGTTATAGCCATCTTCTGTACATAAGTGTTTAGCCCAAAAAAGCACTTTTCCTCTCAGAAATGAAAATAAAATATCTTCCGATATAACTTCCCTCCTGAACAGCCTAGTTGTTCCTTTCAGTCCACAATTCCAAAGTGTGGCATACAGAATAAGCCACCAAAAAACTTTGTCAACCTTATGAGACCATGGCCTCCGCCATGCTAAAAACAGATGCTAGACCTTCTCGCACTGAGGTAGAGAAAGATGGAGACTCTACCCAATCCTCTCCCAAATGCCCCTAGCATAAGAGCAAGCAACAAAGATGTGATCCATGTCTTCTTCATCTCCACACAATGTACAAACTGAGAATATGCGATTGAGAAAAGATTGCAGTCTATCGCAGGTAGGCAATCTATCATGTGAAATCCTCCATATCAAGACCTTGACTTTGAGTGGGCTTTTGGTTTTCGAGATGACATTGGATGTAGCATGCTGAGCACCCCCCCCCCCCCCCGAAAAAAAAAAAAAAAAAAAAAATCTCAGATGATAACATAAGCAAAGCTAACTGAGAAGGTCTCATTCTTCTCTCATCTCTAAGTCCACGAATTTCTCTTTCCCTGGATCAACTGATGGTTGAAGAGGAGAGAAAAAAGATGCTCCAACTGTTCTGTCTCTTCACAGGAAAGATTCCTTCTAAAGGTAGGCACCCATGTACCACCAGAGAGGTCAAAATCAAACATATGCTCCATGATAGGGGAAGGAAGCCTAGAAAGAGTAGCCAAGGAGGGGAAAATCTTCTCCAGTGTAAGATGACTACACCATCTATCCTGCCAAAACAGGGTAGAATGCCCATCACACAAAGAAACCCTCACTAGCTCTGATAAAATTTGCAGACTGTAGAATTCCCCTCTAGTTGGGGGAGACATTATACATCCGAAGTGGAATTAGGTCCCAAACTCTAGCCGAAAGGTAGTATGTATGGGTGATAATCTGCCACCACAACTCCCCTTCCTCTATTCCAAGTCTCCACAAAGGCTAGATTGAAGCTCTTGGTATTCTTGATACTCAGCCCACCTGCTTCCTTGGACTGACAAATTCTACCCCAAGCAAATATCATACCACTCTCTAGCTGCTTTCTCTTACTGCCATGTCAGAAAAATCTAGCTTGAATGGACTCCAAGTTTTTGGCCACCGACTTGGGCTCCCTGAAAATTGACATGAAGTATATGGGCAAGCAATCCAAGATCGACCTGCACAACACTAGCCGGCCTCCATAAGATGGCAGTCTCGCCTTCTATCTTGCAAGTCTGTTTTCAAATCTCTAAATAACTCCCGGCCAATCCCTACACAAGGATAGGGGAAGGCCCAAATATGTGAAGGGGAAGCTCCCAACCTGACACCCAAAGATAAGAGCTGCTCTCTTCATGTCCTGCGCCTCCATGTTAATCTCTGTCATAAGACTCTTGTTGTAGTTGACCTTAAGCCCTATAACTTCTAATTATCTGATGGTACTTAAACTTGGTCTTTTTTGGAGGTCCGTCACAGTCCTTGTTGTGTGGGATCACGGAGTCATGTCTGGGGAATGAGAGTGCGTATGTTCTTTGAGGTCCTTGTTTTCTCTCTCCTAGGTTTGTTTGCTCTGGATATAAGGATTTTCTTAATAACACGGCAAAATCCCTCTTCTGAAAGGAAAGCATTCTGTTTTCTGGGTAGATTAAATGTGATCAGCCATCGCTAAAATCTTTGTTTCTGTGCACAAACAGAATTCAAAAGGTGGGGGAAAAAAAGGCTTCTTCGAAACTGATTGCCTTTGTAATCACAATACTCATGTAAACTGTACACTTTCCTTTCTTACACATGGTGTCGTAAAGGAAATTTTTATCGTCGCCTTCCAAATTAAGCCCCTGTGCCACAATCATAATGCGGTAGCACGCATCCCCTAAGCTCATATCTGCAGGCCAATTTTTGCATCCATGCTCATGGTTTTAATGTTCTGCAACTGTGCGAGCCAAACTTTGGCAATTTTCGCAATCCAATTTTTTCATGAAAGTTTTTGTTTCTAACTGTGGAAGAATGGTGAGCTAATACTCCTCAGTGTGGGCACCTCTGGTCATTAATTGTAGTACTCCGGAAAATTTATTAATTAAAAATTATAAATAAATAGAAATTTTATCTATTAATAAATTTAATTAATTAAAATGGTACGCATCATTATTGTATGCGTATAAACTCTTATAAAAATTTCGTAAAAATAATAGTCATATTTTAAATAATGTTCTCTAATGACCCATCATGAAATTTGGGCGTAGAAAAATCATTTGGACTTAGTTTAAGAATTTATGCGACTTATTAGCATAATTAAGGAATAAGTCGAAGAATCTATTATTTTATGATCCAAAGTGGATTATAAATTAAAATAAATATATGATTAGACTTTAATAATATGGGATGATAGTCCATTATGATATTTGGACCAATAGACAATCTTGGCCCATAAATAAATTATTTAATGAAAAGGATAAATAAAAACTCATTAAGTAAAGTAAGTACATGGGTTGTACAATTAAGCTCACATGAGTTATTGGGCCAAGAGTAAGAGTCCAAATGATGAAGGTTAGAATATTGGCATGAATAATATTTAATTGAAATAAAAATATGAAATTACTTGAATAAGTGTGATAAATAGATTTACATAAGGATAAAGGGTGAATAATTGGAATTAAATCAATACTCATTAAGTCAAATTAGTAATGGGTTTTACTAATGGTCCTAACATAAAGTTTTGGACCCAATTATGAAGAGTCCACCATGAGATGAGAGTTAAATAAGTGAAATTCGTACCTAAAATATTAATAAATAGAAAAGGGTTAAGATAATAAGTGTTTTAACTCTTAATCATCTTAAAAAGAGTCATAATCCTAGTCTAACCCAATAGGACTCTATCCTAATCTAAAATTGAGATTTAGATGAGAGACAATTGGGTTATAAGAGACCCAAATAAATAGGGAAATTCGTAACTATATTATCTCTTAATTAAAAGGGGTCATTAAAACACTAATATGACTCATATATATCTTAATAGAGTCATAATCCTATCCTAAACCATTACCCACAAAATTAGGCCTCTCCCTTACCCAATTAGATAGATATAGCAAGAAAAATATGAGATAATTATGGAAATTCGTAATTAAATGAGGAGGAAAGAGTTTTAGGTGATTTAGAACTCTACAAGTCATCAAAACGCCCCCCATTTGACCCTAGCACCCCACAATTTCGTGCTAAGACTTTTGGAGAGGAAGAGGAGAAGATCTGGACCAAGGAGCAAGGAAGGAGAAGGCTTGGAGCAAGAAGGGTTTTCATATTTTCGTCATTCAACTAGGGTTTTCTTACTCCACAAAAAGGTAGGCAATCTCTCAAGCTAAAATCGTGAAATAATTATCCTAGGTAGCCTTCATGTACCTCTTCAAAAGCCCTATGGTTTCGTGGTATTTCGTTCGTCCATTTGGGCGAATTTAATTCATGAAGTCCTGCTGTTACCATGAACTGAGATCTTGTGTTTTCTATAATCCCCAACGTGTACTTGCTCTCATGCCTTGATAAAATTCTCAGATATACTACATTTTATTATCTTTCAAACGCCCATGGTCTTACTTGATTTCGATCTCCCATGAGGGAGAATTAAATCTTTGAATATCTATCAGACCTGTGCACCCGACTCTCCTTGTTTCCTTTTTAACCTCGTGCAAACTTGACATTATTTCACGATAAAATTATCATAAATACTACTACATGTTAGCTTTCAAACGCCGCTGGTTTCAGAATTTTTCATTATGTATACATCTCTAATTAATTCATTGATTCTTGACTGCGCCTGTTTAGGTCACCGAAAAGTAACCTGATCAATGCATGTTTAAACCTTGTCTATTTTCAAATTAATCGTGCATGTTGATAGATATACATGTCTACTTTCGTTTAAAACTGGTTTCATACTTTTTGGATCACCGTGCGATTTTATATTGAATTTAGAATGACCCTGTGTAAGAAGGTCTACCCAGAGAAAAAGGGGAAAAATTGGACTGCCCCTGTTATCGCGACTGCGCGATACGCCGCGATAACAGGAGTGTCGCGGTAGGCTTCCACGTCGCGTCATGAATGCGACGGGCCTCACTGCCGCGTTCCCAAACCCGAACCGAGTCAGGCCGGCCGGTTCACCTGTCGCGCCAGGCCGCACCACCGCGACCTGAACCGCGACAGGATACCCTGTCGCGATACGATGCTTAACGCGCCCATGCGCCCCGTCGCGACATGATCGCGACGGGCACCCCGTTGCATTCTTGAAAATTCGGCCATAACCTTTAATTGCTCTTATATCCCTGCTTTAAATGTCATCTATTCCTTGTACAAGTTAAACCATGTATGTTAAGCTTAATAATGATCTGAATATTTTTATTGGATAATATTTAAATGACTCTTATTAATTTAAAAGCCGTGAGCACGACTTATTCTATTCTCATGATTTCTTTACACTTGCACACTAAACATTGTTTATTGTCATTTGACCCTATTAAATTACTCAATAATATATCTGGTAATTAAGTAAAATTAATTACCTAATTTTCCTATTATTAAATGACACATGTCTTCATTTTATTCGCGTAATTTGTACACCGTTATCGCGTCCCTCTGCCTTCGAGCACTCGAGGCAAGACAAACAACGTTTCATTACACATTTTTTCTTGACATGGACCACCTCTCCATCGGGAATACTCTCGACTGGACTAGGGACTCCTTGTCAAGGCCTCCGTAAGTCTTCTTGGCTTTGGCGCACGTCCTTAGCCGACGAGCTGGTTGTACCTTTAAATCCTGTTACACTTTTAGGGATCAGTACGATCCAATCGGCCTTAGTGAGATCTCTCTTATCTTGTGATCACGCCGGACCACTTGGCTCGTGTACGCAGCACGGCTAATGGGCGGTTGTGACTTCTACCAGACTGCCGGTACCCGACCTGGTGTTGCGCAACCGTTACTATCGTGGTTTATCGTTGTTTTACGATTATACCCCTATCTCGTCTACTATCCTTGTACTCTCATCTATTCACGTTTACTCTACTATCTCGTCTATTCATCTAATACTCTCTTGAGACTCTTGAGTTGTTGTGGCTCCCATTGTGTGTACTATACATGACTGTCTAGCGCCATAATATGGGTCCAGTGACCCTACTGACTTGAATGCTTAGTGTGCAGGGCACGGAGAGTGTCCGAGGGGCTCCAATCTAGTCCTGGGGGCAGAGAGCCACCCGAAAATACCTGCAGGGGCTATTGACGGTGTTATACATTGCACTGGTTCTGACTATCTCGATATTGGCTAGACATTTAATTGTTTTACTATTAGTTTGAGGAGTTCAGACATATTGTACCAGTTCTGTGCTATTAGTGTGCTAGCACTGACTGTTATAACATTAGTCTGAGGAGTTCAGACGAAATGTACTATCGTTAAACGGCTACTGTCCCAAAGTGACTATTGTCGTACTCGACTAGTGCACCATTGTGCAACTATACACGCTATCTCTTTACAAGCTATCTCGTTACACGCTATCTTGATATACAAGCTATGTCGTTACACGCCACCTTGATACAAGCTATCCTATTACATGTCATTTTGATACACGCTATCTTGTTATACACTATCTTGTTACACGCTATCTCGTTATGTTGTCATCCTAATTTTGCAATACTCTTGAGAAATGTATTATCGTTCACTTGTTATCTTGTACTATTACTCTCTCAACTATACATGATCGTTCTCTCTAGTTAACCTGCGTTTACAAGACATTAATCACTTAAAGCATGCTTGTTTACACGAGATATTAAGTCCTACTGAGCGTTATCGCTCACCCTTCGTTATTTGTTAATGTGATTTCAGGTAAGTCAAGTGATGACCTTACACCCAACAACGGGATTGGACTGGAGTGATGAGCGACCTGAAGTCATAGCGATGGAATGTCCTTAGTACCTTAGAGTCTAGTTAGATATTTGCTTTAGATTTCTTTTCCAATGTAATAATGTCATTGAGCCCTATGTTTTGGCTCTGAATTGGTGATTGTAATAGTTTAGATGAATTATCAATAAAATGATAAGTTTTATTGCAATTATTGTTCATTAATTACTCTGATATTTACGAATGTATACGCAATTTATATTACCATACTCGTTGTTCATGCCTCCCCGATTTATTCCGCTGTTAATTGGCGGGGCATGACATTAATCATCCCGCCAATTTTTGCATCTGTGCTCATGGTTTTAATGTTCTTCTGCATGTGTGCGAGCCATATCGATGATCAAACTTCGGCAATTTTTGCAATTCAAATTTTTCATGAAAGTTTTTGTTTCTAACTGTGGAAGAATGGTGAGTAGGACTACAACCGGGTCGGATTCGGAACCAAAAACACAAATTCTGATTACGATTCCGATAACCAAAATATAGTTCCGATTTCGATAAAATCGGAATGGTTAATTCGATTCCGTTCCGATTCCGATAATATTATCGGAACCGAAATTCCGATAAACTATGGTGTTTACTATGGTTTTACCGGGCTGCAACCGAGTCGGGTTCGGAACCGAAAACACATATTCTGATTACGATTCTGATAACTAAAATATAGTTCCGATTTCGATAAAATCGGAATGGTTCTGATTCCGATAACATTATCGGAACCTAAATTCCGATAAACTAAGGTGTTTACTATAGTTTTACCGGGCTGCAACTGGGTCGGGTTCAGAATCAAAAACATAGATTCTGATTACGATTCCGATAATCAAAATATAGTTCCGATTTCGATAAAATCGGAATGGTTAATTCTGATTCCGTTCCGATTCCGATAACATTACCGAAACCGAAATTCTGATAAACTAAGGTGTTTACTATGATTTTATCTTTTGAGTTTATAGATAATTTATCGGATAATCGATTCCAATTCTGACTATTTTTTTAATTCTAATTCTGATTCTAATAACTTATCAAAATATTCGATACCAATTCCGATAAGTTGTCGGTATCAATTTTTAATTCCGAAACTGATAAATTTTATCAGAATCGGGTTGAAATATCGATATATTGGGTTCTGTTTGCAGCCCTAATAGTGAGCTAACACTCCTCAGTGAGCTACACTCCTCAGTGTGGGCACCTCTGGTCATTAATCATCCCACCAATGAGTCATGTTCCATTGAAATGCCCGAGTGCAGGTGGATGTGAACTTTTAGGCCTTCCTCGTCTTTTTCCTTTTCCTCTCCCTGTGATGGATCTTTGTCTTTTCCATTCACATGGTTTGAAATAAATGTCAGGATATATGTGTGGGTTGGATGTGAAACTCGGATCGTTTGTTTTTCCCCCTTTTACGGGTCATAGCTCGCCATCTCTACCAAAAGGGAACATCTTTCCCATCTTATGCTAAACCAGCGGGGAAAGCATCAAGAGGAAGGACGAAGAGCAAGTCCTCTTCGGCATCGTCTTGCCAATTTCAGAAAGAAGAACCATATGGACGGAAAACAGATGGCTTTATTACCAGAAAAACAGAGAAACTAATAAAAAAACATGCAAGGTATGTACCTTACTTATGCTTGCTTTTATTGCATTTCTGATCCCTACGCATTGTTGTGTTAAAATCAATTTGTGCCATCCTTCCTCTCCGTTTTGTTCTCTTGTTTGGCGCTGATGAGGTATGACTTTGACATATTACCCATCCACAAGGAATGAGTTCGTCTTATCCAAGCAGGGTTTGTCGAACCATCATTGTTCGTCAGGGAGTGGGCTGGCGAAGGCCCACCGGCGAGTGGGGGAGGGCCGGAGGGGGGGGAGCAATTAAGGTGCCGTTTGCCAATTTCGCTCATCTCGGTACGGAATACACGGCCGCACGGGAAGGATTTGAAAAAAAACACACGCCGCACCACACAACGCTGCAAAATTTTCAAAATTGGAGGCCGCCCTCTCTCCTCTGCCGAAAAGTTTGTCGCCAAAAATGTTTGGGAACGGAATTTGTCAGAGATTTTAAAATCTAATTTTTTTTCCAACTTATTCTCAAAATCCGGTAAACTTATCCAAGATGCAATTGAGGACAATTCTCTATTATCCAAGATGAGCATAAATTTCCAAGGAACACAGAGCTTTGTTGATTTGATCATCTGCCAAACCATTTGAAAGTTCCCTTCTATTCCTCCTAAAGAGAAAATTTTAAATAAAAAACTATAATAATGCCTAGCTACCCAACAAAATACAGACCAAAGTAAATAACCCAACCCAACCCAACAAGAGAGATAAATTTAATAAAAGAGAGAAGCTAGATTAGTTTGTTTTTTCTTGTTTGGTTTTGATCTGGGCAACTGGAAGTTGCGGAGGCTTGTGCAGCGCGCGCTTGCCCTGCCCCTCTCTCTCAGTTGTACTCCGCGACGCCCTCCTCCTCTTCCTCGTAATCTGCCTCCTCGTCGGCTGTGGCGTCCTGGTACTGCTGGTGCAGCGCGCGCTTGCCCTGCCCCTCTCTCTCAGTTGTACTCCGCGACGCCCTCCTCCTCTTCCTCGTAATCTGCCTCCTCGTCGGCTGTGGCGTCCTGGTACTGCTGGTACTCCGACACGAGGTCGTTCATGTTGCTCTCCGCCTCGGTGAACTCCATCTCGTCCATTCCCTCCCCCGTGTACCAGTGAAGGAAGGCCTTCCTCCTGAACATGGCTGTGAACTGCTCGCTCACCCGCCGGAACATCTCCTGGATTGACGTGGAGTTCCCGATGAAGGTGGACGCCATCTTCAGCCCGGTCGGCGGGATGTCGCAAACCGTCGACTTCACGTTGTTGGGGATCCACTCCACGAAGTAAGACGAGTTCTTGTTCTGCACGTTCAGCATCTGCTCGTCCACCTCCTTGGTGCTCATCTTCCCCCGGAACATGGCGGATGCAGTCAGGTAGCGACCGTGCCGTGGGTCGGCGGCGCACATCATGTTCTTGGCGTCCCACATCTGCTGGGTCAGCTCTGGAACGGTGAGGGCGCGGTACCCCTGTGACCCACGGGAGGTCAGGGGAGCGAAACCCACCATGAAGAAGTGGAGACGGGGGAAAGGGATTAGGTTCACGGCGAGTTTCCGGAGGTCGGAGTTGAGCTGCCCTGGGAACCTCAGGCAGCAGGTGACCCCCGACATAGTAGCCGATATGAGATGGTTCAGATCTCCAACTGTGTCGATGCAAAGAAGCACAGAACAACACCCATATATGAGATCAAGACACAAATGTAATACGAAGGAATCGAGGCCAAGAAGGATATGGTGGCTTTACAGCTGGGGGTGGTCAGCTTGAGAGTCCTGAAGCAGATGTCGTAGAGGGCTTCGTTGTCCAGGACCATGCACTCGTCTGCATTCTCCACGAGCTGGTGGACCGAGAGCGTGGCGTTGTAGGGCTCCACCACGGTGTCGGAGACCTTGGGAGACGGGAAAACGGAGAAGGTCAGCATCATCCTGTCGGGGTACTCTTCCCTGATCTTGGAGATCAGCAGCGTCCCCATGCCGGACCCCGTACCTCCACCCAGCGAATGGCAGACCTGGAAACCTGCGATGTTTTTCCCGACCCATAAGCAATCAAACAAACCCAGAAGGCAAGAACGGCTGCTCCAACAAAAATTTCAATGGCCCCCGGATCAGAAGAAGAAAAAGATGGAACGCATGTAACATATATACCCTGCAGGCAGTCGCAGTTCTCTGCCTCCTTGCGCACGACGTCGAGGACAGAGTCGATAAGCTCGGCGCCCTCTGTATAGTGGCCCTTGGCCCAGTTGTTACCGGCGCCTGACTGGCCGAAGACGAAGTTGTCGGGGCGGAAGATCTGGCCGTAGGGGCCGGAGCGGACGCTGTCCATGGTGCCCGGCTCCAGGTCCATGAGCACGGCCCTGGGCACGAACCGCCCGCAGCTGGCCTCATTGTAGTAGACGTTGACGCGCTCGAGCTGCAGATCGTTGTTGCCGTCATACCGCCCTGTAGCGTCGATTCCGTGCTCCGCGCAGACCACCTCCCAAAACTTGGCCCCGATCTGGTTGCCACACTGGCCCCCCTGGATGTGCAGGATCTCGCGCATCTTCGCTGCTGCGGGATCTTAGGATCCTCGGAAGAAATGGGATAGAAGGGGGGAGAGGAGAGAAAAAGGGTAGATCTGAGAAAGATTAGGGTTTTGAACAGAGAGGAGGAGGAGGCGAGATGGGAGAGGTGGTGGAGATTGGGGGTGAGAGGAGTATATAACAGGGGTGGTGGACCTCAACGGCTAGGGTTTCAAACTTTGTTTGAAAAAGAGGGACACGTGGATGGTTTGGGATGTGCCGATGACTGAAACGGGCGGAACGGGCAACGGTCGACTGGATAGGGTGACTGTATGGGGTGGTTTCAAATTTCAAATTGTTTCCGTTGGGAGGGAGCAGGTGGAGGCGCCGGATATGCGCAACGGTGGTGCGCACTTTTGGGTCGGTGCAGCAGTCCCCCGACGGTATGCGCGCGCGTGTGGAGATACGATGATGCGGTAGAATCCGGTCATATTTCATAATACAAATATTTGATGTTTAGAAAAGTATTTACTATCGATAATTTTTATGTGGATTAACTGGATTCAATTTAATTAAATCATATCATATTTATATAAATATGACATGATATATATTATTGCATCTAATGACAAGAAATTAATAGTGCATTAGACAATGAAGGCAATGAGCCATGGAGCTATAGAATATTGATAACAAAAGACGGTGGCGAGCAACATGTATATCACATCTATATAAGTGTGATGTGGTTCTATTAAATTAAATCTGATCAATTCACATAAATGTTATGTCTAAATATTTCTCACAAGTAATAGACTTTGAAGAGAATATTGTGTATGTGGTTGATGGGCCCTCATGATTGGCCCAACTCAAGCCGATCTAGACCTAGCAACAATCCAGACATAGCATAGGCCCCAACATGCCCATCATAGGTAGGTCAACTAAAGTCAGTCATAGCCCAAACACAGAGTGAGGCTTAAAAGCCCAAATCAGATGCCCGCTCAAGCAGCATCGAGAACCCCAGTAAACTATCGAGAATAGTGACTCAGACCTGCGTGGTCGAGGATTGATTTGGAAATTGTCATTGCAAATCTTGGAAAGGTGATAGTACGGAAGAATGCCTAGATATTAGCTCAATATCGAAGTCTCAAACTCATCCTAGAATCTATTTCAATCAATAAAAGGCAAAAGGGATTACTGTCACATCTCGACATAAGTCCTTGAATTATCCACATCCCACTCAACTCTCTTTACTTCATATTCTAAGTCGATTTCTAATTTGACTATCGAAGAGTTGACTTTGGGAACCCTCTCTCTTGAACTTCTTGCCGATCAAATTGACGTCAGCTTCGTCATAAATTCAATTTCCAATCTCTATCAACATCTAAGCTTCTAACTCTGAATACTTAGAGTCAGCTTATCTCAATCAGTCAATCTTTGCGGGCTGAAAATACATCATCAGTATATTCTATTTCAAAAGCGAAAGATTTTACAAATTATTAGTCCATTGAATCATTTTTCCCAGAAAGTTTGAATATGTGTTTATTTTGAGATTTTATCAATACAAGTGAAAGCAAGTGCAAAGATCATTAATTTAAAAGATAATTTTCATTTGTTTTGATTGTGGATTTATCTATGAAAGACATCCTCCTATGCAGTCATTTAATCGGCTCCCTCAAAAAATTTAAAAATAAATTAGTGTTACCAATCTCTCTTCCTCATGTAGAATAAGCTAACTTATGAGCGTCATCAAAACAAAAAAAAATAAATTAGCAGATACAAAAGGAGGGAGTTCTTACTATGTCTTCGTTTTATCTTGAATCTTGTGTCGGTTTAAGAGCTTGTAGATAAAGATGTAGAGAATATTCAAAAATTATTTTCTAATTAAAGAATACCCGCAGGGGCATTCATCAAATCAGGGGATTATTCATATTGTACAGTTCAACACATCGGGACATCTATACTGCAGATATTTGTTGCCAAGGAGCTTTTATGAAAATATGGTATTTTAGAAAGGTAT
The DNA here is from genome assembly GCA_014218235.1 of Colocasia esculenta. Taxonomy (NCBI): domain Eukaryota; kingdom Viridiplantae; phylum Streptophyta; class Magnoliopsida; order Alismatales; family Araceae; genus Colocasia; species Colocasia esculenta. Next base: position 137,791,866 of record CM024762.1, on the reverse strand, counting down.
ATGCGAAGCACTCAAAAAGCAAATTAAATAAAGGGTTGACAATGTCATTGCCACAAATTTTTATTTCAAAGATTGTGATTGCCAAACTTGACACGAATGATATAGGAGGTTCCTCAGACGAGGGATGTTATATTATATTATATAATCCATCTTATATTCACGTTTACATCAAAAATCTTGTTGCACATTTTATTTGCATCAGCGACCTCGCAAATCGATTAAAGATCATCAATTATGCATGGTGTGACTTTACAGTGAAAATGACCATAATACATCTTCTTCTGTACAAAAAGAAACCATTTTGATATGTCATAACTTTCAAGGATAAGAGTGTCCAAGTAATGACTCTAATGGTCATTAAAATAGTTTTATTGGAAGCATATTCCATAAGTCGTTCACAGCAAGTGACTAAGGGTTTCTAGTATAAGGCAAAGTTTGGCATAGCTTGGTAAAAGTAAGAATTGACAGAAGTCGATGTCACTACAAAGCGCCAAGAGAAGTGCTTTGTGACTTTGTCCCCCACGTCTTTGGTGCGGACGACAAGACCTCGTCCCCTTTTCCGCACTCACGAACAAGGTGATGTAAATTATATATATATATATATATATATATATATATATATATATTTGTCACCTTTCAACAAAAAATGTCTCATAAACTCCAAAATCTCTCTAAAAGCGGTCTGACACCCACTTTTCCTTAGAGGAGAGAGGAAAATATAGTTCTCTCTATCTCACACCTACCTGCAAAATCTGCTCCGCACGAAAATCGAAATGACATCAATTCATTTGGAAATGACCATGGTCACTTCAGAAATTTTCGTCTCAAAATCTCCTCCACTGGCTTTGCCAAACGCTGCCTAAATAACATTGTGCAATTAGATTTTGGTATAAATACAAATATAAAATGGGTTCTGACTCAATTATCTTTTAGCATGGATGCATGTGCAAAAGACCTACCTATTAATATAGCTATTTCTAAGCATAGCTTGGCAATCTTCTATGCTCGGCATCATTGACCAAGTGTTCATCCTTCGGAGTTGATACCCTTGACCATGGTTGGCCAATTTGTTGAACCAGAGTGGACTAAAATTCTATGGCAAGATTCAGATTGTATTTTACAGTATCAATTTGGCAGTTTAGTCTAAACAATGAGTCAATACAGGCACCTTCTCTCTTTCTACCATATTTCTGATCTCTCTTTTGTGTCCTCATCACCTGTTGTCCTCTCATGTGCCTTCTTCTCCTTCACTGTCATCTACTTCAGATCTGACGACAAAGTCAATGTCTGTGTCACCACATTTACCTCTTCAACTACCAACTATGCAAGAAGGAGGAGGAGGAGCGTGAGCTTTCAGTTGCCCTTCCCGTCAGCCAAATTCTTGGAGTGCACCAAAGAGAGGGGGTGGCCTAATGAGCACATAGCATGATCTTTGTGATGTCAGTTGTGACCCAGCGACCCTCCCGCATCAATGTCCACTGAGGCTTTCCAACTAAAGTCAGCATGTAACGTCTCGACGCAGAATATCGGAGCGGTAAACAGTTAAATAAATAATATAGAGCGATAAATAGACATCAAACTATTGCACAAATTGGAATAATGTCAAATGAACCAACTTTATTGAGAATTTCACTAATTCTATTACATTCACTAATTCAGAGCCAAAACTATAGGTCAAGAGTACTTTATTCAAATAAAAATAACTACTAACTATCTAACTATCCACTAAGATGATTGGTTGTCGAAACGTCAGATCACTCCTGCTCTTGCTCTTTCCCATCCTCGTGCGTATGATAGTCCCTGTCAGACTCACCTGAAACACATATAACAAATAGCATAAGATGAGCGATAACGCTTAGTAGAACTTAATATCTCATGATACATGCATACTTTAAGTGATTAATGTCTTGTAAAATATGGTAACTAGAGAGAACGATCAAGTATAGTCACGATATAATGTCACATGATAGCAAGAGAACGATAGTACTTTTCACAAGAAAATAGTACAACTAGCACGATAAAGGATTGGTCATATAACGAGATAGCATGTATGGTTGCACTGGTTGTTGTTCTTGTCAATCGAGAGAACATAGTACTTGTATTTGATTGTCATAGATTAATCTTGATAGTATAGTATTTGGTTGTTATGACATACACCCTGATCATTAAAACTCCCATGGGCACTAACACTTTTCGGGCGCACCTCCCAGGACCAGATCGGGCCCTTTATAATGTTATCTGGAATTGATCATGTTTTTATCTTAGACAATTAATAGATAGCCAAATAGAGTACCAAAAATAGATGAGAGTAATCGAAGAATAGATAAGAGTATAGAGAGAATGTGAATAGATAAGAGGATAGAGAACATAGATAAGCAAACTCGTAAAACAACGATAAGCAGACGATAGTAACAGTTGTACAACACGCACGATCGTGTGCCGGCAGTCTGGCGGAAGTCACTAACCGCCCAATAACCATACTACGAACACAGGCCAAAGGTCCAGCGTGATCTCAAGGTAAGAGAGAAAATCTAAGGTTGTTGGATCATGCTAATCCCTAAGGGTAAAATGGGTTTGATGGTACAACCTGCTCGTCGACAATGGACATCCGACAAAGCCAAGGAGTCTTATGGAGGCCTCGACAAGGAGTTTCCTGGTCCAGTCAAGAGTATTCTCAACAGAGAAGTAGTCCAAGCCAAGATAAAGTGTGTATATAAACGTTTGTTCGTCATGCCTTAAGTGCTCGAGGCAGAGGGACGTGATAACGGTATCAAATCGACGAATTAAACGAAGACAAGTCCTTTTAAAATCATAGGAGAAATTTACATGAATAATTACACTTAATTACCATATATATTATTGAGTAATTTCAGTAAGGTCTCATGACAAAAATTCATGTTTGGTCTGTGCATGGGAAAGAGAATCAAGTAGCATGTGAGAGTTGTGCACACATCTTTTAATTAAATAAATCACATGAATATTATTGAAAGTATATTAACATGATGTTATTGTTCATAACAGTTCCTTACAGAGATTAACCACGATTGTAAAGCATGATTATCATGGTTTGCATGCAATTTAGGGTTTTTTGGAATAGACAGTCAAGTCGCAATGTCAACCAGCGTTGCGTTCAGGTCGCGACACACTGGGCTGATGCGACGGCCATGCTCTGGTCACGACAGGTGTGGCCGATGTGTTCAGGTCGCGACTGACGAGCCGACGTGATCAGGTTCAGCCAAGACGCCGATGCGACGACGAGGTTCTCGTCGCGACGTGTCAGGACGACGCGTTCAAGTCGAGACCGACATGATCAGACGATCGTGACGTAGGGTCCCGTCGCGTTAAGAACGCGACGTGATGCCTTGTCGCGACTCGGTTGAGAATGCGACCTATCGGGTCGTCGCGTTCTTAGGGTCTCAGCCCGAGCTCAGAAAGTTGGTCAGGTCTCCTTGGGTTGCGGTCTATGCAGCCAAGGGCTTGACACAGTCTTCTTTAAAAATCCATATAAAATTGTATACATGATGAAAAAACACGAAAATACTTGTAAACAAAACTAGACTTGCAGAGGCATCAACAGTAAAGAGTAATTAGATTTCTATCAGGGTAAGAGCATGCTATTAACAGGTTCTTCACGATGAACCAAAAATCTGACATAGTGGTGATGAATGATTTAATTCGAATAAGGTACTTGATAGAAATTGGGGAAATGAGATCATTAGATCCCTAACATCAAGTAGAATGTATAGTAAAAGTTTCAGGCCATGACATTCAAGTAGGAATAGAGATTTAGGGTGAACATGAGGGGTCGGTCACATGTTCTCAATAGAACTTTGGGCATGAAATACTCTTAAACGACATGATGAAATTTAGGGTAAACATGGGGCTTTTGATGCTTGGATCATGGTCTGTCTAGGGTCGAAATTAATTTATTTTTGACTTGAGAGATTGCCTACCTTTGAGCATTTTAGTTCCTAGGGCAAGAGATGTGAAGAACTCGAAGAAGCTCCTCTTCCAAGCCTCCTCCTCCTTGATCTCCTCGTCCAAAAGCTCCTCTTCCTCATCCTCCAAGCTCCAGAGGGTCAATAGGGTCGGCTAGGGACGAAGGAGAGTTGTATTTGTATGTTAAGGTTACCAAAACACTTAAAACTCTTTCCTCTCCTCCAACTACGAAATTCCATAATTATCTCACCCTTTTCTAGCCTTTATCCTTCTAATTGACATGGGGTGGGCTCTAATTTCGTGGCCAATGAGTTAAGATATGGTTAGGACTCTTTTTAGGATATTTATGAGTCAATTTAGTTATAATTTTAACCCTTTTTAATTTATTAATATTTAAGATACGAATTTTGGCTTAATTATCTCCAATCCAACAATGGGCTTTTACTTTGTGGCCCATTAACTCATGTATGAATCTTTTAGGATAGTCCATCTCTTGTTTTACTTAATGAGTTTGAATTTATTCACAATTTCTTTTAATTTTAATTTATTTTTCTCAATTTAAAAATTGAGAGTTGCTACACAGCAACACAACGTGACCATGGTGGGGAGGGCCATCGTAGGGATGTAGCTATGGAAAGCAGCTCGAAGAGTCTGCCATAGAGGATGGAGCCGTAGAGGGCTGGCCAAGGCGTAGCGAAAGTGGTGGCAATAACGACGTTGTACCATATGTGAACGAAGAGGAGGAGGAGACGAGGACAGCATAGATGAGGAGGATGAATAAAGTTCATTTGATTAGTATTATCTCCCTAATTAATTCAAGTTTTCATGATAATAAAATTGATAGTTTTGTTGATAACAAAATTAAGTTCATTTTGAAATAACTAGATCATAATTGAAATAGAGAAAGTCTTTAACACATCTTGTAAAATCAAGTTTTTAGACATAAATCCAAAACAAATCTCAAGAGATAAATGATAGAAAATCAAATCTCTAACTCAGCTAAGAAAAAAAATTCTTAAAAAGTAAATATCAAGAATAGTTAGAAAACAAGTTTCTAACTCAATAGTGAAAATAAGTCTTAGATAGAGGCAAAATCAAGTCTCAATGTTGATTTTAAATTGAGTCTTAAGTGAGTCCAAGACTCAGCAGAAATGAGTCTTGAATCTCTTAATAAAATCAAGTCTTAGACTCAAACAAAATCGAGTCTCAAACTCTAGGAGAAATTGAGTCTTAGACTTATATATAATCGAGTTCTAGACACATGAAGTAAAATGAGTCTCTGGTTCAAGTGGAAAATGAGTCTCAAACTTAAGTGAAAATCGAGTTCCAGACTTAAGTAAAAGAAGTACAAACAACAAAATGAGTATTACTCACAAACTCCAATCAAAACGAGTCTCACATTGAGACTTAAAAATGAGACTTACTTTGAAACTACAAAATGAGTCTCATTCACATTCTGAAAAATGAGTCTCAGAATAAAAACAAGTCTTATGAAAATGACTCTTCATAACACAACAAAACTATCAAAACGAGTCTTACATAAAAATGATTCTTTCTATAAGATAGAAAATAAGTCTCACACTTAAAAATAAACGAGTCTCTCTCTCAGATCTAGAAAAGTGAGTCCCATGATGAGTAAACCAATTAAAAATAAATCTATTTTAGAAATTTAAATCAAGTTTCACACTCATGATTTGAATTATGACTCATTAGAAAATAAGTCTTACATACAAATGAAAACAATTTTCTTAATATGAAAATTGAGTTTCCTTTGGAATGAAAAAAAAAGCATGCACTCAGAAGCTCTTAAGTTTGATTCCCGTTCAAATATTCATTTTAGAATCAAGTCTCACTGAGTATATATCTAGATAAAGAAAATAAAAAAGTTTCACTCTTAAATATTTGTTTATTGATTTAAATATTTTAAAAAGAACTACTCATTAAATTTAAAAAAATGTTTATATTTTAAAGAATAGTTTCTTGAGAAATTAAACAAATACTTTATATCTACTTGAGCATAATGTCATATTATGATCAAAGACAATGTGTATAAGTTCTTGAATTCAAAATTGTATTTAATACACATCTTAGAATTCTAACAAATATTCCGAAAGATATCTTAAGCAGGTGCATAGTTGTGAAGGCGTCAAGGCGACCAAGGCATAGGTGGGGTCTCGGATTGCCTAAGCGCTTAGGCGCTCGCCTAAGCGGTGCCTAGGCGTTTAGGACGGAACCAAGTATGAGTTGTTTTCAAGTGTCCCTCTTACATGATATTTATGTATCTATAAATATATATAATGATGAAAATTCAATAAAAATATCATAATATGACAGACATAAAGACAATGAAAGTAACAAAATTAAACTCCAAGTAAACAAACTCACATTATATATCATAAAGTCATAAAAAATCTAAATTGACATCTTCAAATAAATAAGCACACTAAATAAGAACAAGAAGTGCAAATATCATTCTATCATCAGAAAAGTAATTTTCAACTTTTAAAACAAGCAATACACATACATGTAAATATGTTAAATAAAAATAAGAAGTGCAATATCTTAACACACTTAAAACAAGTAAAAACTAAATGAGTCCATTACATAATCCCACAATATGCCTAAAAATTGAAAAGAAACTAGAAAATGACAAGTCTCATGTGTTTGGGTGATGATAGTTTAAGTTTGACCAAATCCTGAGAGATCTCAAACAGACTAAGTGTTGTCAGTAGGAGAGCGGCTCCCTTGGAGAAGTCATATGCACGTTTGACTTTTTTTACCGGAATTTGAATTTTTAGTGTTCCATATAATTTATTTGAATTATCAAATTTTTAGATAGGTCAAATTATGATAGATTAGAAAGTTAGCATTTCGCTAAAATCATCAAAATCGTTATTTTCTTCTTCGATGGGAGAGTTGACTTTTTTTTGTAAGAGATATGATTTTTTTGATATTTTTATTGGATTCAAATGGGGGGTACTTCCTTATTTACATGTAATATCTTATGTAAATATTATACAAATTATAACATTTACTTAAATGATATTCAGGTAAATAAGATGTTACCTAGAATCGGGCTGGACTCAGCCCTGACAACCGACCTGAATCTACTGTCTAAGTGGGATATTGCGGACCCCTAAAAGGTCTAGGCGCGCCCAAGCGCCCTTGGCGTGCGCCCTTGGCGTGCGCCTTGGCCGCCTTAGCGGCGCCTTGGGGCACCTTTTCTCCTCTTAGAAAGGCGAGGTGTTTTAAGGCGGCTGAGGAAGCACCTTGGCGCTTAAGCGGCGCCTAGGCGCCGCCTAGGCGTTCGCCTTGACAACTATGAGCAGGTGACATATGTTTACTTTCTTCTTAGACAATGTTGGCACTAGTTAAAAGGCTAGACATAAATGGAACTTTTGTAAGTACCTATTATTGTCAAAGTACTTTTTAAGGTATGAACAGTCTGCAGAATGATGTAAGGATAAACATACAAGTATGCAAAGTATTTATGGACTGATGTAGAAGATCTACAGCACATTAGATGTCTAAGATAATAAGAATAAACCAATGTTAATGGAGCTCAAGATGTATCTAACAGATGGCAAGTCAAGACACAATGGATACCAAGCTCTATCTAACGGATGGCAAGCCTACATACCATGTAGCTCAAGTTGTATCTAATAGATGGCAGTTTGTGTCTCAATGGATAGATTATCAAGCTATTTAGAAGACATGAAGCTCATGAAAACAAGAGACTGAAGAAAACTAAGGATTATATATATCAGTCAGGTTTTAAGAAAAAAAACAACTTTTGCATCAAAGAATACATGAGCATTCATTGTGATCAAGAAAAAGATACGAGCTGACCAAAATAGCCTTCTAAGAAAAGATAGAGAAGGAAAAAGAAAGAGAGAGCTGTAGAAAATATTGGTGTGCAAAAAATCTTCTCATCATCAACATTCCAAGCTCTCTTCTCCTTCCCCCTCTACTTCAAGAGACATTAAAGAGGAGGATCAAGTCTTTAGTGATAAGAAGCTCTTCATTAGGGCTACAAATGGAACCCAATATTTTGACTCGATGTCGATAAAAATTATCGATTTCAGAATTGAAAATTGTTATCAATAGCTTATCAGAATCGGTATTGGATATTCTGATAAGTTATCAAAATTGAAATTGAAAAATAATTGGAATCGAAATAGCATTAGTTATTCTGATAAATTATCCATAAACTCAAAAGACAAAACCATGGTAAGCACCTTAGCTTATCGAAATTTTGGTTCTGGTAATGTTATCGGAACGGAATCAAAATTAACCATTCCGATTTAATTGGAATCAGAACTACATTTCGGTTATCAGCATCTGTGTTTCTGGTTCCGAACCCGACCCGATTATAGCTCTACTCTTTATCATTCTGTTGAAGATGCACACAATCATATTTCTCTCACTCTCATTCATTTCTAATTTGTATGTCGAATTCATCATTCATTGTCAGCCTATCTAGGGGCATCACTATAGTTGGCAAATAAAATCCTTATAGATGATCAGACTGAGGTTTATACTAGTGTGCATCGATCCTAATCATAATAGAAAGGGTCTGTTGGGGTGACCAATGAATGTGCTTCTCTCGGAAAAAAAAAAAAAAAAAAAAGAGTTGCCTTCTTGCTCATAAATAGAAGAAGACTTGATAAGATGTGTGTCCAATGAATGTGCTTCTCAATCGTAAGAGAAGTGAGCTACCTTCAACTTGCAAATAGAAGAAGATCAATAGTTGTTATTGTTAATGGATAATTCGAGAACAAGTGGTTATAAGGTTGAACGTAAATAATTGATCTGGAACAGTGTCAAATCAGAATAAATTTTGTATCCTTGTGTGATTGATTGTCTTATGTTGTGCACTTAGCTTTGAATGAATAGGGACATATACATGTTCTGTTGTCACAAACACTAGACACTCATAGGACATCTAATATCTAGAAATAAAGGGCAGAGTTCACAGTCAACAAACACTCACACACACTAAAACCATTAAGGATCTAAAGACTGGATCTTTAGTCGACCGAATCGTATTAGACAGTCGACCAAATTGCACATTTCATTTAGATCATTTTGTTTTATTACAGAAGTTAAGCTTAATTTTTTAAAATAACTCATTGACCCTCCTCTAAATTAGCCATATATTGCCTAGGCAACAGAAGATGCTAAGAGGCCTCCTCACCCTTCTTCTCACTCGAGAAGGCGCAGCATGCTCTCAAGATTCACTGTGGGATCTAGTTGGGTGTGTGTGTGTTTTTATCGATGTACACATATATCTATGGTTATATTTATATAACTATGGTTGCATTTATGTCTTATGATTATATTTGTATTCTTATTATTATATTTATACGCTTATGATTGTACTTATGGTTGTGTGTGTGTGTATATATATATATATATACATATATATGTATATATATAGCCCCAGCAAGCAACGGCTAGCACTCAAGCTATTGCGCATTAGCGCTGTAGTTTTCTTACTACTAGAGCACGATGTCGTTTTGAAGCTTGGGTGAGAGAGCTTTGTAAAGATCTCAATATTTCGTCTGATATGCGGGACAAACATCGTTATAAGTTGTCCAACGTGCCAATAAAGAGTTTCATTGCACAAGTAAGAAACCGATGTATTTCTGATAGTTGACCCTACTTATTGACTCAAGGTTAGACCTCTTACTCAAGGTTCTTGGAGGAACTGGGAACCCTTCCATAGTGGAATGTAGGATTTTTTTTTATTTTTTTATTTTGCGAGGGGGAGCTAATGCTCCATTCATTCAACAAACACAAGTATACAAGGATACATAACTAGAGGGGTACATAGCATAAGTAGCTCAAAGTTACCCCCTTGGGTACACACAAGTATAGAGGTAACAAGCCTCACCAAGTCAAGACAAAAAAACACAAAAAATACAAAGATGACACCAAACGCTACATGAAGACTACAAAGATGGATGGAAACTAAGTAGAACCATAAAATTTTAACAAGGACCAAGAACTCACTCCAATAACAAAAGACCATCCACATTAAACAACAACAAGAACAATGCACTGACACACAAGAATAACTGAAGTGATCGACAAGATTCAACTGGGGCTTGCTCGGATGGAGAGAGACTGCAATTCATATATGTAGCAACAAACGTAAATCAACTTGGAAGAAGCACATTGACAAATGCTGATGGATACTATGTTATGAGATGAACCAAGGACCCCAAACCTTCAGATTGAGGTCTTCAAGAGACTTAGCACCTGAAACCAGAAGAATTGTGAAGATCACACTTCAAATATATTCCTGCAGGAGTGAAGGACATGCAAAGATAACCACAACTCAAAGCTAAGCAATGCTATATCGAGAAGAGGTGGATAGGCGAACTATCCAATGACAAAAATGAGAGGAGGACAGAGGGAAGGCGAAAGGCTACAGGGGGCAGTGAATCAGGGAAAATAGGAAAGAAAATACCAATAGGAGGGAACCAAGAAAGATGGGGTAAAGAGAAATGGAGGGGGTGGCAATTAAGGCAAAAGATTGGAGGGAAGGGGGCTAGGTGGAGGGTGGGACAAGGATGAATAGTGGAGGGTTTGGGGGAACAAATGAGAAGCAAAGAAAAAAATGAGAGGGGGTGAGTGTTGGGGGGATAGAGAGGAACAAGAAGAAGTGCTAAGGGGAGGGGGGACGAAAGAGGAGAAAATTGTGGGAGGAAGAGGAAAAGAAGCAGATTAGAGTATCCGATGGAGAGAAGGGAGGTAGGGGAGATGGAAAGATCAAGCAAGAGAGAAGGGGGAACAAGAGATTATGATAGTAGGATGGAGGCTTGGCCGCACTAGAGAGGGGGAGGGGACGACAAAATCTGGCTGGGAGAGGGAGGGAGAGAAAAAGATCAGGTAGGGAAGGAGAAGATAGCAAAGGAAGAAGGGAAGGGATAGCAAGAAACACACAAAGGCCAAGGAAGACAATGAGAGAGAAACAGAAGGTTGGGGGGGCACCCTCCCCCCATCCATTGAGAACCTAGGATACCGCGAATGGTGACTAGCACAGGATCGTCGAAGAAGCCGACAATGGGACCGTCGAAGAAGACTGGCAGCAGGAGAGTCAAAAAGTGAAACCGTCTCCGCAAAGATCCATTGTTGAGGGCGACGAGGGAGCATCTCGCTCGGGCGAGAGAGGAAATTCTCCGAAGCTTCTCTCTCTAGAAAAGTCTAGAGAGAGAAATCAAGAGAATCTCATCTGCCCCAACTGGATGTAGGCTTCAGTTGTTTTGGTACTTTTTCACCACTAATTATTATTTAATAACATTCGCAACTTTGGTTGATGATCTTGGCTAAAAAAGGGGGGGAGAGGAATTGAGTCAGTTCAAAAAAATTAGATAGAGATCAAAAGACGGTTTCTTTCTGGAGCAACGAGACTTGTTGACAATTGTCAATGGAACAGAAAAGAAAGACCTTCGTAGGCCAATTGGAGACCTGGTCAGTTGGAGAATCAAAGAAATATTGGGGGGCTCCTGTCCGATTTGCACAGGCTATTAAATGTTCATCGTGAACTTACTCATAAAAAAGACATTAGCACATGTACGTTCGAGTGCATACGTGCCAGGACAATCCTTCAGGTAATTATCATATCATGTGAAATAGAATCTTCTACCTAGGTTATCGGCATTGCAAAGCTATATCTTTTCTATAAACTTGACATCAACCAATTTTTTATTAATCTTCTCCTCTATGGAGAATTGCAAAACGAAGTTTCTCATATCCTTTTTTATAAGAGGCGGGTGGGATGTGAAGCTCTATGTCCCATCCATTGTATCTGTGGGTGGATGCTATCGGCTCTCCTACGATGTGTAATAATTTTTCTCTTTTTATATTTTTTTACACTCAAATCCTTCCTATTTCATGAAATTTAGAGGTAAGAAGACACTAACTGTAGTGATTTAATAATTTGTGATTAATTTCCTGTCCAACTTAAATTATATTTTAATTTTAGTCTGAATCGTTTATCTCAATAATACAGTCAAAAATCTAAACTCACTCAATCTAAACCAAGTGGGTCACATCAGTAATCCTTGTCCATCCCTTGAAAATATGGATCTATTTCACGAATTAAAAATAACAACACTTGCTACACATCCTGATACCTAATAATTTCGTATACACATATATGTTATATATATGCAGCAAACCTTAGGCAGAGTAAATATATGTATAGTGCTAGATCTACAGGCTGGCCGAGCTATACTATAAACCCCTCAGGTTCCACCACCTTTTTTACTAATTTTTTTCCAATAAATATTTGTTGATAGAGTCAAGTCAATGGATATATGAGTAGGATTCGAGACCCTAACGTGTAAAAATAAAAGAAAATAAGAAAATAAAGTCTTCAATAGATAAAAATGGCGATATGGCAATTAACTAGACTTTACGATCATCTAATTTATGATAGAACTTTTTGTTTTAAAGATTAAAAAATAAAAATAAACTCATCGCCAGACGACTAGAAAACGTACTACATTTCAAAATTTGTATTGGGCCTACTCGCCTCACACGAGGCCCATTTTATTGGTCGTACTCACTATATATGCGTGCTGATAAGCCCAGTTTCGTCCCTTTTCGGACATCATCAGTTGCGTCCTGTCTGGATAAAGTTCGCCCCGTCGCACCAGCACCGCTGCGCTGTCCGACGCAGCTCTTCTGACCTCTGAAGCGAAGAAAGAATGGCGTCCTTCCTGGTCGTCCATCCCCTCCCCCTCTCTCGCCTGCAACTTCTTGGCGCTTGGAATCCCCACCCATGCCACCTCCGCTGCTCCAAATGCGTCTCGGCGAGGGCATCCGCCGGGGAGGGAGGCGGAGCTCCAGAGTCACCCAAACCAGGTCGCCGTGGCCGGAAGAAGGCTAACACCGCCTCCTCTTCCTCCTCCCCCGCCAAGAAGGCTACGTCCTCCACCACTCGGTCGAGGAGGAAGCCCAAGGCACCGGCGGAGGAAGCGGCGGCGACAGACGAAGTGGGAGCGGAAGAGGTGACGGCACCGTCGGCACCGGCAGTGGTTGGGCCTGGAGCGGAGTCGGAGGAAGAAGAGGATTTCGACGACGGCATGGATTTTCCCTACGAGTGGCCGCCGCTGGTCTGCTGCTTCGGGGCGGCGCAGAGGGAGTTCGTCCCCACCGTGCGCGTCTCTGAGCGCCAGATGCACCCGGACCAGTACTCCTCCTGGAAGGGACTCCAGTGGAACCCGCCGGAGTTCGGGCGAGCGCCCGGGGGGCCGCCGTCTAACGTGGCCATAGCCCATGTGCGCCTTGGGGGCCGGGCGGCGTTCATGGGCAAGGTCGGGGACGACGACTACGGCAACGACCTCGTGTACAAGATGAACCTTGAGAAGGTGCAGACCCGCGCCGTCAAGATCGACCCGATGGTGAAGACGGCCTGCGGCGCACATGAGGGTCTTGTTCCGGGATGGTGACGGAAAGATGGTGGCGGAGACCAGCAAGGGCTGTGCCGAGGACTCCCTGTGGAGGTCGGAGTTGAACGTCTCTGTCCTAAAAGAGGTATCTTTGCTACAGCCATATCATATGCTCGCTGGAATTACTCAAAGAGAAATGTGAATCATGTGTACTCGTACATCTGGTCGGTGTGAAGTTTAAACGAAACTAGGGAGGTACTGAGGATTTGGATTAATGTTTAAGTAGATAGTAACCGCCAGCTAAAGTAAGAAGAGCCAGAAACCTGCAAACCATTCATAAGGTAGTTCTCCCTTCCTTGGTACCAATGGCTCTGGGTATATGGTTGTTCACCTGGGCGGTTTAGCTTTATGTGGCAGCCAGCTGGAAATTTTGGCCAGTAGTTTGGACTTGCAAGTCCTGAGCAGAGTCAGATTCATGAGAAAGGTTTATTGCACTTGCACATTGCACTTTAAGTGTAATGTGACTAGACAAAAATCCATGTGGCATCCCTCACATGAGGTGTGAGGAAGTGGCAATCCAATTGTTGGATGCCACATGAACTTGTTGCCTAGTCACATTGCACTTAAAGTGCAATGTGAAAGTGCAATAAATCTTTCTCCAGATGAGAAGGTTTATTGCACTTGCACATTGACTAGACAAAAATCTATGTGGCATCTCTCACATGAGGTGTGAGGAAGTGGCAATCCAATTGTTGGATGCCACATGAACTTGTTGCCTAGTCACATTGCACTAGGAGTGTGGTGGCAATTATGACAGTGAGTTAGGGATTCTGTCTATGATGGTTTTTTTATATTTGAGTTGCGGACGCTCTAGTACTGGAGAAGATGCTTTTTTCTTTTGGTAAAAGTGATGGTTGCCAAGAAAATTGTTTTATCAGTGCAGAGAACATAGTGGCTGTTGTTTCTCTCCTCATGTGAAACTTCTGTTGCTGCATGGAACGAATCTAGATTCACGGGACTGTGAAACAAAACAGGAAGTGATGCATTTTCTTTGAAAATTTTACTTCCGTATTTTGAGCCAGAATTTATTTGTCAGCCAACAGGTCAGAATTCAAATTATTTATAGGACCTGTATGCCTATTGAACACATTTGAACGTATCTGTTAGTGAACCTAATAGGAAGTAATAGGTACTCAATTTCCAAAGTTATTGGTTCACGTCAACTATAAATTAAAGCTTTCTAAAATTTTTAAGCTGGAATTCCACCACTTCTAGGGAATTCTTTTTGGAATCTTGGACCACCTAGTCTGCCTAAATTGATTGTTCAATCACCCACAATATGAAGTATGAACCATTTGATGCTAGACATTTCTTACTGAATCTGATGTTTATCTTGGATTGTACTTTAACTGCAGGCAAGGATTTTCCATTTCAACTCAGGAGTCCTGTTGTCACCCTCTATGCACGCAGCACTCTTTAGGGCAATTAAATTGTCCAAGAAATATGGCAGTGTTGTATTTTTTGATCTCAATTTGCCCTTACAATTATGGAAATCTCGTGAAGACACATGGGGAGCAATCCAGAAGGCCTGGAGCAAGGCTGACCTCATCGAGGTCACCAAACAAGAGGTTGAGTTCCTTTTGGATGAAGAATACTATGAGAAGAGGAGAAATTACCAGCCACAGTACTTTTCAGAATCCATTGATCAGACCAAGAACCGAAGAGATTATTATCACTACACCCGTGAGGAGATTGCCCCGCTGTGGCATGATGGGATTAAGATTTTATTTGTGACGGATGGAACACTACGGATCCATTATTATACACAAGAGTTTGAAGGGGTGGTTGTTGGAACTGAAGATGTGCTTATAACTCCATTCACCTGTGATAGGACTGGTTCTGGTGATGCTGTGGTGGCTGGGATCATGAGAAAGTTGGCAATTCATCCAGAAATGTACACCAATCAGGACTTGTTGGAGCGCCATCTCCGGTTTGCCATTGCTGCAGGAATCATATCTCAGTGGACCATCGGTGCTGTGAGAGGGTTTCCAACTGAGAGTGCCACTCAGAATTTGAAAGAGCAAGTCTATGTTCCTTCAATGTGGTGATCATTGTTAAGAAGAGAAGTAGATGCGTTGAGACACAACAGAAATGGATGTTTGTAAGATTTTCTGTATGCTTGCCATTATGAGAAGATTTCTGAACCATTACTTTGGAATTTGAACGTAGAAAGCATCCAAGAGAGCTGATTGAAGCCATCTAGCGGGAGACTAAAGTGTCTTTACTAGGAGACACATTTTGCTTGAGAGAAGATTTTGCTATCTGAGAAATGATCGAGCTGCTATGCCATGTAATGTGAACTTTCCCTCACTGAGTCAATACCCGAACCGTAGGACGAACAGTATCATGGGTTCTATGGAAGAGGGCACATCAAAATGTCGCCTGTTTTTACTTCTCCAGATATCAGGGTTTTGTTAATCCTTTGTCCACCACTTATTTTTTATTCTTATTCAACTAGAAGGTGGAATATCTATTTTAATTGCCAACGGGGTCCCAAAGGCCAACCAGAGGTGGTTAAAAACTTAAAGCCATATGGGGACTCATTGGATGAATGAAGAGTTGATGATTCACATTTAGCTATTTTTATTTGGTTTCTTGGGGTTAGCTTTTCAGTGACCATTTACTGTAAGCTGTGACCGGAGGTATATAGTCTGTCTTAGTTTTTGAATGATCAAAGTGCGATGACCTTTCTTTTTTTTCTTTGAAGAGTACAAGGGTGGTGTCCCCTTTCTTTGACGACTAGGTTTTCATCTATGTAAGTGAAAATTTTAAAAGAGGAGGAAGGAACCATCCGCTGTTACACTAAATAAGAAGTTTCTTGTTTGCAGGCTTAATGGGTGAACTTGATTCCACAAATAGTACTCTTCTCGTCTGTATCTAGCAGTCGATTGGACAAGGTTTATGTACTTGGTTTTCCTCATGGCCATTGATATAAGATCCACCATCGCCACTTGATCATGTCGTTTTATATAGCAATCTGGAGTGACAGTCCAACGACAAGGCAAAGCATTTTGTGTCTTTTGATATGCGTTGCCCACTATGTTTTCCTCTCCCGCAATGTATCGTTGGCTTCCTTTAGACAAAATTTTGCAAGTTTTAATGAAAAACCAGGGATCCCTAAGTTATCAGTCTAAAACTTGCATGACCCAGGTTGTCATTAATACCAAGATCATTGATGTGCTGTCCAATTGGCCACAAAATTGGACTTAACCCCGGCATTGTGTGCCCTCCAAGTCGGGGTCGTTTCTCTCACACCATAAGATACTATTGAGTACAATCAATA
This sequence comes from Colocasia esculenta, assembly GCA_014218235.1. NCBI lineage: Eukaryota > Viridiplantae > Streptophyta > Magnoliopsida > Alismatales > Araceae > Colocasia > Colocasia esculenta. The sequence goes on along the minus strand of CM024762.1, from coordinate 137,775,180 downwards.
ATGCTAAAAGTTACCATCTTATGGTATTTTGCAACGATCGTGCAGATTTTCCGCCTTTTTCTTCTATTGCTTTTGCAACAATCCTTCGGGACTTCATGTCCCTAACATGAAGAAGACGCCTGTATTCGCACAGATTCAACCACCTTAGCAATGTCAAAATGAACGAGATTATAAAAGAGAAAAGCTTTGTAATAGCTTTCAAACTTGGGCCACAATCCCAGAGAATCAGGAGATATGGAGGAGCTGCTGCAACCCTTTCAAAGAAACAGAACAGAAACTCATATTAAGAGGTACTGATTAACTTCAGTTGAATCAAAGCAACCTAATTATAGATTTAAAATTGATCCAAATTGACTTTCAACACAGATCTGACTCACATATCAAAGTTTAAAGTAGGCATCTGTTTTGCTCAGAGTAATACTTGCTGCACACTTTTGACATATAAGAAGTAATTAAATAACAATAACTTATACATATAATTGATCCACAGGTAATCAGATACACCACGTGTCACGCCTTAGTGTAAATATGCAACCTGCCCAAAACATCAAAATATCTTAACCTCCATTTTTTGACATGCATTGTGCACCAAGTAGTTGATTACATTACTCATGAGAGTCAATTCCTGGAAAAGGTAAGAATGCACTAGCAACAGCTTGCCTAACTGTGATTAATCATTACTTAAGAAACTGGGCGTGCTCCAATCTTTAGCAATTCACTCCAAATATCGTACAAATGAACAAGACACGAGGTGCAACTGAACATGTCTCTTTGGAAACATACTTTCAGAAAAATGATGATGACATCCTTTTTAGTACAGAAACATAATGGAATGAACATAGGAATCACGCCCAACTGCATTAGAGACACCATCAAATACAAGATTTTGTTGGAACCAAGAAACAGGGTTTACTCACGAGTTCATTGGAAAAACTCCTACAAATAAGAGCAGACTCCATGCAGGCAACAAGGTTCGGAAGACATCCTTAGAAAGGATGCCTCTACAATTTGTTGGATCTAGTGTTAAGTAGCGACAAGCATTGAACTGAAATAAAATGCATCCTCCACAAGGATAAGCATGCAAAGCTTTAAGAATTCCGCTAACTTCCACAGACAAATGAAGTTCGTCTATTTTCTACCAAAAGAAGAAAAAAAAGATACAAGAAGGAGTAAGCAAAGTAATACAGACAATAACGGGAGACCAGGCTCAGGGCTTTACATCTTCCTCCTCATCTTCAATCTTGGGAGCCAAGTAAAACCTGATATAACCCATTTCGGCAATCTTGTACTCGACAACAACAGGTAGCTCTGAAGATAAGCTTATGGTCACAGTGCTTGACAATGGTGTCGCCTTGGTGAAAGAGTTCATGTACCTCAAGGCAAAGGTCAAGGATACAGGCTGATGCATCTCTATGATGGTAGCTTCTTCCGGCTGTCAATGTGAAGAAAATGAAGTATTTTTACTTGGGGAACTTACAAGCAGTAAAACACATGTTTAGAAATAGATGATTCGGACATATAACTAAATTTAGAAAATGTAATTATTAGAGAATTCCTGAGGAACAAAAGACAAAACTAAAAATGAAACAATGTATCATATAATAAAGCACCAAAAAGGAGCATCAAAGTTATAAATTTATCAGCTTCAAGAAAACAACCCAATCCGTGTCTCAAGGGCCTGAACATTGAGAACATTCTGAATCACGATTTCACTGACACACATTTGAATTAGTTTGAAAAAGTGACTCACAATAGAGGACAATTGTAACAATTCTAAGAATTTTGATAGATGATCAACTAGCGATACTACATCTCTCAAGACAAGAAAAGTCAATTATGGAGCCTCGCCATTGAACATAGATGAGATAGTTCAATCTTAGGTTGAAGGATACTGAGCATGTAGCACATGGAAATCACCCAAAAGAAAGCATGATGTGCACCTTGTCCACCGTAGTGTTTTGCCTGCAGACAATATTTGCAGCTCCGATGTCACCCCTGGTAGAGAACTTGACCCCCTCCTTCGTCACAGAAATTACAACTGCCATACCATGACCAAGGTTACATTTTGAGAACTTGGGAATGTATCAATACTTTGATCGTTCACTTTCTAATAAAATTATGGTTCTGGCCATACCTGTGTCACCAATGCTGCTGAGATCCTTGCAGATCCTTTGAAACTCAGATGATGGCATGTGCACAATGGCATGGTACTCAGCTTCCGGGATTCCAAGATGCTCGCTGTCTATGTCCATCAGCTTCATCTCGAAATCAGCGATCTTATCTTGATCTGTGGATATATACAGAAGCCAAATAGTCGATTTAAACATGGAGGCACAAAGGCGAGCCCATAACTACGAAAACTTTCTATTAACAATACAGGTCGTTGCCTCCCCAACGCACCCCCACCATCCGATGAATGAAATCAACAGATAAACCCCAGAAACATCTCAGGCCAAAATACAAGCAAATCATATGCCTGCACGCATATCGATTATCAACACATGTCCAGGCCAAAAATTTTAGAGAAGACACAAGCAAAACCCCCTACAAAACGTAAAGAAAGCGGAGAAGTAGACTCACCTCAAGCATCCAATCGCAAACATTAGGGACTAAACTAGATGGAGTAGAAAATCTAAAAGACTACATAAGTCAAGCGATTAATAGACTGATGAGGGCTTCTTTTTCCCCAAATCAGAATGGATAAGCAAGATCCAATAACCGTCAAGATACAAAGACACGGAAGGCATCGCAGAGTATACAGATTCATCTAAAAATGACAGCCGGCAGGCCAACAAGAAACAAAGATCAAGTGCCGACGACACGGTGGGGACAGGCAACTCACTAGGGCTCTCGAACATGAAGGTAACGGTGTCGCTGCCGTCGTCGGCCTTGATGGTGATGATGTCGTCGTTGCCAGCGCACTTGAGCATCTTCGCCATGTTGTTAAGGTTCATCCCCATGGAGAGGTTGCGGTCACAGCGGTAGTGCTCGAAGCCCTCCGAACGGAGCAGCAAGGCCACCAGGGCGACGTGGCTCGAGTCCATGGCCTGGAGGGAGAACCCCGTGGCGGAGCAGTCGAAGTTGGCATCCGTCACCAGGTCCTTGATAGCATCCAGCACCTTCTTCAGCAGGCTTCCCTGCAGCAACCTGAGCTCCAACATCCTCAGAAGATCCAAAAACACCTCCCAGCCCCTGATCTGCTCCTTCGATCCCCGACCCGCTCCCCCCGCAGCAGCGCCTCCGCAAGCACCACCGCCTCGACAGAGCACAACACCGCAGAGAGAGCGAGAGAGATGGGAGAGGAAGAAGGAAGGGTTTTTAATAAGAGGAGAGGGGCGACGAAGTGGGGGGAGTGGCGGGAGGAACCGGCGAGGGTTTCACGTTGGGCGGGAAACGCAGTTTGCCTTCCCGCGCAAGCTTCCCGGTGGGGAAGAGAAGGGAAGGCGGTACGCTAACGTGCGCGCAGAGAGAGCTAACGTGCGCCGAGTCCGGAGGGTCGCGATTAGAAGAAGGTGGAGCGATGCGACGTAGGAATGCCACGTATACCTCCCCCCGAATCGGAGCCATGGATACCCGAATTCGCAAGGAGAGGGTACCCGAATTACAAAAACCTTTTTCTCTTATCAAAGCTAGGATCGATCCTGGACACGTAGATTATGAGCCGATCACGCTTCCGCTAAATATGCTTTAAAATTATAACATGATAAAACCAACTAAAAAAATTAACCTACTTCTTTATATATTTAAGGAAAAATTAATTGGAAGTCATTGTCAGACGCTGGTACTTTTTTCTTGTCCCTGTCAAAATACTGGTAAACGTAAAGTCTTTCCTTTTCGTCCAGTTTAATTTTCAGTCCCTACTTTTCACACGTCACCATTTACGACCCTCCACGCACGATTTCCGTCTCGTTATATTCCGTCTCTTTTTCTCATTCCCGTCTTATCCTTCCGTCCTTTCCAATGTTTTTTCCCCAAACGACGCTGACGCTTCAATCCTTTCGAAGGCCCGTGAACTGTAATCGATGAGAAGTTACTCTTACATAACGTGACAAGAACTGATACAGCAATCATTGACATCACTTACACAGCTCCTTTCGAAGGCCCGTGACCCGTTCTTCACAACTATAAAAGGAAAGGCCGCATACTTATCCTTCACAAGCTTCTAATGCTCTTCTTCTTCATATCTTTCTTGCTCGTCTTCTTCCTCTTTATTTGCAAATGTCTTCATCTAACCGTGCTCTCCAGAGGGATGGCAAGGCACCTGCTTTATCGGTGTCACTGTCACACCCGCTTCTCCCGTTGCGACAGTCTACCTTCAGCGCCGACTACTGGGACGGTTTTTACATGGGTTGGAAGATGGCTTTACAGAAAGCCTCCCGGCTTTACGGGGACAAGGGCCTCAATAACATCTTCCCTGACATCGGCCCTAGGGTAGAACACAATCCTTCCTCCCCTGACCGTTCCGCCTCCTCCCCTTCCTCCCATCCCTCCTCTTACCGTTCCGCCTCCTCCCCCCCTCCCTCCTCTACCGACTGGTCGTCTTACCAAGAGTAGAGAGTTATTGTAACATGGCTTTTTTATGATAAGTATTTTCGTTTTATGCAGTACTTTGTGTGCTTGTCTATGTGCTCTCTATCATGCAAACTCAAATGTTAGCAATAACACACTGTAATATCGTATTATCTATACTATAATCAACATGACCAAAGACTGTAACAGATTATAACGTATAATGTAAAACTATATGTTAGACTGTAGTGCTCGATCCGTAAGAGTGTAATGCTCAAACTGTAACAGGGCTGTTCTCTAAGTGTAACACTGTAATGCTCGCAATGTAACAGTGTAAGTGTAGTAATCATACTGAGTGTAGTGGTTAAACTGTAACAGTCTAGTACTTAAACTGTAATAATTTATTACGTATAATGTATAGAATACGTGAGTAGACAGTGCTCGAACTGTGTAGTGCTCAAACTGTAAGAGTGTAGTGCTCAAAATGTAACAGTGTAGTGCTTAAACTGTAACATTTTATTACGTATACTGTAACAGAAATCGTGAAGATCCAACTGTAACATTGTAAGAGTGCAGTGCTCAAACTGTAACAGTGTTGTTGTCTAATTGTAACACTGTAGTGCTCAAACTGTAACAGTGTAAGTGAGTGATCATAATGTAAGAGTGTAGTGGTCAAACTGTAACAGTCTAGTACTCAAACTGTAACATTTTATTACGTATAATGTAACAGAATATGTGAGTAGACAGTGCTCGAACTGTAAGAGTGTCGTGCTCAAACTGTAAGAGTGTAGTGCTTAAAATGTAAGAATGCAGTGCTTAAACTGTAACATTTTATTACGTATAATGTAACAGAATACGTGAGTAGACAGTGCTCAAACTGTAAGAGTGTCGTGCTCAAACTGTAAGAGTGTCGTGCTCAAACTGTAAGAGTGTCGTGCTCAAACTGTAAGAGTGTAGTGCTAAAAATGTAAGAGTGTAGTGCTTAAACTGTAATATTCTATTACGCATACTGTAACAACAAACGTGTGTATACATATTATGAAATATCAGGACAATCTTTCGCTGTAACAAATATAGAAGTTTTAAAATCCCTCCGGATTTTGGGGTGGGTTGCTACAAGTTCTTCGGTTGTGACATGTTTGTTTGCACCTTGAACAAATATATACATGATCTACTTCTTCTCTTGTTTACAATACAAGGGTCAGATACTTACACTTATCGTTGAATACATTATAGTAGAGCTCCATTACCTTACAGTGGCCTGCAGGTATTGTTATAGTATACGTCTAAATGATTACAGTTATTACAATACATATACTTACAGTATATGAGGAGAGTTGTTACAATGCAAGGGTCAGAGGCTTACAGTTAAGGATCTATTCATTACAATAAAAGTCATGATGTGTTAGAATTCAAATCATGGCATACCTGATGATAAGGGATGGAGATACCGTATTCCCGACGGATGTCTCTCATCATTTCACTTGCTCTGTAGGTGGGTTTATCAACTAGTTTCTCCCTCACAACATTTGCTACCCATTGAAAGGTTGTGAAATTCCCTATATGGTAATCTAGAAGGGGAGTTGAATAGATTACTGTCAATTAAAAAGTTCTTATCAGCTTCTTTTCACGAAGACACCGACTGTGAAAATTGTAACAGAGTTTAAGCTGAACTTTGATGTGTGTAACTTGACAATGGATAGAGAAACAATCTATCAGACGTGTGTAGAGACACCGTGCCTACCAAACATCTAACGTAGAAACGTTCAAACCATAGGACACAGAGTTTTACATGGTTCGGAGTACACAACTTGTGTATCCTACGTCCACGGTCCACACACACACGCAGAAAAGACTGCTTATGAGCTAGTTCAACGACTACAACTCACACACACGAGTTGTCTGATGTGAAGCCACAATCAGAACAACACAAGCCACGTGAATCAAGCACAAGGACTGCTTGAGACACAACTACACACACACGGATATGTAAAAACTAAAACAGGGAAGAGTTTTGAGTTGAAACACAAATCCTGATTAAGAACTCTTCTGATGAACGTCTGGATGGACTTCAAGCTTCGTCTTGAGGGACACAACTTGATGGAGAGGCTTGAATCCACGACGATCAGACTTCAATACTGCTGGATCAACAGTTGGTTCAATCTCTGAACAGCATGGAGAAGCAAAGTAGCAGCAACACCTCTTGTTCTTGAACTTTCTCTAGGGTTTTTGGTGGAGGCTGCTTCTGTACGAGATTAACTTCAAAAGATAGCTTATATAGTGGTGTCCACATATGGAGTGACGTGGTAGTTGGAACCACCATGTTTGACAACTTAAAAACTTTCCGAATCTGAAGGTTTTCTTCATCTGTCAACAACACTGGGTGCTCCTGTCGACAGGTGTTGACAAGCAGAGGACTGGGAGTTCGGGAGACAGTTTCTTATCAGTGGCTGTCGACAGACGACACTGGTGCTGTCGATAGGCACTCTTGTCCTGAGGTATGGCTTTCTGGCCTGATTGTAGTTGTCGACAGGGGCCTTTCTGGCTGTCGACAGAGGCCTGTATTTCTTGCTTTTCTTGATCTTTTGAACCTTGTCTTGGTACATGTCTTGCATAGTATCTCAACTATATAAAAGAACTTAGTTAGGGAGATGTAATGACATATAAATGATCAATTAACATGTTTGTTTCATTTGCATTCCAAGAGTCATTATCATCAAGTTTCATTACTTAACACTCACCAAATTTTTCCATGAAATGTTCATGCTCATCATCAAAAATAAAGATGTGATTTGTTGGCTTAGCATTCTCACTAAGCATTCAACATATGAGAACTCACATTCTCCCCCTTTTTGATGATGACAAAATTTTCAAATTGAGCCACAATTTTTCAACAATTTTTGAATTCATTTGTCAATTAATTTATCATGTATTGCATGTATTGCTCAATTGATTTCTCCCCCTTTTGACAACATCCAAAAAAATGCATTCCGTTGCATAGATCAATGTAACAGGAAGAGAAATTGTGCTTTCATTAAGGAGTAGGCATTACACAATAGCACAGTGGACAAGATGACAAAATTCAAATCAAGTAAACAACATGACTCTGAAAGCAAAAGACAACAGCAAGACGTGGACTAAAGACATCTAAGACACCTAGACCCTCTAAGCATCATCAGGACCAGGTGGGGCAGGGGCCTGACGATCCTCTTGAACACGGGAGGAGAGCCTAGTAAGCCTGAGCTGGATCTGGACTTGAGAGTCAGCCAGTGCTTCAATATTAGTGCCTACTGTGTCCAGGCGGTCATTCAACTTAGCAAAGCCGGTAGACATCTGAACTTGCAACTGAGCTATGAGATCTCTGATTGAAGGCTCAGTAGTGGTGTCACCAGCAACAATGCTATCACCATCTCCGAGAGCATCTACAGGCTCAGATTGGGAGTTTTCTGCTTCATCTTCAGCTTCATCTTCATTGGCAGCTTCTTCATCTTCTACATCTTCATCATCACCCTCATCTGTAGCTTGTCCCTTACCCTTGAGGTCACGAGTCACAATGCCATCTACCATTTTGTAGCCCATCCGCTGTGCAGCAGTGAGATCATAGGAGCTACGAGACTTGAGGACAGTCATCTCTTCTTTTGGAATAGGAATATCGAGGAACAAGAAGAGGGAGGTGAGCTGACATGCGTAAGGCATGGACCTCTTGGAGCTATGAAGGCAACTGCAGAGTATGGAGACCATGAGGAGTGGTATATTGATGGGTTCAAGGTTCAAGAATTTATGGAGCAGGGACTTGTGAACGGAAGTCACAAGTTCGCGACTACCATCCTTCGGAACAATAATGGTTGTGAAGATGTGGTGGATGAGACGATGAAGTGGAGGGAAAGAGTTAGCATTCAGTTGCTTACTAACCGTAGGGTCGTAAGACTGCAAAGTTCTGGGGTGGGATGATGGGACATGATATCTACCCCAGTGTTAGGGATTTGCAAGGCAACAGAGAAAAGATTAGGGGAAATTCGAAAGGAAGTCCCCTTGACTCTGGAATAGAGGTCACCTGTAGCAGTCTGTCAGAGATTGTTGAAGAACTCCGTCACAGCGGTGGGAGAGTATCGCTTGTGATTATAGCAAAACGGAGACCAACTCTGGACGTCGAAGAGAGGCTGCAACCCTGGAAAAAGGTCTTCCAGAGATACGAAGTCGACGTAGCGGGGTTGCACAAACTTCGTGAAGGTGCCATGGACTTCGAGTAGGTGAAGGCTCTGAGGGATGATGAGCTCTGGCAGACGGTCTTCCCGGTGCTTCGTCCGGCGCTCGGCGGGTACCCTGGAGCCCTGTCCGGCTTCGGGAGACCGAGGACGACGACGGGAGGCCATCTTCCTGGCCGGTGGAGCCATCTGAAGTTGTATGTTGGAGTAGATGGTGACGGAAGAGAGGAAGAAGACAGAGGGAGGAATAAAATGCAAAGGGGTTGATGTGCTCCTCTGTCGCCCTGGGAAAGGAAGGGTTTGGGAAGAAGGAGGGAAGAAGATTTTTTTGAAGGGGGAAAGGGTGGAAGGGGACGTGGAACCCTTTTATGGAAGTGATGTGAGAATTTGAAAGGACGGGCCCCACGAGATCCGCCCTAAGTCGATGCCTGGTCGGCTTCCAAAAAACATTCTGCTGCCGGCCCTATCGACAGGAGAAATGGGCCATGTCGACAGGCACAGGCAGAATTGTGCCAGTGTGGTATTTTTGACAGATTTTCAAATCATTTGAGCATCAAATGTGTATATAAGATGGAAAATGGGTAATATCATATTATAAAATGTCATAGCCACGCATATTTTTGGACACATCAAGAATCTACAATGGTTGTGAAATAATATTCCCCGATTCACAGTGACAATAACAAGAGTGCATTAAACAATAACATGTGTTGATAAAAGACCCTCTTGAATAATGTCATTTGCAAGAGACCATTTTCCTTAGTTAGTGATGTACACAAGATTAATGAGTTGTATGTCAACATGGTGAGTTAAATAAAAACCACTTAATGGCCTTGGCAGGACAAATTGGGAGGCTTCACTCTATTTCTTCTAAATTTGTATATTTTTTTTTATTTGAAGCATAAGAGAAACAGTGGTAATTAGAATCACTTGGCCTTTTTACGTGAAGATAGACATTTGTGGTGCCCGTATCCCCAGTTACTCGGTTGAGTGACCATCAAACTATTTTACAGAGTTAATGAGTGAGCCGTTTGACGCGAAGATAGACAGTTGTGATGCCCGTATCCCTGGTTACTTAGCAATACTCAACATTGCTCTGTATTTTCTCCTTTTTTTTTTAACACTTTGTGTGTTGTTTTGAAACAGGTAGCTTTTCTCCCGTAATTTTGATTGACCTTCCTTGTTCATGTTTAAAATCAAGCTCAAGAAGTAGAAGAAGTTTAAAAACCAATGTAGTACATAACCCTCAATGACCTAGTAACTAATCACATGACTTTTGAAAATGATATTTTACAAATTAGTTATTCAAGTGAGTTAATTTAAGCTCATGTGATTTTGTTTGATGTGCTCAAGTTAATGCAACTTAGACTCATAAAGAATAGTATGTCAAAATCATTGTGATTTAGACAATATCTTTGATATCATGTGGATAGGATAAGTTATAATGTTGGCATTTCCCATTTTTCACCTTAAATACTGTCAATAAGGAGGCTCATGAAGAATTGTGTACCAAAAAGAGAAGGTTTTGAAGAAACTGGTCCATCTGTCGACAGCCATTTGGGGCCTGTCGACAGCTGCTGACAGAGCTGAAGGATGAAGGCTCTGGAGGGATGTTCCTGTCAACAGGCGATGGAGGGCTATCGACAGGTACTGACAGACAGACAAAAGAGGATTTCGGGTGGACTAAAACTGTCAATGGCTGTCGACAGCAGGTTGGGGGTTGTCGACAGGGACTTCAGAAGAATTGTTTTTTAAAGCAGAATGAGAGAAATTATTGAATGTTCATTCAAGGGAAGTAAAGCAATGGCCAAGGACATGTTTCCCTCTGGAATTTCACTCACCTACCTTAACATAGCTCCCCCATAGTGTGTGCATGTGAAGACTCACCATTCAAGCAGATCAAAAACAATTCAAGCAAGAGTTTCACATAGTTCAACATCACACCATGCATGAAAGGGGATAACAACAAAAATCTTTTTGTTATTTTTGATTTTATAGTTTTTTTTTGAATGATTGGGCAAATTGTAACGAAACTAAATACGTTATCTAAAATGGATGTCCCTTTTTCACTTCAACTATGGATACGTGGCAGAGAACGTTTTCTCACGCATAATGAAAGTTTCCAAACAAGCATAACTTGTTTTTCCACAAATCATCATTTATATACCACATAGTTGTTGCACACAAGGAACATATATTCAAGATTTGGTATGAGTTTCATTGCATTTTGCACAAACTCAATTATCTTCTAAGTGTTGTGAACCTATTCTCAGCCAATGGTTTTGTGAAGATGTCAGCTAGTTGTTTCTCAGTGGGTATGAAGCTAAGCTCTAAGGTCTTGTTGGCTACCTCATCTCTCAGAAAATGGTGTCTAATCTCTATGGTGTTTTGTTTAGTGTTGAATTGGGTTTTTGAGAGATTGATTGCACTAGTGTTGTCACATAGGATAGGTGTGCATCCAATGTCAATGTTGTAGTCAGACATTTGACTTTTTATCCACAACACTTGAGCCGCACAACTCCCTGCAGCAACATATTCTGCCTCTGCAGTGGAGAGTGCAACCGAGTGTTGCTTCTTGGATGCCCACGAAACCATGCAACCACCAAGAATTTGACAATAGCCACTAGTGCTTTTCCTGTCAATTTTACATCCAGTATAGTCAGCATCAGAATAAGAGATTAAGTTGAAGCTACTACCTGCTGGATACTAAAGACCCATATCAAGTGTACCTGAGAGATATCGAAATATTCTCTTAACTGCAACCAAATGTCTTTCCTTTGGACTAGATTGGTATCTAGCACCAAGGCAAACGCTGAATTGAATGTCCGGTCTACTTGCAGTAAGATATAAAAGGGAGCCAATCATACCTCGAAATTGTTTTGCATCTACCGGTTTACCTTTCTCATCACTTTCTAGTTTTATGCTTGTGCTCATTGGTGTTGAGGCAGGCTTGGCTTGTTCGAACTGAAATCTTTTCAGTAGCTCTTTGACATACTTTTCTTGGTTGATGAAGAATCCATCTTCCATTTGTTTCACCTGCAGACCAAGAAAGAATTGAAGCTCCCCCATTAAGCTCATCTCAAATTCACTGTGCATGTGTTTTGAAAACTCTTCACACAGTGATGGGTTAGTAGAGCCAAATATAATATCGTCCACATAAACTTGAACAACAATTATGTGATTGCAGACTCTCTTAGTGAAAAGAGTTTGGTCTACTTTACCTCGTGAGTAGTTTTTGCTTACCAAAAATGTGCTGAGCCGGTCGTACCAAGCTCGGGGTGCCTGTTTCAAATCATAAAGAGCTTTGTGCAATTTAAACACATGGTTAGATTTATCATGATCCTCAAAGCCAGGTGGTTGAGAGACATAGACTTCCTCTTTGATGTAGCCATTCAAGAATGCAGTTTTTACATCCATTTGAAAAGGCTTGAACTTGTTTGAGCATGCATATGCTAACAAGATTCTAACTGCTTCTAGCCTAGCTACAGGAACAAAGGATTCTTCGAAGTCAACACCAAATTTCTGATTATATCCCTTTGCAACCAGTCTAGCCTTATTTCTCACCACTTTAACCTCTTCATTTAGTTTATTCCTAAAGACCCATCTTGTCCCTATGATAGAAATTTCAGGGGTTCTAGGAACTAGACTTCAGACATTATTTCTTTGAAATTGCCCAAGCTTCTCATGCATAGCATCAATCCATGAGTTTTCCTTTAGAGCTTCTTCAATATTTTTGGGTTCCACTTGAGAAACAAAAGCTAGATGATCATGTTCAACTATTTCCCTAACTTAAGACCTAGTTTGAACTTTTTCATTACATCTCCTATTATGTTCTCAAGTGGATGATCTTTAGAGTACCTGACATTTGTAATTGTTGAAGGTCCGGGTTGATCTTGCATTTGAGGAGGTTGTTCTGGAGGAGGGTGTGCTTGAGGAGTTTCAGCTTGAGGCTCCTCTTGTTGTGGATCTTCTTCAGATTCATCATTTTGATTTCTGAACAAAGTTGCATCATCCTCATCATTGTACCTGCGAAGATGTTCACTGTTAGTCTTGGAGACAATTTTTGAGTTTGCTTTTGTTTTTATTTGAAGTTCCCCAAGTGTTGTTCCTTCAGCTTCATGTTCAAACCTGTAAGCATTCGAGATATTAGGCTTTGATTGAGATTCATCAAAAACAACGTGTGGAGTTTCTTCCACCGTTCTAGTTTTAAGATTAAATACCCTGTAAGCTCTAGAGTGTTCTGAATATCCAAGAAGAATACCTTGATCACTTTTGGCCTCAAATTTGTCTAGATCAGCTTTATCATTATTATGAATGAAGACTTTTGAGCCAAAAACTCTAAAGTACCCAATGCTGGGTTTCTTACCTTTCAGAAGTTCGTAGGGAGTTTTCTTTATGACAGGTCTTACCATGGCTCTATTGAGTATGTAGCATGAAGTGTTCACTGCTTCTGCCCAAAACGTCCTGACAAGTTGACTTTCAACCAAAAGAGTGCGAGCCATTTCCACCAGAGTTCTGTTCTTTCTCTCCACTACTCCATTTTGTTCCGGAGTCTTGGAGAGGAGAATAAATGTTCTATCCATGGTGCCTGCAGAAATCAGAAAAAGATTGTTATCAAATTCTCCCCCGTGATCAGTGCGGATGGAACATATCTTGTTGACATTTCCATGCTCAATTTTATTGAAGAATTCCTCAAACAGGCTTATTGCTTCATTTTTGTGTGCGAGGAACTTAACCCATGTGAACCTAGAGAAGTCGTCTACAATGACAAAACCAAAGCGTTTGCCATTGAGACTCAGTGTTCTTGTAGGTCCAAATAGGTCCATGTGCAGCAATTCATAGGGTTTAGAAGTGCTTACCGGTGCTTTTGATTTGAAGGATTTCCTTGTTTGTTTTCCTTGTGCACATGCATCACAAAAACTTTCATTTTTATTAAAAAAAATATCAGGGAGTCCACTTACCAACTTCAGCTTCATGATCTTGTGCAGGACATTGTAGCTTGCATGGCCAAGCCTACAATGCCACAGTGTGAGCTCATCTTGTTTGTTTGCTACAAGACACAAATATTCATTTTCTGGATCATCTAAGTCAACCATGTAGATGTTGTTCACCCTTTTTCCAGAAAATTTTAGATTTCTGTATCCTTATCAATGATTTGACATGTGCTTGATTCAAAGATAACTTGGTGACCTTTATCACACAATTGACTTATGCTAAGCAAATATGATGAAGGCCATCCACCAATAGTACATTGTCAATTGAGTTGGAGACATACTTACCGACCTTACCTGAGCCGATGATCTGGCCTTTGTTGTTACCTCCAAAAATGACTTGACCTTCGTCTTTTTCAACCAACAAACAGAATTTTTCTTTATCGCCCGTCATATGCCTCGAGCATCCACTATCCAAGTACCATTTGTTTTGATTTTGGGTTGCTAGGCATTCCTGCATATGTGGATCAGACAAGAGGTTTTGGTACCCAAATTATTTTGGGTCCCACTGTATCATTCATGCCAAACAGTAAATGCTTCAGAATCCAAATTTGTTTGAGTTTCAGTTTATTTAGACTGTTCCAGCATTGTTTTTCATTATGCCCGACCTTTTTACAGAAATTGCATGATGAAGGTTTTTCTCCAACAATGGGCTTTTGTTTTGAGGAACATGCATGGGCATTTTGCCTTTCTGCTGCCTGGTCAACTCTCCTTTGGAAGCTGGTTTCCGGTCCTGTCGACAACCCTCTTTGGGGCTGTTGACAGGTTTTGCAGTTTTGTTAGCAACAGATTTGGTTTTCTTGGGTTCCAGTTTCTTGCCTTTGGCGTGACTTTTTGTTTTCATTGATGGGATTTGTTTGCTTGTGCTTGGGTTGGAATCAACAAAAGATGTCAACAGATTTTTACCAATTACTTTTGGTTTAACAGGTTGATATCCAATCCCATGTTTTGCCACAAACACATTAGATCCCAAGATTGCATCAAGATTCTGTTTACCCTTGACAAACCTAGTTAGATCTTTAGATTTTCCCTTAAGTTGCTCTTCAGCCTTTTTCAACTTTTCTTTAACTTGAACAAGTTCATCTTGAAGAGTTTTAAGGTAATTGCTTAGATCATCTTTTTCTTTTTGAGCTTCTTGCAATTTCAGTTTCATGCCATTCATTTCCTCACTATGTGCTTGTTCATCAACTTTCATCATTTCAATTTCTTCATTCAAGGATGCAATTTGTTCATTATGGTTGGTGTCATGAACAAAGGAGTTGATTTTCTTTTTCAGTGCCTTATTTTTCAGACTTAAACTCACAGAATTTTTCGAATAAAACAGTATAAGCTTCTTCCCATTCATCAACAGAATAAGTTTCAAAGGAAGAATTTACCTCATTGGTGTCGTCGCTTCTTGCCATTAGACACTGAACTTCATCATCTCCAGAGGTAGCTTGACTGTTCTCATCTTCATCTTCATCACTCCAAGTTGCCAACATTGCCTTGGCTTTCTTGAAGGTGAATTTCTTCTTTTTCAGTTTCTTCTTGAGCTCGGGGCACTCTCCTCTCATGTGTCCTTGCTTCTTGCACTCATAGCACACAATTTCAGATTTCTTGTTAGTCTCAAATTTATTAGCAAAGTCTTTCTTTTAGAAAGGTTTAGAGTTACCTGACTCTCTCCTTTTGAATTTCAGGAACTTTTTGAATCGTCTAGTGAGCATGGTCATTTCATCATCCTCACTCTCACTAGATGATTCAAACTCCTCACTTTCCTGAGGTGCATCCTTTTTGGGACCTGAAGAACTTTTCTTGGAAGCCTTTAAAGCAATTAACTTTCTAGGATTTTCTTCAGTTTCATTTCTTTTCATATTTATTTCGTAAGTCATTAGAGAGCCAATTAGTTCATCCAATTTCATTTTTGAGAGATCTTTAGAATCCTCAATGACAGTGGCTTTGGTGTTCCATGAGGATGGAAGAGACCGAAGTATCTTCCTCACCAAATCACTCTCTGAGTATTCCTTCTTTAGACCATTTATAATTAGCATGAATCTTGCAAACATGTCGGAGATAGTATCATCATTGTTCATTTTAAACATTTCATATTCAGAAACTAACATGCTTGCTTTGGATTCCCTTACCTCGGACGTACCTTCGTAGATCAATTCAAGTTTGTCCCACATTTCTTTTGCTGAGGTGCACGTGGAGACTCTTGAATATTCCTTTGGGTGGACCGCGTACTGCATCATGTTGAGGGCACTCCAGTTGAGTGTCCCCTTTGCAATCTGGTCCTTTGTCCAGGTATCTTCGTCCTCAGGAAGGGTGTATGGTCCTTTGCTGACGATCTTACAAAGCTCGAAGTTTTGTGCTCTTAGGAATACCTGCATACGGTTTTTCCAGTATGAGTAGTCAGTGCCATCAAAGAAGGGTGGCCTGGTCACTGAGTGTCCCTCGGCCATGTACCCCTTGTTAGATTCCATGAGATCAAAGTTCTCCTGATCGTAAGATCAAACAAGTATAACAGTAAATCGGAGAAACCTTGCTCTGATACCAATTGAAAGGTTGCGAAATTCCCTATATGGTAATATAGAATGGGGGTTGAATAGATTACTGTCAATTAAAAAGTTCTTATCAGCTTCTTTTCACGAAGACACAGACTGTGAAAACTGTAACAGAGTTTAAGCTAAACTTTGATGTGTGTAACTTGACAATGGATAGAGAAACAATCTATCAGACGTGTGTAGAGACACCGTGCCTACCAAACATCTAACGTAGAAACATTCAAACCATAGGACACAGAGTTTTACGTGGTTCGGAGTACACAACTTGTGTATCTTACATCCACGGTCCACACACACACGCAGAAAAGACTGCTTATGAGCTAGTTCAACGACTACAACTCACACACACGAGTTGTCTGATGTGAAGCCATGATCAGAACAACACAAGCCACGTGAATCAAGCACAAGGACTGCTTGAGACACAACCACACACACGGATATGTAAAAACTAAAACAGGGAAGAGTTCTGAGTTGAAACACAAATCCTGATTAAGAACACTTCTGATGAACGTATGGATGGACTTCAAGCTTCGTCTTGAGGGACACAACTTGATGGAGAGGCTTGAATCCACGACGATCAGACTTCAATACTGCTGGATCAACAGTTGGTTCAATCTCTGAACAACAGGGAGAAGCAGAGCAGCAGCAACACCTCTTGTTCTTGAACTTTCTCTAGGGTTTTTGGTGGAGGCTGCTTCTGTACGAGATTACCTTCAAAAGATAGCTTATATAGTGGTGTCCACATATGGAGAGACGTGGTAGTTGGAACCACCATGTTTGGCAACTTAAAAACTTTCCGAATCTGAAGGTTTTCTTCGTCTGTCGACAGCACTGGGTGCTCCTGTCGACAGGTGTTGACAGGCAGAGGACTGGGAGTTCGGGAGACAGTTTCCTATCAGTGGCTGTCGACAGGCGACACTGGTGCTGTCGACAGGCACTCCTGTCCTGAGGTATGGCTTTCTGGCCTGATTGTAGCTGTCGACAGGGGCCTTTCTGGCTGTCGACAAGGGCCTGTATTTCTTGCTTTTCTTGATCTTTTGAACATTGTCTTGGTACATGTCTTGCATAATATCTCACCTATATAAAAGAAATCAGTTAGGGAGATGTAATGACATATAAATGATCAATTAACATGTTTGTTTCATTTGCATTCCAAGAGTCATGATCATCAAGTTTCATTACTTAACACTCACCAAATTTGTCCATGAAATGTTCATGCTCATCATCAAAAATAAAGATGTGATTTGTTGGCTTAGCATTCTCATTAAGCATTCAACATATGAGAACTCAACACCCACTTCTTAGATGTCCGTGGATGTCCGTCGCTCATAATGTCACATCCACAGGTGTGTATGTTGTTGAGACTCTTGATTGCAAATTGTGGACCTTCACGAACGACGGACGCATGAAGGCGCCATGGGCAAACAGAGACATTGCAACGTACAGTTAATCATACAGAGTCGTTCTTCAAATATTTCCAATTAAATCCTCGTGCGATCGCGTAATTTGTCAGTTCCATCTGCAATAGCTCTTTGTTTATGAAGACTTGTCCTACTGAGTGTATTCTACCTACGGAATATTGCGTCAAGACTGGTACTACACCTTCCACTCCTTGTCCTCGGTCGTACAACTCCAAACTGCTTCCTGGTAAGTGGGACGGTTCTGTGGTTTCTAAAGAAGCGCCATGCGTATTTGAAGTACTTCTGTAAATAATGTACATACATACGTATATGATGCATGAGATAAGATGAAGGCTTTTTAAGAATGCATGGGATAACATGAAGGCTGGTGAAGAATGCATGGAGTACATACCTGTCAAGTGGTTGCGGATCACCTGACTGACGACTAGCATGCGTACTGAGGCAACGAGTTTCCACCGCATGAATTTGTAGATTTATGAATGATGTTCCTTGACACTTGTGAAGATCAAACATAGATTGGACATCCCCATCGTCAAGCAAGACCTGTTCAACGTGGCTATCCATGGGAAGACGATACTTCAGCATGTTCTCCTGCATGTTTACACCCAACCTTTGGGAAACCCTGCTATAAATGGACGCCAAATCTATGTCCCTCCCTATGAAAAGAATGAAACTTTGATCTCCAAATGAACATCTTCCAGGGAGCTGCTCCATTGGGTCGCAGAGGAAGATGAACGAAATGTGGACGACGAACGAAATTGGGTCCGTAAATAGCATGTATGAGTTGCTTGGACTGGTGGTCAAATTGGCGAGAGTGCATATCATGCTAGCATAAATGGCAGGAAAGCTCTATACGAATGGCTGTGATAGCTTTCACGTCCCATCGTCGGGAGTACCGACTATTTTCAGCCGCCCGATGTTCATCGAAGAGGAAGGTGGATGAAGAGCAGAGGAAGAGGAAGGAGAAGGAAGTCGCGAAGAGGAAGAAGGAGGAGGAGGACGAGGCGGAGAAGGAGGCAGAGGAGGAGGAGGCGGAGAGGAAGAAGAAGGAGGAGGAGAGGCGGAGAGGAAGAAGGAGGAGGAGGAGGCGCGAAGAGGAAGAAGAAGGAGGAGGAGGAGGCGGAGAGGAAGAAGGAGGAGGAGGAGGACGCGAAGAGGAAGAAGAAGAAGGAGGAGGAGCAGAGGAAGAGGAAAGAGGAGCAGGACGAGTAGAGGAAGAAGAAGGAGCAGGAGGAGGACTAGAGGAAGAAGAAGGACGAGCAGGACGAGCACAGGAAGAAGAATGAGGAGGAAGAAGAAGAAAAGAAGAGGAAGCGGCGTCAGATATCCCCATCATCATTGTCCCGACGAGTTTCAGTTGGGACGAGGATAAGACGACAACCCGAGTTATATACGGTATGGTTTCTCCTTACAGAATATAGATAAGCTGAGCATTCTGTTACAGTACCCTTCATGAGGCATAACAATATTATTCAGAGTCCGTTACAATTACACTATAGTTGTTTTACAGAAAATTCTTTTATTACTTACTCTATTGCAACCAGAGGATTTTCGGTACCACAAAGCCACGAAAGTGAATGTGTCCACTTCCGAACCGATCTATGTTGACTCTCAAGAGAGTACAGACACACTTCCAAGGGGCAAGAAAGAGGAGAGACGAGATTACGTCGCCCGGGAAGCATTAGGAGTGGCCGAACGGTCATTGATTGAACGATTTTTGAATGAGTGCATCATTAATGAGTACGTGTTACAGTATATGTGTACCATGTTTACAGTTTCGACCTTTTCTGTTGCATTATATTACTTCATCTATTACTGAATGACATATTAATTCTTACCAAATATGTTTTCTTACATGTAGAGATTTCATGTTCAACGGCACTGTGGAAGGATACGAAAATTTCCTCTCGTTTAATGACATCCGGGAGCTATTGTTCGCGAGGGAGAGCGAATCAGTCGTAATTGACTGCTACGTCAACGCTTACTTGTTTCTCCCCCGTGAAGAGAACCCAGACATTTTTTTGAATTTTGGATATGTGGGAGCCACTTTAAAGGGTTATGTCCAATCGTGTAGAGACGATAAGAGCAAGGAACAACATTTCGATTACGCTTTCAGGAAATTGGACCGCGCCCCAAATGAATTCGACCTCATCTTCTCCCCCATGCACGTTGGAACGAACCATTGGGCTCTTTTGGTCATCCACATTAAGGAAAAAGAGTTCCACATGTACGACTCATTACGAAACAAAGATCGTCGTGACATTCCACAATATGTAAGTGTAGTGTGCTACATACAATGCTTACATTCGTTACAGAGCGTGAGCACTTGTGTTACATACGTAACAGTAACATTAAATCTACATTAAGTTGTTGGAACTCTTTTGTTCATTCTCTCATGCAGGTGGAGGAACTTAAAAGATACCTGAAGGGCAAGCACATAGATGCAGATAAATGGCCGCTACACTACCCCGACCCATGCCCACAACAAGGATCGGGAGACGACTGCGGCATTTTCACTTGCAAATACATGGAATGTCTAGCACGTAGGGACATTCAAGATTTGCCCTTCAGTCAGGATGATATGCCTTACGTGCGAGCAAAGTTCGCCCTCCACTTCATCAAAGCGTACTTCAATGCACAAGAACGTTCATAGCGTATACAACTGAAAGAGAAGAACTATCGCACGTACTAATTCCTAACCAGTGTAATGATACTTGTTGTACAATCTTTATCTATTGTTGTTACAGTATACATGATACGAGGTTACAGTTGGAGAAGTATAGTCTTACAGTTGGAGAAGTACAGTCTTATAGTTGGAGAATCCTGTTACAGTCTTTACCTATACTTTTATAGTATACATGATAGGAGGTTACAGTTCGAGAACACATTATTACAGTATAAGTTGAAATCTGTTACAGTACTTACCTATTCTCATTATAGTATACATGCTATCAGGTTACAGTTCGAGCAGTACATCGTTCCTTTAGCTTTGACCGCACACCTACAACTACAGTATTACAGTATACGTACAAACCTGTTACAATAGTTGCATATTCTCATTACAGTATACATGATACGAGGTTACAGTTGGAGAAGTACAGTCTTACAGCTTGAGCGCTCCAGCTACGCCTACCTTATTACAGTATATGTAGAATCATGTTACAGTCTTTACCTATACTTTTATAGTAAACATGATAGGAGGTTACAGTTCGAGAACACATTATTACAGTATAAGTTGAAATCTGTTACAGTACTTACCTATTCTCATTATAGTATACATGCTATCAAGTTACAGTTCGAGCAGTACATCGTTCCTTTAGCTTTGACTGCACACCTACAACTACAGTATTACAGTATACGTACAAACCTGTTACAATAGTTGCATATTCTCATTACAGTATACATGATAGGAGGTTACAATGAGACCACTACAGTCTTACCGTTACTATTACAGTAGCGTCCTAATCCTGTTACAATACATGCTAGCATGTTACAGTATACGTTTGCGTTTGCATAATAGAGATCAGATACAAGCCCACAGAAGACTGCATAAAAAGAAAATAGGTATATTACATAAACAAGCACCGTTACAATCTAAACTCCATAACCCGATCACTCGGTGGTGGAAAAAGGGTATTGGTGGTAGAGGGATGAGGAACGGGCGGGATGGGAGGGGAGGGGAGGAGGAACGGGCCGGGGAGGGAGGGGAGGGAGAGAAACCACTTACAATCTAAACTCCCTAACCCGATTACTCGGTGGACGCGGGAAGGGAGGAAGAGGAACGGCCCAGGGAGGGACCAGAGGAAGGTGAGGAACATATGTGTTCTGCCCTAGGTCCGATGTCAGGGAGGATGTTCGTGAGGCCCTTGTGGTGGTACAGCCGAGAGGCTTTCTGTAAAGCCATGTTCCACCCGATGTAAAAACCCTTCCAGTAGTCGGGGCTGTAGGTCGACGGCGATGGTGGAGCCTGTGGCGCCGGGGGCGACGGTGGCACCGGTGAGGCAGGTGCCTTGCCATCCCTCTGGGGGGCACGGTTAGATGTAAACATCTGCAAATAAAGAGGAAAGAAGACGAGCAAGAAAGACAGGAAGAAGAAGACTCAGAGAAGCTTGTGAAGGATGAGGCCCTCAGTTCCTTTTATAGTTGTGAAGAATGGTTCACGGGCCTTCGAAAGCACCTGTGTAAGTCATTACAATGCTAACTGTAACAGTTCTCCGCACGCTATGTAACAGCAACTTCCCATCGTTCAGACTGGATATGATGTGGGATTGGAAAGGACGGAAGGGTAAGACGGGAATGGAAAAAAGAGACGGAAGCCAACGAGACAAAAATCGTGCGTGGAGGGTCGTAAATGGTAACGTGTGAAAAGCAGAGACTGAAAATTAAACCGGACGAAAAGGAGAGACTTTACGTTTACCATATTCTGACAGAGACGAGGAAAAAAGTACCAGCCTCTGACAGGGACCCCCAATTAATTTTCCCTATATTTAAAGAATTACGCATCATCAAAAATAAGAAGACAAAAAACTGTTGTAATATAAACTAAGGTATCTTTGAGATATCTTTACCTTTTCAAACATTGATGAAAAGAAATTATCAAACAATCAGAAAAGAGAAAGGTTTATTGCACTTTAAGTGTAATGTGACTAAGCAACAAGTTTATGTGGCATCTAACAATTAGATTGTCACTTTATTGCTCCTCATGTGAAGGGTACCACATGAACTTTTGCCAATGTGCAAGTGCAATAAACCTTTCTCATCAGAAAATAAGAATGTTTGACCACTTTGGTTGTTAGATGCCAAAGTATTATCAGGTAGAATCCAAGACTATGTTATTCTTTTATAATTATTTTCATGACCCTCAAGGTTCTATTGTAGACTAGTAGTTCAGATGAATTAAGATTTGACACAGGGGAGCCAGACTGATTAACTCTAAATCTTGTGTAAAATAAACAAACCAAACAGAGTTTAAGAATATCCCCAACCTACCTCTAGTGTATCCTGATACCGAACGGCCCAAGAACTAAATTAGACCAGAAATGTCATTTATCGAAGAAATCAAACTTGAGCAGAAAAGGCATTACCTGGATTAACACCCAAAAAAACACAATTCAATAGAGAGTAGACTCACTGACAAACCAACTAAATTTGAGCATGCAGCTCTGCAGGATTTTGGTCACCTACACGCCCACTTGCAAATAAACAACCTTCATTCAATTTCTCATTACACAACCCAAAAGATGCATCACCCTGCGCCTCCGGCAGGGAATGACTAAATGTTACAAATGGCTAAAGAGCCAGTTGGGGCTCCTGATCAGACGACATCTGAACACAAACAAAGGAAAATATGTATTGGCTGGAGCAATCCATTTCCCTTGGCAACAAATAAACCCAAAACATCTCTCTAATGTATGAACATGTACAAGAACCCAAGTCTTCAAATCTGATGGGCATCGACCTCCAGACATCGTGTTCAAGAGAAATTCCAATGATTAAAACCTCTCTCGCATGTGTTCCCAGACGATGCCATCCGAAGAGATGTTATCAGATGTCTCCCCTCAGAGCAAGAACAATCTCAAAACGAGAACACTTCCTCATTTCACAAAGAAAATAAAAACCTCCAGCTATGACGTGCAGGTGAAAAGATGGATTAAAATGCCAACTTTCGGATGATTCCAACAAGGTCAACTTATCGCCAATTACTGGGCAACGAGGAACTTAGCGTAGCTTTTCCACCTCCAAAATCCACTGCTTTCTCTTCTCCAAAACCCATTCTCTGACCTTCTTGAAACATGCAGTGTTAAAATCATACATCCGCTGTGCCTCTCCGTATGATATGACTAGATAATCATCCACATATTCTTCATATCTTTCGTATAACGCCGGAACTGTCAGCATGATAAGAAGACCTGTAAAAGATACAAAAAAGCATTTCAGGTTTACTAGACAGGTTTTTTCTAAAAGTGATCTATCTAAGAAAAGTCAGAGAACACAAGTTCAGATGGTTATTTGAATTTCTTCAGGAAGAATCTCCGTCTAAACCAGTTGAGACCTTCACTTCTGGAAGGCTCGGTATCCATGTTTTTCTCCAAATATCAGGCCTCCAGAAACTTCGTGAGGCTTCGGCTCTCCAGATTATATAATCCAACCTCAATTTTTATTTTACATTAAAATAATCATTTGGATAGTAAATTTTAGGAGACGGCAACATACTTGTGTAGCCTAATGTAAGAAAGTCAGTCCAGCTGCCAATGACCGATATCAACCAAAGGAATGCAGCAACCTTGTAGAAGAGCTTGCTATCCTTCCCATGTGTGATGTCATGCCAGGATGAGAGAATCGCATTGACATGGGAATGAATGAATGCAGATGCCTCTTTTATCGTTTCTTCTGAGAGATGAAATTCAGGCATAGGTGGAGGTGGCCTGCACTGAAACATTTAAAAGTTAGGAATACACTAAAAACAGCACATAAGCTCGCATGTAATCATCGGGCTTATCCCACCAATTTTGGTTTTGGAAAAGTTTCATGACCAGCTTCCTGATGGACATCAAGGCTATACAAGGTTTTTCCAGAGAACCGGCTCTTTATAACAATAAGTCAACAACGTCAAAAGTAAGTGTGTTTTTTATAACAATAATTTAAAGAAAGATGAACCAGGATAATACAAGATCCCCCAAGTTATTGAATTAAAGCACAGGAGTCTAATAGAGTTATTTGACATGCATATTCAATTAAAGCACAGGAGTCTAATACTGCTATTTGACATACATATTCCACACTACAAAAATCACTAGATAAGATGCATCAAAAGAAAAATGCAATACCATATGCACTTGAGAATGGAAAAGATTAACAGTGTAGAAGGCTATTTGCTAGGCATAGACTGAGATGAGATAAGCTTGGCCCAACAAAAAAAAAAGACCGAGGTGAGATAACGCTGGACTAGAGGGATAAAATGCATAGTTTCATGAGATTAATTGCTGGATAAAAGTCTACAGGTCATACAATTGCAATCGATAAAAATTTGAATCATCGTTAAAGCATAAAAGATCAAGCTCGATCATGTGTAATATCAAGTTAGATTTCACTCTGAGAGAAATGCAATGCGTAAAGAGGGAATGCCTTTGACATTTCAAAGAAAGGTGGAAGAAGTATGAAGCATCATTAGGATAAGATGGCATCTTATGTTGGCTATGTTTTGCATTCTCCTTATGTGTGCAAGCAAATATCTTGCATTATTATAAAAAGTCTAATCCTTCAGTTTACTGGCTCATGCTAAACAGGGTAAGAGCTGACGCTAGCAACTTGGTAAATTGCACAAGAATCACACACGAATTTGATGAATTAGTAGGGTGTATACTAATACCCCCATGTCATGTACACTCCTACTATTTCATTCATATTCCTCACATTTTAATATTGTTAGATTAACAGAATATTCTGTTTAGATGTAAAATATAAGGTGTTAGAGGGGTATACAAGAGAATAAAAAAGATCACACTGGTGTATACATCATTATTTTAATTGTGTGAGGAGACTAAAACAAGGCCAGGATAGTCTTTTCCTGTCTTAATCCACCTAAAAGTTAGATTAAACAAACGGCAGATGCACGTAGATGTGCGTATAATGAGGAGTGTATGCGACAATGTAAGGAATATAGAATGTATATAGTGAAACACATAAGTTTCTAGGATGATGTGTAATTATCCCAATTAGAAAAAACACATGTTAGCCATAGGATTAAAATGGTCGACAGAAGTATGATGTTTGAGACAATTCGAAGTATACACACATTGCAAACATTTTTGAACACTTCATTAAAATTAACAAGAGAACTAGAGATTAGAAGATGATACAATAATGTAAGATGCATAAATGTAAATATCAATAAATTTAAATAGAGTTACGGATACGCATACCAAATTCTTTTTTTTTAAATAACTAGAACCAAGAAGATTGCAATACAAACTTTTCCCGGAACAAACATTTGGCATTTGTCGAACCCGAATTATTAGGTTCTAGGCCACACCCCATAGATTTTTTCGTATGAACAAGGATGAAAGAAGGAAGATCGTGCGACTATTGTCAATCCCCTTCATTATACCAGGAGTCTTTTAAGTACCATTACGCCCAACAACAGTGTAAATGGCTATTTCTCATATTAGAATGATGACAATCCGACAACCCAAAAAGCAAAGTTCACAATGATCGAATTTTTCAACTCTAGTTTGATTTATAGAACGAAGAATGGCCACCGGAAACCTGTGTTTACCTTCCCAGGATAGCCGCCGACTTCGCCCAAACAAAGAGGATGGAGATCAAGAGCAGCAAAACGCTGCCGGCGAGTGACAGCAGGGTGTACCCAGATTTCTCAAAGACGATCCAAGCGGCGAGCATTCCCAGCAGGATCCCGACAGTCAGGTCTCTCCGCCTCCACAGCATCACATCTGCAACTGTTAAACCCATGCGCCTGGTAAGTCTCAACCCGACGAACCAGAAACAGATCAAGACCACTTCACCCACTACATTCAGAGCCACCCTTGGGGAACTCCCAGCGAATGCGATCGATCGACCAATCCTAAACAACTCTTAGGACGCCGATCATGACATCCCAAAACTCCAAACCAATGGACATTAAAGTGATCTCAACTTTCCAAATTCCACCAGAGAACAGAGACAAAGATCCCAAATTGAAAAAAAAAAAGGTGAAGAATAACCAGCTAGCTGCGAGGCTGGAGCTGAGAAGATAGGCAGCGTTCTGCATGTACCTACCGGTGCCGCCGCCGAGGATCTCGTGGACGGACCTCTTCCGCCAGACCAGCTGCGGATAGGAGGACGTCTCCATGGACGCCGAGCGCGAGGCGGCGCGATTCCGACGGCGAGGACGATGCAAAAGGAACAGGATTCACCTCTCCACAACCGATCCCAACTTTTCTTATCCGCACCCACCTGTCAGAGTACGCCCCTCCTTTTCTTCTCGCTCTGTAGCAAGAGAGAGAGAGAGAGGGGGGGGGAGGGGGGTGGGGGTGGTGGTGGTGGGGGCCGGCGGCCAGCTCTTAAAAGAGCCAAAAGCCGCCACCGCCATCCTCACGCAGCTCACCTTTTCCTCGCCTTCTTCCTTCGTTTCTGACTTCATGAAAGAAAGAGAGGGAGAGGGAGAGGGAGAGAGAGAGAGAAAAAAATAAAAGCAAAAAAAAATGGTGCTGCCCCGCAGTTGGAATTTGGCAGGGGCGGGATGGAGGCGCCTGGCCGCCCGGCAGTCGCGACTCCCCAATTGGTCGATGGCTTCGGGCACTCGCTTTCTGAGGTGCTTTTGGTGTCGAATGAGAACGACGCGCGGAGCTCCCCACCGTGGGCGGTGGATTCCCGCCTTGCCAACTGTGGTGTCGCCTTCGTCGGCCCCACTGGGCCGTGGGATCCTGTCAGGCCGGACAAATTAATATTATAGGGGGAGTTACTCACCCTCTAACCTTTTTCTGTCGTTTTTTAATTAAAGATGATAAATAATTTTAAGGAAAAAATAATTAGAGGTCCTTATTAGAAGGTGTTACTTTTTTTCTCGTCCCTGTCAGAATATTGAAAGACGTAGAGTCCTTACTTTTTCGGTTGGTTTAATTTGCAGTCCCTATTTTTGAGACGTCACTATTTCCGGCCCTCGATTCACGAGTTCCGTCTCTTTTACATTCGTTTCTTTTTCTCATTCATGTCTTACCCTTTCGTCCTTTCGAATGCCATGAAGTGACATGACCACATGTCTATCCGCCTCCGCCATCCATGGAAGTTGGACTTACATAACGTGTGTGTCGCACTTATATAACGTGTGTATTGCACTTACATAATGTGTGTTTCGCACTTACAGTAATCATTGACATCACTTACACATTGTAGGTAAAGAATAATTATAGAAAATTTTAATTTATTCAGGATTGTGGGGTGGGTTGCTACAAGTTCTTATGTTGTGACCTATTTGTTTGCACCTTGAACAAATATATGCATGCTCTACTTCTCTTTTTTAATGTATTCTCCTATTTCTCGGTCTTCCTGGCAACCTTTTTGTTGTCGGTGGCTTGATCAGAACATCAGATGGTTGAAATGGATCCGGCATGTCAAATGTTGGGATAGGTTGAATGTTAGTTTCGTATATAGCCATGTACACTTCTATGCTGTAAAATGCTGAAACATATTTAGAAACGGCCTCCTTGTTACTGACTTACTGTCAATTATTGCGCGTACATGCTTGAAAGGAATCTTGACAAGTTGCCAGTGTCCACAGGAGCAAGTTTGTTGATGGAGGTCTACGGCATACATCTTCATGCTTTCAATAACCTCAAATTTGATTCTGTCTGAATGACGAATTGTTAAGTTTCTTCTTTCTTGAAGGTTTCTTTCGATGATTTTTTGTACTTTAGGACAGTATGAAGTATCCCACAATACTGCATTAATTTTCCTCTTTGCAATCATTTTCATCATTTGAACTCTAATTTTGTCAACCATCTGTAGTATTGGTAGACTTCGCACATTATGTATATAATTGTTGAATGACTCTGCCAAATTAGAGTATAACTCGCCAAACCTGTGAGACAATGGAAAGGAAATTAGTTTAACATCATATATCTGTAACACATCTTCACTACTTACTGTAACCACATTTAACACGGTCTGTAACCTCATATATCTCTAACCGTAAGATAATGCTTACTGTAATAGCTTATATCTGTTACTATAAGACATGCCAACGCCTAACTCTAAGAACATAAATGGCGGAATGTAATAGAACATATCACTTGTGTAATTAAAGAGGCGAACCTTTGTCCCGGGAAACGAGCATGGGACCAGTGGTCGACATCATTTCGAAGCACCCATTATTTGGCATCAGCAGAATTAAGCTCCATTATGATCATTGCGTCTTGGTACTCTTGTTCAGTGACAGCATAGGCAATGCGCTAGAGGATTTTTCTAAGTAATTTCTTGAAAAGGGCAGCATATTTCCCTACACATTAGTCGTTGAAGTTCTGCATGATGTGCTGGAAACAGTAGCCATGATGATCATTTGAAAATATGTCAAGAATTGCTTCCTTCAGACCTTTCGCCCTGTCTGATAGGAAGGCGATCCTTCTATCTGAGAGTAATGCCCTTTTCAAATTTTGTAGAAACCAGACCCAGTTGTCATATGTTTCTGAATCTGCGATGGAGTACGCTACAGTGAATAGCTCATTGTTACCGTTTAAGGCACTTGCTGCAAGTATAACCCATTGTACTCTATGTTGTTTGATATGAGTTTCGTCCAAAAAGAGCATAGGTCGGCAACCAACTTCAAACCCATATGCAGAAGCCTGGAAGCATATGAAATAGCGTTTGAAACGTTGTGTCTCCGGGTCCACTTCAAGAGACAAAACCGATCTCGGATTTGACTGTAATGCTCGTTCGTTGTATCAGTGCAACATATGATAGCTTGTTCTGAAATCTCCGTATAGAGAACTGACAGCAACTTCTTTGCCCCACCATGCCTATTGATATAATGATACATGGTATGTTAGATGAATTGATACAATGCTATTTAGAGATTATTTATAGATTGTTACAGTACTTGTCCTTATATCTTACATATTATACTGTTGTTCATACAGTGGCCTGCATAGAATCATACATTATAATTTGCAATGATTACAGTTGTTACAATACGGACACTTATAATGTATGATTACAGGTGTTACAATACAACCGTCAGAAACTTACAATTCTCGTTGTACGCATTACAGAAGAAGTTATGATGGGTTAGAATTAAAATCATGGCATACCTGATGATAAGGGATGGAGATACCGTAATCCCGACGTATGTCTCTCATCATTTCACTTGCTCTATAAGTGAGTTTATCAAGTAGTTTCCCCTTCACAACATTTGCAACCCACTTCTTAGATGTTCTAGGATGTCGTTCGCTCATAATGTGACACCCACAGCTGTGTATGTTGTTCAGACAC
Source organism: Colocasia esculenta (assembly GCA_014218235.1). Taxonomy (NCBI): domain Eukaryota; kingdom Viridiplantae; phylum Streptophyta; class Magnoliopsida; order Alismatales; family Araceae; genus Colocasia; species Colocasia esculenta. The sequence continues at coordinate 137,745,532 of CM024762.1, read as the reverse complement.
TTGATTGCAAATTCTGGACCTTGACAAATGACGGACGCATGAAGGCTCCATGGGCAAACATCTACATTGCACCGTACATTTAATTGTACAGAGTCATTCTTCAAATATTTCCAATTAAATCCTCATGTGATCGTGTAATTTGTCAATTCCATCTGCAATTGCTCTTTGCTTATGAAGACTTGTCCTACTGAATGTATTCTAACTAGACAATATTGCGTCAAGACTGGTACTTCACCTTTCACTCCTTTTGTTCGATCGTCGTACAATTCCAGACTGTTTCCTGGTAAGTGGGACGGTTCTGTGGTGTCCAAAGAAGCGCCATGCGTGTTTGAAGTACTTCTGTAAAAATTGTACATACGTACGTACATGATGCATGGGATAACATGAAGGTTGTTGAAGTGGGATAACATGAAGGCTGTTGAAGAATGCATGGGAACGATGCATCGGAGTATGTACCTGTCAGTAGTTGTACATATGCTATTGCCTCTCATTACAAGTTGTGGCAGATCACCTGACTGACGACTAACATGCATACTGAGGCAATGAAACTCCACCGCATGAATGTGTAGATTAATGAATGATATTCCTTGACACTTGTGAAGATCAAACATAGCTTGGACATCCCCATCGTCATGCAGCACCTGTTCAACGTGGCCATTAATAGGAAGAAGATACTTCGGCATGTTTATACCCAACCTTTCTGAACTCTGGCATGTATAGACGTCAGTTCCATGTCCTTCCCTATGAAAAGAATGAAACTTTGATCTCTAAATACACATCTTGCAGGGAGTTGTTCCATTGCGTCCCAGAGGAAGGCGAATGAAAGACCTTTTTTTCATAGAAATGTGGCACGTAGTGTCTATAAATAGCATGTGTGAGGAGATGAGCTGCTGTGGGTCACTTTGGCGGGAGTGCGTATCGTGGAAGCAGTGTTGGCGGGAAAGTGCCAGATGAACAGACGTGATAGCTTGGACGTCCCATCGTCGGGAATACCGATTTTGTTCAGCCGCACGATGTTCATCATTGCAGTGCACCGCCATTCCGTTGGACGATTGACATTCGCGGGTCCACCAAACCAATCCCTGCATATATCGCGGCATTCCGGAACTCGATACACCAGCACTGCACCGCCATTCCGGCACTAGCCCTCTTCTCTGTTACAGTTCTCCATTCTTTGAGTTACATCTGTAGCCGAAGCGATCTCTCCATCCCCTCTAACGATGGCAAGCCATGGATCTCCTACGAGCTCGACGATTGTTCACATTGCAGCGGATGCAGAGCAACAAGCGTTAATGGCGATGGAAGTGGATGAAACCGCCCTCCAAGTCGTCCGAAGTAGTAATCTTTCTTCTTAACCTATGTCCGGTCTTTGTTGACTGAATGTTTTTTTTTTAAGTTCTGATCTTCTCTTTGCAGACAAGGATCGGAATCAATTTAATACGCGATGTTCGCTTTCATGGTACTGTAGCGTTATGCAAGACTTGCAGTTTAGGAGTGTGCATCTCAAATTAATAAGAAATTCACCATTCCACGCATATGTCAGATGCGATGCGATGACCTACCCTATGTCCCTGATAGTCGATCTGATAACATGTTTTGAAGAAGAAGATCGTTTTAAGATTGACCCCTGCAGACTGCCTTTTCGTCCTTCAGACCTGGCAACGGTTATGGGTATACCCAATCATGGTTCACCTATCAATCTAAAGGCGGATGGGGAAAAAGCTAGTTTGCGCCGCATCCTTGGATCCAACAAACAATGGACAGGCACAATGTCTTGCGAAAGCTTACAGAGTACGTTCCACAACAGGGTGAGCTAGCTGTTGAAACTTCAATGAAGATTTGGTTTGCGCTTCTATATTCTTATTTCTTCTTCCCCACAAGTGGGAGGGCGGGGTTGTTGTCCATTCTGCCATATCTGGACGACCTCCATGAGATGAAGAGCGTCAATTGGGCTACTGCCATCCACGAGTACCTGATGTTGGCAGTGTAGCAGTGCCACGACCATGTGAAGGCAGCCGTAAGAGGAGCTCCGTCTGCCAAAACCATCTACCTAACTGGTTGCGTTCCCGCTCTCGGTGTAAGTTTTATACGCTCTGTTACAGTACACGAAGTAGTCTTTTACATACGATATATCTATCTGTTATAGTACGCGAAGAATGCTTTTACATACGATATATATATATCAGTTGCAGTACACGAAGTAGTCTTTTACATACGACATATCTATCTGTTACAGTACACGAAGTAGTCTTTTACATACGATATATATCTATTACAGTACACGAAGTACTCTTTTACATACGATACACCTGCCTGTTACAGTACGCAAAGAACACTTTTACATATGATATATCTATCTGTTACAGTACACGAAGTAGTCTTTTACATACGATATATATATCTATTACAGTACGCGAAGTACTCTTTTACATATGATAGATCTGCCTGTTACAGTATGCGAAGAACGCTTTTACATACAATATATCTATATGTTGCAGTACGTGAAGTACTCTTTTACATACGATACACCTGCTTGTTACAGTACGCGAAGAACGCTTTTACATACGATACACCTGCCTGTTACAGTACGTGAAGTACTCTTTTAGATACGATACACCTGCCTATTATAGTACACAAAGAACGCTTTTACATACGATATATCTATCTGTTACAGTACACGAAATAGTCTTTTACATACGATATATATATCTGTTACAGTACACGAAGTAGTCTTTTACATATGATAGATATATCTGTTACACCACGCGAAGTACTCTTTTATATACGATACACCTTCCTGTTACAGTACGTGAAGAACACTTTTACATACAATATATCTATCTACGCGAAGTACTCTTTTACATACGATATATATATATATATTATATATATATATATATATATATATATATATATATATATATATATATATATAGTACACGAAGTAGTCTTTTACATATGATATATCTATCTGTTACAGTACGCAAAGTACTCTTTTACATACGATATATATATCTGTTACAGTACACGAAGTACTCTTTTACATACGATATATATATCTGTTACAGTACGCGAAGTACTCTTTTACATACGATACACTTGTTTGTTATAGTACACGAAGTAGTCTTTTACATACGATATATCTATCTATTACAGTACGCGAAGTACTCTTTTACATACGATATATCTATATGTTATAGTACCTGAAGTAGTCTTTTACATACAATATATCTATCTGTTACAGTACGTGAAGTACTCTTTTACATACAATATATCTATCTGTTACGGTACCCGAAGTAGTCTTTTACATACAATATATCTATCTGTTACAGTACGCGAAGTACTCTTTTACATATGATATATCTATATGTTACAGTACCCAAAGTAGTCTTTTACATATGATATATCTATCTGTTACAGTACACGAAGTAGTCTTTTACATACGATATATATAATATATATATATATATATATATATATATATTATATATATATATCTGTTATAGTACGTAAAGTACTCTTTTACATACGATACACCTGCCTGTTATAGTACGCGAAGTAGTCTTTTACATACAATACACCGCTCTGTTACAGTACGCGAGGTACTCTGTTACAGTATAAGTTTAACAATTTTCTGACTTGTGTTAATGATATAGGCATGGTTTTTTACTGTCACGCCTCGCCAATTTAGCAGCAGAATAAATCGGGGAGACGTGAGCAAAGTGTATGGTAACATAAATTGTGCGTACAATTGCAATAATCGGAGCAACTAATGAACAATATTTGTAATAAACTCTTTATTTTATTGATAAATCACCTAAACTATTACAACCACTAATTTCGAGCCAAAACATAGGGCTCAATAACATCATTACATTGGAAAGGATAATAGAGTAAATATCTAACTAAAATCTATGATACTAAGGTCATTCTATTGCTATGACTCCAGGTCACTCATCATTCCGGTCCATTCCCGGTGGTGTGTGTAGGGTCATCATCCGACTTACCTGAAAACACATACAATAATAGCGTAGGGTGAGCGATAACGCTCAGTAGGACTTAATATCTCATATAAATAGGCATGCTTTAAATGATTAATATCTTACAAGGCAGGATAACTAGAGAGAACGATCAAGTATAGCCAAGAGAGTAATAGCACATGATAGCATGAGAACGATAAAACTTCCAAAAGAATATTGCAAAACTAGTCATGATAAAGGATTGACCATGTAATGAAATAGTGTATATGGTTGCACAAAAGTGCACTAGTAGCGATGGCACCTCTAGTTGAGCATCTTGTCAACCCAGAGAATGATAGTATAGTGATTGATATATTGATTATCATAGATTAAATTGTGATTGTTTTAAATAGGGCTGAGTGCATGCCGTACACACCCTAATCATGTTACCCTCGCGAGGAAATGGCACTCTTCGAGCGCTCTCCCCAGGACCAAATCGGGCCCTATTGCACTGGCATATAGTTATGTTTGTTATTTTAGACAATCAATTGTATGGCCAAATAGAGTACCAAGAAGAGATGAGAGTAATAGAAGAATAGACGAGAGTGTAGAGAGAAAGTGAACAGATGAGAGTAAAGAGATAGTAGATGAGAATAGGGATGTAATCGTAAAACAACGATAAATAGATGATACTAACAGTTGCGCGGCACAGTCGTGTGTTGGCAGTCTGGTAGAAGTCACAACCGCCCATTAGCCATGCTATGAACACAGACTAGATGATTCAGCATGATCTCAAGGTAAGAGAGAACACACGAAGGCCGTTTGGATCGTACTGATCCCTAAAGGTGTAAAGGGTTTTAAGGGTATAACCAGCTCATCGGCAATGGACGTGCACCAAAGCCAAGGAGACTTACGGAGGCCTTGACAAGGAGTCTCTGGTCATCAGGAGTATTCACAATGGAGAGGTGGTCCATGTCAAGAAAAAGTGTATAAAAACAAGTTTATGTCATGCCTCGAGTGCTCGAAGGCCGAGGGAAGCAGTAACGGTGTACAAAGCGCGCAATTTAAAACGAAGACAAGTGTTATTTAAATAATTGAAATTTTAAGTGAATAGTTATACTCAATTACTAGATACATTATTGAGTATTTTTTTAATAAGGTCTCATGGCAACGTTAATGTTTAGTGTGTGCAAGTGTAAGAAAATCAAGAGAGCATGAATAATCGTGCATATGTCTTTTAATTAATTGAATTTATGTAATTAATAACAAATAATAATATTCAGATTATTACTAATCTTAACAGTGCATGATTTAGCTTAAACAAGGGTTAAATGGCATAAATAGGAGGGGTTATAAGTACAATTTCCGGTTCTGGCGCAAATCTGGAAATCGCAATGGGGGTACCCATCGTGATTCAAGTCGCGACGGGGAGTACCGGGCGCATCTGTCGAACCGGCCGGCCTGGCGCGGTTCGGGAGGAAATCACGACGGCACAGGCCATCGCGTTTAGAACGTGACGGACTGACCAGTCGCATCCTCTCTGATATTGCGATAGGTCGGGCCATCGCGATTTCAGAGAGGCGGCCCGACCCAGAAAATGAGTTTTGCCCTTTTTGGGTTTTGGTCCTTCCCTCCCATGCATTGTATAGAGTTCTTTTAAAATCGATATAAAATCGCACGATGATCCAAAAATTACGAAACTAATTTTAAATGAAAGTAGACTCATAGATCTATCAACATGCATGAGTAATTAGGAAACAAACAAGTTTGTGTATGCTTTAATAAGGTTCATTTCAGTGACCTAAACATGCACAATCATGGAAAACGATTTAATTAGCAACGATTACATGATGGAAATTAGGGAAAATATGGGCGTTCGAAAGCTAACAACATGTAGTATTTATGAGAATATTTTCAGGATATGGGATCAAGTACATGAGTGGATTGAAAGCAATCATGAAGGTACGGGTACATAGAGATGACATGGATTGAAGTATTTAATACTCCTTCATGGAGCAACGAAAAAATAGGGAAATCACGGGGCTTTGATAGATGGATGTATAGGCTACCTATGGCCGAAGTTAATCGATCTGTGCTTGAGAGATTGCCTACCTTTTTGCGCTTTGAAATCTAGGGTTTGAAAACGTGAAGAAGATGGATCTCCCCCTTGTTCCTAGCCTCCTTCTCCTTGCTCCTTAGGTCCAATAGCTCCTTCTCCTCATGCTCCAAGCTCCCAAGGCTCAATAGGGTCGTCTAGGTACGAAGCAGAGGTGTATTTATGGGTTTTAAGAGTACTACACTTGTAAAACTCCTCATTCTCTTCAAATTCTGAATTTTCTCATTTATCTCCCTATTTCCTAGCATTATCTACCTAATAGGATTGATGAGAGGTCTAATTTCGTGGGTAATGGGTTAGGATGGGATGATGACTCCTTTTTAGGATAATTACCATCCATTTAGGCATTATCTCACTCTTATGTAATTTATTAACCATTTAACTCTGAATTTCTTATTTATCTCCCCCTTTTTTATCATTTATCCACCTATTTGGCTTGGGGAGAACTCCAATTTCGTGCCTAAGGGATTTTGGTAGGTCTAGGATTCTTTTTAAGATAAATATGAGTCATATTGGTGCTTTAATGACCTCTTTTAATTAAGAGAATTTAATTACGAATTTCCCTATTTAATATGAGTCTCCTATATTTTTATCCATATTTCCTCTTATCTAAATTCCCTTTTCAGATTAGGATAGAGTCCTATTGAGTTAGACTATGGTTAAGACTCTTTTTAAGATAATTAGGAGTTAAAATAGTCATTATCTTAACCCTTTTTATTTATTAATATTTTTAGGTACGAATTTAGGCTTAATTAACTCCCAACCAAAATGGGTTCTTCACATTTGGACCCATCAATCCATACTTTGGACCACTTGTACAACCCATTTCCTAATTTAGCTTAATGGGTTTAATTATTTCCCTTTATTTCAATTTATTCACCCTTTATTCAACTTTAAATCTATTTATCACATCTATTCAAAAAATTTTCATTTATCTCCCATCCAACAAATGAGCCATGCTTAAGTTTTAATTATCCTTTTATTAGGGAATTTATTTATGGACCAAAATTGTCTATTGGTCCAATTATCATAATGGGTTATCAATCCATATTATTTAAAGTCTACCCACATATTTATTTCAATTTATAATCCACTTTGGCTCATAAAATAATGGGTTCTTCGACTTGTTCCTTAATTATGATAATAAGTCGCATAAATTCTTAAAGTCTCGCGACGATTGACGGCATCCACGTCCACCACTTCCGGAACCCCTCCATTAGATAAACATGTTGTTGACATTCTTTAAGAGCTTTTAAGAGTGTCCAAACAACAGAGGGAGGTCATGGAGTTGCAGAGCGACCTCTTGCAGCGGCAGAACATATCCTCCAATCAATGGACCATATGCTACAAAAACTGGAGGAACAATTTGAGCATCAGCCTCAGTGGCAACAACATCCACCCGCGGAGCCACAATCTGCAGTCTTAGTCCCACCGCCACCGGAGCTCCCTACAGCTTCAGTACCATCACCCGCGTAGCAAATATGAGTACCCGACGCCAAGGTAATGTTTTACAGTATATGTTTTATACATTTACAATATCATTCATAGTTATTAATAGTATTTCATATATTCAGTTACAGGAAGCAGAACCCCCTTGACAAGGTCGCAATGATCAATGTCAGAGTGGCATACGTCGGAGCCAAAGGAAGAGAGGAAGAGGGTGCGAAAGGAGGAGGCCGACGAGAAGAAGAGGAAGGAGGAGGCGAAGAAGAGGAAGGAAGAGGAGGAGGCTGAGAAGAAGAAGAAAGAAGAGGAGGGGAAGAAGAAGAGGAAGGAGGTGGAGGAGGTGGAGAAGAAGAAGAGCAGAGGAGGAAGAGCAGAGGAGGAAGGAGGCAGAGAAGAAGAGGAAGGAGGCAGAGGAGGAGCAGAGGAAGAAGAGAGAGGAGGAAGAGCAAAAGAGGAAGGAGGCGGAGAAAAGGAGGAAGGAGGAGGAGGAGCACAAGAGGAAGAGACGTCCTATTTCCCCATCCTCATTGTCCAGACGAGTTTCAGCTAGGACGAGAGAAAGGCGACAATTGGAGATATATACGGTATAGTTTCCCCTTAACAGTAGAAGATACATAACTTTAACATTCTGTTATAGTAACCTTAATGTTACATAACAGTAACATTAAGACCCCTTATAGAAAATTCTTTTATTAATTATTCCGTCATAGCTAAGGATTATCGGTACTACAAAGCTCCGAAAGTCAATGTGTCCACTTCTGAACCGATCTTTGTTAGCTCTCAAGAGAGTACAGACACACTTCCAATGGGCAAGAAAGAGGGGAGACGAGATTACGTCGCCCAGGAAGTATTAGGAGTGGACTAAAAGTCTTGGATTGAAAGATTTCTGAATGAGTGCATTATTACTGAGTACGTGTTACAGTACATATATTTCATTTTTACAGTTCAGAGCTTTCCTGTTACATTATATTACTTCGTCTATTACTGTATGACTTCTCCATTCTTACAGAAGATGTACACCTTTCTTACATGTAGTGATTTGATGTTCGGTGGCACTCTCGAAGGATACGATAATTTCCTCACATTTAAGGATATCCGGAAACTATTGTTCGGGGGGCAGAGCGAATCGGTCATAATTGACTGCTACGTCAACACTTACTTGCTTCTCCCCCGTCAAGAGAACCCGAACATTTTTAAGACTTTTGGATATCTGGGAGCCACTTTAAAAGGTTACGTCCAATCATACAAAGACGATAAGAGCAAACAACAACATCTCGATTACGCTTTCCAAAGACTGGACCGTGCCCCAACTGAATTAGACCTCCTCTTCACCCCCATGCACGTTGGGACGAACCATTGGGCTCTTTTGGTCATCAATATTAAAGAAAAAGAGTTCTACGTGTACAATTCATTAAGAAACAAAGATCGTCCTGACATTCCACAATACGTAAGTGTCAAGTGTTACATACAAGACTTACATTTGTTACAAAGCATTCACACTTATGTTACGTATGTTACATAATTGTACATCAAGTAATTGGAACTCTTTGTTAATTCTTTCATGCAGGTGAACATACTGAGAAGATACATGAAGGGCAGGGACATCGATTCAGCAAATTGGTCGCACGCAATCCCGACCCATGCCCACAACAAGGATCGGGAGATGACTGCGCCATTTTTACTTGTAAATACATGGAGTGTCTGGCATGTAGGGACACTCAAGGTTTCCCCTTCACTCAGGATGACATGCCAAGCGTGCGAGCAAGGTTCTCCGTCCACTTCATCAAAGTGTACTTCAATGCACAAGAACGTTCACAGCATATATAACTCAAGGCGAAGAACCATACTTGCCGCACGTATAATTTCCTACAGCCAGTGTAATTATATTGTACATTTACTTGAGGAAACACTTGTTTATTTGTTACAGTGAGGACACTGTCTACTAACGTTTTCTATTACAGTACACAATATAACATGTTACAGTATTTACTTATTTAGATTATAGTATAGATAATATCATGTTACGGTTCGAGCACTACACTCTTACAATTCTACCTGCAGTACGATCATTACACTCTTACAGTTCTACTGGAAGTACAAGCACTACACTATTACAGTATACGTAATAACATGTTACAGTATTTACTTATTTTGATTATAATATAGATAATAACATGTTACAGTATGCTATTGCTAACATGTTGAGTTTACATGACAGAGAGCACATACAATGGATTTTATAGCGGCCACAGAAGACTGCATAAAATGAAAATATATTACAAAAACAAGCCCCATTACAATAACTCTCTATACTCCCTAAGCCAACCACTCGAGGGAGGAGGGAGGGGAGGAGGAACGGAGAGGGGAGGGAGGGGAGGAGGAACAGATGGGTTCTGCCTCAGGGCCGATGTCAGGGCGGATGTTGGTGAGGCCCTTGTTGCCGCACAACCAAGAGGCTTTAGCTAAAGCCATCCTCCAGCCAGTGTAAAAATCGTTCCAGAAGTCGGGGGTGAAGGACAGTGGTGCCAATGGTGTCGGTGACGTAGGTGGCGCAGGTGACGCAAGTGCCTTCCCATCCATGTGGGGAGCACCGTCAGATGAAGACATTTGCAAATAAAGAAGAAGATGATGAGCAAGAAAGATAGGAAGAAGAAGACTCAGAGAAACTTGGGAAGGATAAGTATGATGACCTGTGTTCCTTTTATAGTTGTGAAGAATGGTTCACGGGCCTTCAAAAGGACATGTGTAAGTGATGTCAATGGTTGCTGTAAGTGTGCTCTACACATTATGTAAGAGTAAGTTTCCATCGATATGAGTTCACGGCCCATCGATAGGACAGAACGGTAAGTGTTGATTGGGAAAAAGGCATTTGAAAGGACAGAAGGGTAAGACGAGAATGAGAAAAAGAGACGGATGCAAAAGAGATGGAACTCGTGAATCGAGGGTCGAAAATGGTGACGTCTCAAAAGTAGGGACTCCAAATTAAACCAGGCAAAAAGTAAAGACTCTACGTCTTCCACTAATCTGACAGGGACTATAAAAAAAGTAACACCCTCTGACAAGGACCCCCAATTAATTTTTCCCAATTTTAATAGATCTACCCAATATTATCGAGGCTCTGGGGGTGAGATTAAAAAATTAAATAAATAATATATTTATCATCTACTCATTTGTTACATATTTAAATAGATAATAAATATCGTTTAAGTTGGGTCAGGACCCAGATGTACAACTTTGAATAATAGAATTTCTTTGAGTTTAGTAGCATATCTGGAACATAATCTTGAAAATTATATGTGTATTAATTTTCTTATCATGTGCTAGACTACTAGTGGAAGAGGAATTTGAAATAAAAAATCAACATCAAAAGAAGAAATAAAAAAATGTTCCAAACAAAGAAAAGATATAAGTGTTAAGTGTCTATCCGAGTATCAAATACTCGAACTCTAAACAAAGGCACTAATGGTGGGATCAGTGCCACTTGGATGAGAGGACGTCCAAATAGCACAGACGTCACCTATGTTATGTTTGACGTCTCATATTTGATACCCAACCCCCTGACACTTGATCAGAAACACTTGTTGTTTGATATTTTTGTTTTAGACGACTATTAGCACTCACATGTGGGTAGGCTACAATGCTATGTTGCACATGTGGGTAGGCTACAATGCTATGTTGACAGTAAAATCCACCTCAGCATGTCAGTGATGGTATTTATTGCCCGAGTATTTCACTCGGACAATAAATATTTCTCCCTGCACTTATACAGCTCGCAGATTTTGCCGCATATTTTTTATCTTGGAATCCAAAAAATCTATATGTTGAGATAAGAGGCCTAGGATCACGATTGACCATGTCATCGCGTACACGGCCGACCCGTACCGTGCCTCAAGCGCAGCCATGGTCGGTTTAATGAGTTAGATAAATAGGTTTTAATTAGTATAAGTTTATTCTATCCTCTAATTCAGCACCTAAATGATATCTAATTGAGATAAAATTTTAAACATAAAATAATTAAGAGATGATATGATGATTTTAATTTAATTTTTAAAATTAATTTTTTGTCAAGTGAAAATTATCCTAAAAATTATTACGTTGACTTAATCTCAATATCTATGCATCAAAAATTCTTGATATTTATATTTTTTGAATCAGTATTTTTTTGATAATTATAGTGACTTCAGATTTAACTTTAATTTTGAAATCAGATGTCGTTTCGTCGAGATACGCATAATCTAAGTTGTGTTGGAATACATCTAAGAGGTCTAAATGATATCTAATTGAGATAAAATTTCAAACATAAGTTAACTAAGAGATGATACAAATTATCATAATTTTAGTTTAATTTTTTAAATTAATTTTGTCAAATAAATTTATCCCAAAAATCATTAGGTCGACTTAATCTCAATATCTATGCATCAATAATTCATGATATTTATATTTTTAGAATCAATATATATTTTTTATAATTATGGTGACTTCATATTTGATTTTATTTTCAAAATCAAATGTCATCCCGTCGAGGTGCGCATAATCAAAGTTGTGTCCGAATACATTCAAAAGGTCTAAATGATATCTAATTGAGATAAAATTTCAAACACAAGTTAATTAAGAGATGATACAAATTGTGATAATTTAAATTTAATTTTTAATTAATTTTTTATCAAGTAAAAATTATCTTAAAAACTATTAGGTCGACTTAATCTCAATATTTATGCATCAATAATTCATGATTTTTTATTTTTGAAATCAGTATATTTTTTCTGATAATTATGGTGACTTCAGATTTGACTTTATGTTCGGAATCAGATGTGGTTCCGTCTAGGTGAGTATAATCAAAGTCGTGTTAGAGTACATCCAAGAGATCTAAATGATATCTAATTGAGATAAACAAGTTAATTAAGAGATGATACAAATTATGATAATTTTAGTTTAATTTTTTAGATATTAATCAAGTCACAAAATTAAAAAAAATCAAAATTATTATTTTCCCACCATATTTTAGCAGTACGGTACCGTAACATGGAGAATACGGCACGGTTGATCCCCGTGATACGACAAACCATGCCCAGGATTATATGCATATAGTCATAACCCATATAAATCGATATGTGACTATGCCTACTAGCACTCCCCCTCATGATCAAGATGGATTTGAAAATTAATAATTGGGTGGAGGTGAAAATAAATAAGGTTGGGCCCAGACTTGCTCTAATATCATCTTAGAATCTACAAAACCCAAGTGTTGAAATTAAAAGGCCCAATATCGTATGTACGTGGCGACAAACCATATAAACTAATATGGGACCATGGACGGATGTAGAACTTACCCAGTGGGGTCACGTTACCCCATTGGGGAATTTTTTTTTCTTAAATGACCATCTAAAACAGTCGATTTGGGTGATGTCTATATAGGGGTGACCCCACCTGATGACCAGGTGGGGACCCGATCTGAGACTGAGACCTCCGACTCTGCTCTACCCACCTCAGAAGTAAAGAGAAGATGCCTTTTTTTTGCCTCATAAGTGGAACTGTGGAAGGGGCCCTCCTCTGCTCCACCCTCACCGTCACAGGCCTCACAACTTCATCGACAACTCTCAGAAGTCAGCACAAGGTAAAACATCTGCCCTTTTTTTCATTTTGCTGGCACTTTTCTTTCTTTCTTTCTTTCTTTTGGGTTAAGAGGGCACTGTGAAGTTTGTGACGATGATGAGTAAATCAGTACACAAAAGATGCCTTTTTTATCTCAGAACTGGAACTATGGAAGGGGCCCTCCGCTGCTTTGTAGTCCGCCTTCGCCGTCACAGAACGCAGGTAGCCCTCACCTGTGGCGGGACACCTCCTTCGAGAACGTTCATCCAAATCTTACATAATAGATACATGTAGATTTATAATCCAACTAGTATGGGTGGTGGTCCCAGCGAGTTTGGATGGTGGCTCCCAACGAGTCTAGGTGGTGGCTCCCAGTGAGCCGCCTAGTTGGTGGCTCCCAACGAGTCTGGGTGGTGGCTCCTAATGAGCCTAAGTGGTGGCTCATTTATATGACGTGCATTTACATTTCTTTTTGTAACTTGTTACATGTGATTGTAGCTTGTTAGTTAGTTACTAGCCTTTAAGTTATTGAAATATTTTTTATTAAATATATATTTAAAATTATATTTTATAGTATATATAATATATAAATTATATAAATATTAAAAAAAGTTCGAGTGACCCCACTGAACAAAATTTCTGCGTTCGTCCCTGTATGAGACTATGAGTATAATGTGATGTGTGAAAGAGAGTGCTAAAGAGCATAAAAGAGACTCTCAAGATGAAATTCAAAGAGTTGTCAATGTATGATGCATGCAAAGAAATTAATAAAAAACATTAGTAGAGAAAAATACAGAGACGAGAAGAAGACAACTTGATAAAGAACTTGACAAAGATCCCATCATTGACGCTAGTTGAAGAAGAGATCGACGGTGCCCCCCTCTTGCAATAAAGCTCTCAATCACTCAAAGCACCGAAGAGACAATATTGTAGACACACGATTTTGACAATATATCGAGTACATTTCATGTTATACCATAATGCCTCAAAGTGGCTCTCTTCAATTAACCTCTTGAGTGATTTTCCCATTTTTTTTTTCAAATTTTTCTAGGATTTTTAGGAATTTTTCTAGGACTTTTGGAAGAGATCTATTGTGCATAAGTGATTTGCAATGGACACAGTGGTCGCGGTTTAGGATGTTTTATCCGCGATGTGTCAAACCATTGCGTATCACACTTCCTTTTCCGACACTTACCACGTTTTGAATTGTGTCCATCATGGTCATCGCGTTTAAGAGTTTTCAATTTCGAATTATGGCAAATTCTAAAATTGTTTTTGGAAAGATTTTCTTGCTAATTAGAATTGCGTCCACATGGTCCGTCGCGTTTCTGACCTTCCATCATATAAAGATCGACTCCCTTCAGAAGATCGATTCTATCCAAATACACGACCATTCATGTCATCGCGATTCAATATTTCCATTTATTAATTTTGGAAAGAATCAATCGGTACTAGAAGTGTTTGAAATGCTTCGGGCTATGTCGTCGTGATTCTAAAACCTACTATAATCGATGTTTGGAAAGGCTTAATCAGAGCAAGTCAATCTTTAGACATGCAACGCTTTAGTCAGTCGCGATTCACTTAAATAGGTGACCTCTGTGTCTATCGCGATTTAGGAAATTTTCCTCTATAAAAAGACCCCCGAGGCTATGGTTTTAGACACACCCTAAGCATTACGGCAAGCCACACCAACGATAAACCTTGAAAAGAATTGTAGGTGAGTGAGCCTCAACAAGTCACTGGCTCAGTAGGGAACCACCCAAAAACCACACACAACACTGAAGAACTTCAACCCCAGTGGATCTCACTGGCAACACTAAAGGCCAAACCATGGCATGCTCACAACATTTATAATAATAACAGCTTAAACAGTAATTCATAAACAAACACATACTCCTCGGAAAGAAAGGGGAACCACAGGACTAGCACAACACTACTAGTCTGTGTGGCTTGCGGCTTAGGCGACTAGTTGTTGAGGTAATGTGCCTGTGAGGCTTGTGGCCTAGGCATTTGTTTAGTGGGTTTGGTGGCCAGTGTGTGGCCCATTAGCTTGTGTTTCAGGTGTCCGCGTGGGTTGTGAGGCTTTGTGGGCGAGCAAATTGGGCCCAAAGCGCTCACAGGTTCTCTGCCTGTGAACGTGACAGGGGTATGCATCGTGTTCTGAATGTGACGGCCCTGGGGGTCGCATTCACATTGCCGCTATTTGGTGGTCTTCGTCTGCATGGCTGCCGCGTGTCGCACGCTGGGCAGTCAGTTGACGTCGGCCTTGGGAAGGCGACAGCCTATGAGGTCACGTTCAGGTCGCGACGGAGGTGTGTGTCGCGATCCCAACTGCTGGACGTTTTTAAGAAGTTTCAGCCGAACAGAGCTTCCACAAGCTCTGCTCGACCAGGAGGGGCTGCTGCGGAGCTCCCTCGGACGGTTAGAACTTTTGTAGGTGTTTTTGGCACGCTCTCGCCACGAGAACGTCGCGTGGAGCGGGGGAGACGCCATGCCGTGGATAGTTTTTACGTTCTTCGTGAAGGTAGGGAATTCTACCTTGATTTGTGATGTGGATTGCAACTTAACTTGTTTATCATTTTACAAACCATAGATACCATGTCTAGGAGGTGAATTAAGCAAGAAAACCAGGTTGGTTTATTACTTTGAGTGGTTTGCATGGTAGATCCGGAGAGAGGATCCGGATTAGGGTTGTCGCTTGTGAAGGCGACAGACCCTGCTGTCGCGACCAGGTCGCGACAGGCGTACTCATCGCGTTAGGATTCTCTAACGTGACATATCAGGGTGTCGCGATCTGAAGGCAACGTTATCCCATGTCGCGACCTCAGCCGTAAGGTCCAGTTGTGCATGGTTTTAACGGTGGAAGTATCTGATTATTGTTATTCCTTGTGCATGGCACCGGTAGGTGGTACGTTGGTATTTGTAGCGCTCATGGAGCGTGTCGCTCACAAGATGAGCGTGTTTTTTTTTAATGGTTAACGTGTATTTATGTAGATGGTGTGGTGTTTTATGTGGTGTGAGTGTGTGCATGGCACACACACTATTATGGTGTAACTTTTATGATTCATCATAGTAGTTGGGCAGTGAGGTTCCTGCGTGAACCTAGCCGCGGTCTTGTGGTATCTTTCATAAATTATTTAAGATGGTTTAATTTGAATAGCATGTGTGGAATTAAGCATTAATGTATGGTTATGGTATATTATGTTTATATGGTATGGAGGTCATGGTATGACCAATGGCAGGCCGAGTTGTTAATGTTTAATGCGATTCATGGATCTGTCTGTGTAGGGTGGTTTGTGGGTCACAGAGTGACCATGTCAAACTATTCCTTACACTTACACCGTGGTTTGTAATAAATATTATATATTAAATATTGTGGTTTGTGCGTTGCCAAGTTTGGTGGTTCGACGCCTATTCCAGAATACCTCTGCAGTCGGGCACCCCAGGTTCTGTGTGAGCCAGACACGTGTGTTTGTTGTACTTGGGGTTTGTCCCAGTACTTGTGTTGTACCGTCGAGGTATGTGTCGTCTGTCTTGGACACCCTCACTCCTGTGTTTGATTTGTACGTCCGGCTGAGGGAAAGACAACATAGGACAGCGACTTGTGTTGAGCTGGTTTTACGTTTGGTCGCTTGTAGCGCGCTCGTGGTTGGGGGTACAGACACCAGTAGACGTACTGGGCACCAGCTAGTCCTGTTACCAGTGCCTCACTTTAGGGAGCTCGGGACTGAGTCCCTAAAGGTGACGGGCATGGGCCTACAGTGTGTGTGAGGCTGTAGGTGGTGGTGGTGTTTATTAGTGTAGCGTATTGACCGTTCGGATCCCCGTTTATTAGTTGTGGGGGCTAGTGTGTGGCCAATGTCATGTGTAGCAGGTGCTTACACAGGTTTCAGAGCATCGTGGGCCAGATTGGGCCCAATTTGCCTATTTGTTCTCTGTTTGTGAACGCGACAGAGGAGGGCGTCACATTCTGAACGTGACGGTCCTAGGTGTCGCATTCATGGAACCGCTGCTTTGGGTCGTCGTCTACATGCACGCCATGTGTCGCATGCGGGGCGGGCATGCTGACGTCGGCAGTGTGAAGGCGATGGGCAGCTACGTCGCGATCAGGTCGCGTCGGTAGCCTGCGTCGTGATCTTAACCGAACTGTGTTTTTAAGTAAGTCTTGGCCGAACAGATCTTTTGCAAGCTCTGCTCGGCGAGGGAAGGGGGTTTTGCCATGGAGAAGGGCGATCCATAGTGTTTCTGGCGTGTTCTCTCCACGAGGATGCTTTGTGGAGCGGGGAAAACGTCGAGTGGATCTTATGCTTCGCGTGTTTTTGTGGAGGTAGGGAGATCCCACGTGTTTTGATTCGTGAATTGTGTGTGTGGCGTGTGTAGATACCGTTTTCCGCTCCCTTTTTTAGGGGACGAAGAATAATCCACAAAGAGGGTGGGAATAAAATAAAAGAAAAGGGGGTGGTGTGTGGAGATGGAGTGGAAAAGCGGGAAATGACGGAAAATAAAAAGATCGTGATCGCCAGGCACGCGAGGGTGCCGAAGGGAGATGCACGGAAAGGGGTGCGAGATGGGAGAAGTGATCGCGGTGTGTACCTTTTTGGTGGGGAGATTGTGCGGGGATGATGTGGGTCCTCTCTTCCTCTATGAGCACAGCCGGCCGCGGTAGAGGACGTTGTCCATTTTTGATTACCCTGACAAAAAAGACAAAGAAAAGGAGAGGATTAGCCAAATGTGCAGTATACAAATTCTAAAATAAAGAATGGAAAGAATAACATAGGGGAGGACACACCTTGTGTGGTGGTTTTTAAACCCCTAAAATAGGTGTGTGTGTGTGTGTGTGTGTATGCATGCATGTGTGTGTATGAAAGAAATAAAAGGGGCGCGCGGGGCCCAGAGGAGAAGAAAATACAAAGAGCCACGTGGGACCTGGAGGAAGCGGAAATGCAAATAGAAAAGGAGGGGGGGGTGCTTCCCCAAATGTTGGTGTGGCGTGACGGGCCGTTGCTGGTTGGACGAATGGAGGAAGAAGAAGAGGAAGATGCTCCGGCCTCATTCCGCTCCGGTGCATGTGGAAGAAGGCGACGACGGCGTCGAACTCTGAGGAAGAAGAATGGTTCGGCGAGGAATGGCTCGGAGTTGAGACGAGGATCCGGCAGGGCTTCACCGCTTCGTGGAACCCCCTGAACAAATGACCCCTCGGGTCATACTTATAGGCAACAGATTCTTGAATCGTGTCCACTACAGCGGACGCCTATTAAGCATGAATCGCGTCTGGGCGACAGGCCGCAATTAAGAAAGTCAAACCGATATGATGGGTGCATGATGGCCGTAGCCTGCGGCCATGCTTCTGAATCGCGTCGGGCCAGGCTGCTGCAACTTAAATCACGTCTGCCTGGTCTGCCGTGATTCAGACTTGCATGGTTTCGAGGCAATCGGCTCATAAATGCTCGGATTTGACCTTCTAAATGGCGTCCGCTGACACGGGCGCGATTACAGGATTTTCTCATGATTGCACGACGTGCCAACCGTAGGTGCGACGACTTCGCAGGCGTAGCCTTTTTGACTTTGAATCGCATCTGAGAGGTTGGACGCAATTCTATTAAGACACATGCTCATAAATGCGTCTGCCGAAACCGTCGCAACAAGGATCCCGAATCGCGTCCACATCCCCGGACGCCCTTTTGATCAGAAAATCGGTCACTGAAGTAGACGCGAATCGATGAAGTTGTGCCTTAATCAAATTTAGCTTCCGCGACCGAACCACCTGGGGAAGCACCGAGAAAGAAAGTGTGAGATCCAAAAAATATTCGAAAAACACTCTTGCGAGGCAAAAAGAGGGCCATTTGTGGCGTTACGGCGCAATATGATAGTTGCCCGCGGTGGAGCCAAATTCGTGTGTCTACAGCGTGGTTCACGCGTTATTTGCTTTCCAAACAATAGATATCATGCTAGGGCATACATTAAAGCATGTAAATTGGATGGAAACACAAGTTTGTGAGGGTTTTAGGGGTGATTCGGAAGAGGGTTTTCGGATTAGGGTTGCACCTGTGAAGGCGACAGACCCTTCCGTCACGACCAGGTCGCGACACGCCTATCTGTCGCGTTAAGGGTTTTGAACGCGACATATCGGGCTGTCGCGAACTTAAGGCGAATTGATACCCCATCGCGTTAGCAACCGAGGAGTGGTTTTGTGTGTGTGCATGCTAGTGTGGCTTATCTAATTATTGTGAATTGTATGCATGGCAATAGTGAGCGGTGCATGGGCACCGGTAGCACTCGAGGAGCGTGTGGTATGTGGTTTGCGTGGTATTCACGCGGTTCACGTGGGGTTTCACGTGGTTCGTGCGGTGTGCACGTGGTTTTGTGTGCGTGGCTAGTAGTGTTACGCCTCCCGTGGTTACCTCTTCAGTTGGAAGGCCCAGGTTCTGTGTGAGCCAGGCATGTGTGAGTGTTTGGGGCTTGTCCCGGTACGGTGGTACCGTCGTGGTCTTGTCGTCTTCCTGGACACCCTCACTCTCGTGGAGAGTTGTCGTCCGGCTGAGGGAAAGACGACGGTGGGACAACGACTAGAGAGTTTTATGTTTGTCACTTGTAACGCGCTCGTGGCTGGGGGGTTACGGACACCAGTAGATGTACTGGGTCCCGGCTAGTCCTAGTTTCCAGTGCCTCACTTTAGGGGCTCGGGCCAGAGTCTCTAAAGGTGCCAGGCATGGTTCTGTGGCGGTGTGGTCCGCAGGTGTGGTGGTTTTATTGGTCTCATAGTTCTTTGAGTTGGTTTAGTGGAGCGGCAGTTGGACCCTACGTCCATGGCTGCGAGACTGAGAGGTAGACCTGTGTGTTTGTCCGAGTCAATTGCTGGTGTCGCGAGCCAGGCTACGTGGCCCGAGTGTGGCATTTTCCTACTTTAGCTCATACACTTGTTTGGGTTTGTCGTTTATTTATTAAAGTTGGTTCTGAGGTAGTCAAGCGGTAAGTAGGTTTACAGCTTTAATAACCTGCTTAGATAGTTTATAAATTGCTAGAGTAGTTTCCTACTTTAGTTACTTCTGTTGTGTGTTTGCTCGATTTCTGGAGAAGTTTCCCTACTGAGCCAGTGACTTGCGAGGCTCACCCCCCCCCCTCCCTACTCCTTTCAGGTGAGGGAGAGCAGGAGGCTTCCCGTCCGTCTTCTAGTTCCGAGCCGCACCATAGCGGAGCAGGGTCTGCACCACCACCAGTAGTGTAATTCCCTTTCTTTGTACACCTCGGGGTATGCCCCAGGTTTTTGTTGTATTGGTTTATGGTTACAGTTGAGAACGTGGTTCACGCGTTATATATTGCAGGATGCAGTAGCTCCACTGATGTGCAGGACAGTAGAGGAGGCAGTGCAGAGAGCAGCTGTGTTGGAAAGGACTTTGCGGACTAGGCAGAGTCAGTCGCAGGTGGGAAGTTTAGGCAGCTTTCGACTTCCCCAGCAGACACAGGGCATCAGCAAAGGAAAGGCACCCTCAGGAGCTTCATCATCTGGTTTTGCTAAGTGGGGTGGCAAGTTGAAAAGGATATTCAAAGGAGGTGGTCGAGGTGGAGGCAGGCAACATGGTTTTCAATCAGGTTTCCAGTAGGGGCGAGGGTTCAGACCAGCACCAGAGGAGTCTCAGCAGAGTACCGCAGGTCAGCCAGTGGCTTTTCCAGATTTTAGGTGTTGCACCTGTGGTTAGCCAGGGCATCTAGCCAGGAATTGCCCATCTCATGGGTATGGTTATGGTAGAGGGACTCAGCAGCACCAGCAACCATATCAACCACCAGTAGAAAGAGGCACAGGAACCCCATACCAAAGAGGAGGTCAAGGCCGAGTGATGACGATCACCAGGGTGCAGGCGGAGGCATCAAATCTTATTGAAGGTATATTACCGCTCTTTGATTTCTCAGCTAGATTATTAATTGATCCAGATGCTTCTCACTCATTTATTTCCGAAGATTTCTTGGATAGTATGGTTCATCCCTTAGAAGAGAGGCAGTGTGAGTTGGTTGTTGAGGTTCCTTCCGGTGGTTTTGTGCTTACCTCCTGTTATTTAGATGAAGTTCCAATAATGATCCATGGAACCAGTTGTCAGCAAGGCTATATGCTTTGTCGTTGAAAGAATATGATTTGATTTTGGGAATGGATTGGTTAGAGGCTTATGGTGCACTGGTAGATTGTAGAAAGAAAAGGGTCAGATTCTGTAGACCAGGCAGGGTAACATTTGAATTTCAAGGTATGCCCTTCTATTCTCCTAAGTTTATTATTTCTGCGCTTAGGGCTAGAAGGTTAATTAATGCTGGATGCGTAGCATATCTTGCTTCTGTGAGCTTGGTTGAGCCCAATAAGTCTGTAGATTCAGTGCCAGTGGTTAGAGAATTTTCGGATGTGTTTCCAGAAGATTTGCCAGAGTTGGCTCTGCACCGAGAGGTAGATTTCACTGTTGAATTGCAGCCAGACAGCATGCCGATATCAAAGGCACCGTATAGAATGGCACCAGCAGAATTGAGAGAGTTAAAGAAGCAATTGCAGGAGTTGTTGGAAAAGGGTTTCATCAGACCTAGTCATTTGCCGTGGGGTGCACCAGTGTTGTTTGTTAAAAGGAAAGATGGTAGTTTGATAATGTGTATTGATTATAGGCAGTTGAATAAAGTCACCATCAAGAATAAATATCCACTCCTAAGAATAGATGATTTATTTGATCAATTCCAGTCAGCAAATGTGTTCTCCAAGATTGATTTAAGATCAGGTTATCATCAGTTGAGGATTAAGGAAGAAGATATTGAAAAGTCAGCTTTCAGAACTAGATATGGGCATTATGAATTTGTGGTGATGCCATTTGGATTGACAAATACGCCAGCAGCTTTTATGAATTTGATGAATAGAATATTTCACCCGTATCTAGACCAGTTCATTGTTGTTTTTATTGATGATATTCTGATATATTCAGTGTCATAGGAGGAGCATGCAGCTCATTTAAGGATCACATTGCAGACATTGAGGGAGCTCCAGTTGTATGCCAAGTTCAGTAAGTGTGAATTTTGGCTGAAAGAGATTCAGTTTTTGGGGCATGTCGTATCAGGAGAAGGAGTTGCAGTGGATCCAGCAAAAGTGGACGCGGTATTGAAATGGGAGGAGCCGAGAACAGTGTCAGAAATTAGAAGCTTTCTGGGTCTTGCAGGGTATTACAGAAGGTTTATTCAAGATTTTTCAAAAATAGCAGCCCCGATGACTAAGTTGACGAGGAAGGGAGTGCCTTTTGTATGGTCTTCTGAGTGTAGGTGCAGTTTTGCTGAATTGAAAAAGAGGCTTACCACGGCACCAATATTGGAGATTCCATCAGGAAGTGGTGGTTTCGTGTTATATAAAGATGCATCCAGGAGAGGACTAGGGGCAGTACTGATGCAGCATGGTAAAGTGGTCGCATATGCTTCCAGGCAGTTAAAGAAACATGAATAGAATTATCCGACTCATGATTTAGAACTGGCAGCAGTTGTATTTGCTTTGAAGATTTGGCAGCATTCCTTATATGGAGAAAGATTTGAAATATTTACCGATCACAAAAGTTTAAAATATATCCTTTCTCATAAAGATTTGAATTTAAGGCAGCACAAATGGATGGAATATTTGAAAGACTATGATTTCAGTTTGGGGTACCATCCAGGCAAAGCAAATGTGGTAGCAGATGCCTTGAGCAGAAAAGTTGTCATGAATCAACTTATGATCAGAGAATGAAAATTATATGAAGATGTGGCAGAAAGTTCATTGTATGTGCCGAACAGTCAACGAAGAGAAATTCTAGCAAGCAGTACAGTGGAACCTTCTCTTTACTGGAAGATAGTTGACACTGGATAATGATAGTATAGTGAAACTAAAAGGCCGATTATATGTGCCAGCTGATGCAGAGATCAGATAGAAAATGCTAGAAGAAGCCCATAGATCAAGATATACCATTCATCCAGGCAGTACAAAAATGTATCAGGATATGAAGAGGCACTTCTGGTGGCCGAATATGAAAAGAGAAATTGCAGAATTTATAGCAAGGTGCGCCATTTGTCAGCAAGTAAAAGCAGAGCATCAGAGGCAGGAGGGCTATTACAGCCATTGCCCATTCCGCAATGGAAGTGGGATGATATAGCTATGTATTTCATAGTTGGTTTGCCCAGATTAGCAGGTCATAATGGCATTTGGGTCTGTGTCGACAGATTGACTAAAGTTTACAGATTGTTGCTAGTCAGTATGTCATGGACAGTGGACAGGCTAGCCAAATTATATATTGAAAGAATTGTACCATTGCATTGAATTCCAGTCACCATTGTCTCAGATCGGGATCCCAGATTTACATCAGGTTTTTGGAGGAGTTTATAGAAGGTGATTGGTACTGAGTTGAGATATAGTTTAACATATCATCCACAGACAGATGGACAGACGGAGAGGACCATCCAAACGATAGAAGACATGTTAAGAGCTTGTTGCTTGGTTTGGGGTGGTATTTGGGAGCGTCATTTGAGTATGGTTGAATTTGCATACAATAACAGTTATCAAGCAAGTATCGGAATGGCACCTTATGAGGCATTATACGGCAAACCGTGTAGGACGCCGCTTAATTGGCATGAAGTAGGAGAGAGACAGGTTATGGGTCCAGAATTGGTCAGGCAGTGTGCATAAATAGTTAAATTCATCAAGGAAAAGCTTCAGACAGCACAGAGTCGTCAGAAAAGTTATGCAGACACCAGACGCAGGCCTTTGCAGTTTGAAGTTGGAGATTATGTGTTTCTGAAAGTTTCTCCTACTAAAGGTGTACTCAGATTCAGCAAGCGAGGCAAGTTGAGTCCAAGATATGTTGGGACATTTCCGATAAAAGAAAGATTGGGTGAGATAGCTTACAGGTTAGATCTGCCAGCAGACTTTATAGATGCCCATGATGTATTTCATGTTTCTATGCTCAGAAAATATATTAAAGATCCGTCTCAGGTGGTTAGCTATTAGAGGGATGACATAAAGCCAGACATGACCATGCTAGAATATCCAGTACAGATAACAGGTTGCAGAACCCAAAGGCTCAGAAATAAAGATATTGATTTAGTGAAAGTCAGATGGGAAAACAGGCAGGGCGGTGAGGATACTTGGGAACTAGCAGAGGAAATGATGAAGACGTATCCATACTTGTTTAAGATTTTAAATCTTTTAGATAGTACCATGTTTGATTTAATTGAAAAATTTTGGTGTTGAGTTCCGCTTTAAATTTCAAGGACGAAATTTCTTTTAGGTGATAGTAATGTAGCGTATTGACCGTTCGGATCCCTGTTTACTAGTTGTGGGGGCCAATGTCGTGTGTAGCAGGTGCTTACATAGGTTTTCAGGGCATCGTGGGCCGGCAAGTTGGGCCCAATTCGCCTGTTTGTTCTTTGTTTGTGAACACGATAGAGGAGGGCGTCACGTTCTGAACGCGACGGTCCTAGGTGTCGCGTTCATGGAACCGCTACTTTGGGTCATCGTCTGCTTGCGCGCCGTGTGTCGCGTGCGGGGAGGGCATGCTGACGTCGGCAGTGTGAAGGCGACGGGCAGCTACGTCACGATCAGGTCGCGCCGGTAGCCTGCGTCGCGATCTTAACCGAACTATGTTTTTAAGTAAGTCTTGGCTGAACAGAGCTTTTGCAAGCTCTGCTCGGCGAGGGAAGGGGGTTTTTGTCGTGGAGAAGGGCGATCCGTCGTTTTGGAGGTGTTTCTGGCGTGTGTAGATACCGCTTCGAGTTCGTCGGGAACTCCGAGCGTCCACAAAGAGGGGGATATGATCGGGGTGGGGTGTGATCGTGATCGCCAGGCACGCGAGGGCGCCGAATGGAGAGATGCACGACGAGGGGTGCGGATGGAAGAAGTGATCGTGAAGAATACCTGTTGAAGTGTGGGGAATTGATTGTGCGGGGGATGTGGGTCCTTTCTTCCTCTACGAGCACGACCGGCCGTGGTAGAGGGCGTTTTCCGTGTTGATTACCCTGACAAGAAAGACAAAGAGAAAAGAAGGGGATTAGCCACGTGTGTAGTATACAATCATAAAAATAAAGAATAAATGAAATGAAGGCATGGGGAAGGACTTACCGTGTGGTGGCTTTTAAACCCCTAAAATGTAGGTGTGTGTGTATGCATGCATGTGTGTGTGTAAAAAAGGAGTATGGGGCCATGTGGGGCCCAGAGAAGTTGAAATGTAAATAAAAGGGAGAAAGAGGAGGGGTGCTTCCCCAAAAGTGAATGGGGTGGCGGCATTGCCGGTTGGACGGAGGAAGAAGGGGAAGACACTTTCACCTCGCTCCGCTCCTCTCCGGTGCACGTGGAGGAAGACGACGGGGATGCTGGCTCCGAACTCCGAGGAACGGGGACGTAGCTTGGCATAGAAGGTCCCCCTGGGCTGGGGTCTAGAAGGGAATCTGGCAGGGCTTCGCCACAGTGAGTGGACCCCCCTTACAAATGACCCTCGGGGGTCAATTTATAGAGGTGAAAGCTTTGAATCGCGTCGGGCACAACCGCCGCGACTATAAGAGTGAATTGCGTCTGAGCGGCACGCCGCGATTCAGAAGGCCTTTGATTTGACATAAAGCACGATGATTATGGCCTGCGACCGCCTTCAGAATCGCGTCGGGGATGACCGCCGCGTTATTGAAACACGTCGGCTATCCTCGCCGTGAATTCGTTTTGGGCACGTGGGCCATAAATGCGACGACTTCCGGGGGCCTCGGGGTACGGTACAAGACCTAATCGCGTCGGGTCAGGTGGACGCAATTCAGAGATTTCCTCAGGATTTGAGGTACGGTCACTTGAGTGCGACGACTTTTGGGGCTAGGGCCTAATCGCGTCGGCCCTGGCCGACGCGTCTCTGATTTGAAATGCGTCAGGATTCCAGGATGCGATAAAGGATTTATATATTTTTTATAGAAATCTTGCCAAAACCGACAATAGAATCGCGTCACTCATAGAGGACGCATTCATAAAATGGCATTGGGCATTTTCCATAAAAAATAGGTAATTCCTTGTCGCAGATGGCCACCGCGTTAGGTCCATTTGGCCTTGTCGCGTGCAAGATGCCCGGTGTCATAACGGAATCGCATCCGCCTTGCTGGACGCGTTTCAGCTACCTTCATAAACGCGTCCCGCAAGCCTGTCGCGACTTTAAGAACGTGCCCCGGAGACCTGTCGCGACCTAAAATGAAAGCCCACGACCTCCGGCCAGCCTTGGAAATGGAGGGGAAGCACCGGGTAAGGATGGGTGAGATCCAGAAATGTCGGGAAAAACACTCTTGCAAGGCAAAATGAGGGTCATTCGTGGCGTTATGGCGCAACATGAAATTTGCCCGTGGTGGAGTCGAATTCGCGTGTCTACAGTAGCCAGTGGAGTAGTCTGTGCAGCAGGGAGCAGAGCAGGGCCAACAGGGCACGGTTGTTTCCAGTGCGGGTAGCCAGGTCACTACCGGCGAGAGTGTCCGTTGTAGAGGCAATAGCAGCAGCAGCATGCACCTCAGGTGTAGTTTCCTCCACCCTAGCCGACGCAGCGCCAGCAGCAGCACCAGGGTCAGTTCCAGCAGCCCCAACAGCCTCAGCGAGGACGTGGATGCGGTCGGGTGATGAACATCACCATAGAGGAGGCGGAGGCCTATAATCTGGTCGTCGGTACGGTTCCTATCCTTGGAAGGGTTGCTAGAGTTTTGATTGATCCGGGTGCCACGCACTATTTTGCTTCTGAGGAGTTCTTTGCTACTTTGTCAGAGTTTGCTCAGGAGCAGACCTGTAACCTAGCTGTTGAGCTGCTGACAGGTGACTTTGTGCGTACTCTGGGCTACCTAGAGGGTGTCACCGTCGAGGTACAGGGCCACCAACTACCCGCCAGATTGTTTGCCTTGCAGCTCCACGACTTTGATGCCATCCTTGGTATGGACTGGTTAGAGGCACACTCTGCACTGGTAGATTGTCAGCGGAAGACCGTGAGGTTCGAGATACCTGGAGCACCTGTGCTTTGCTTCCGAGGTACCCTGTCTACCCACCGACCCTTTGTCTCTTTTTGTAGAGCTCGACGTCTTATCCGAGATGGTGGTGTTGCTTTCTTGGCTTCGGTGTGTGTCTCGGATTTTGGTGAGATATCTGTTTCAGATATGCCTGTTGTCTGTGAGTTTGCCGATGTATTTCCGGAGGGGCTTGCCGCCTGAGCGGGAAGTAGATTTCTCCATTGAGTTGCTTTCAGGAACAATGCCTGCGTCCAAGGCACTGTACCGGATGGTGCCGGCGGAGCTGCATGAGTTGAAGCGCCAACTAGAGGAGTTGCTTGCATTAGGCTTCATTCGTCCTAGGTGTTCGCCATGGGGAGCGCCTGTTTTGTTTGTGAGAAAGAAAGATGGCAGTCTCGAGATGTGTATTGATTATCGGCAGCTGAACCAAGTGACCGTGAAGAACAAGTACCCTTTGCCCAGGATCGATGACTTGTTCGACCAGTTGTAGTCAGCTTCAGTGTTCTCGAAGATCGACTTGAGGTCGGGCTATTACCAGTTGCAGATCCGCGAGTCAGACATCGCGAGATCAACTTTTTGTACCTGCAACGGCCACTTCGAGTTTCTCGTGATGCCTTTTGGGCTCACTAATGCACCTGCAGCGTTCATGGAGCTGATGCACAACATGTTTTGAGAGTACCTGGATAGGTTCATGGTGGTGTTCGTCGACGACATGTTGGTGTACTCAGCGACGGCAGAGGAGCACGAGGTTCACTTGAGGCTGGTGTTGCAGGCTTTGAGGAGTCACCAACTTTACGCCAAATTCAGCAAGTGCGAATTTTGGCTAAAGGAGGTGCACTTTCTGGGTCACATTGTTTCTGGTGCATGTGTGGCGGTTGATCCCGCCAAGGTTGAAGCCGTGGTTTCTTGGAGCCAGTCCACTACCATTGCAGAGGTTCGCAGTTTTCTAGGGCTGGCAGGCTACTACAGAAGGTTCATCCAGGACTTCGCCAGAGTTGCTGATCCTTTGACCAGGTTGACCAGGCGGAAGACCTAGTTTGTGTGGACAGTAGAGTGCGAGCGCAGTTTTCAGGAGCTGAAGAGCCGGCTGACTTCAACTCCGATTCTTGTTGTACCTTCTGGCAGCGGCGGCTTTGTTGTCTACACAGATGCTTTAGGGACTGGTCTAGGAGCTGTGCTGATGCAGCATGGTCGAGTAGTTGCTTATGCTTCTCGTCAGCTGAAGAAGCATGAGCAGCACTACCCGACACACGACTTGGAGCTTACAGCAGTCGTATTCGCCTTGAGGTTGTGGAGGCACTACTTGTACGACGAGGTGTTCGAGGTTTTCACCGATCACCGGAGCTTACAGTACGTCTTCACACAGAGAGATCTGAACCTCAGGCAGTGCAAGTGGCTCGAGTACTTGAAGGACAACGACTTTACCCTTTCCGATCACCCGAGCAAGGCTAATGTCGTAGCAGACACTTTGAATAGGAGAGCCCACTTGAGTTCTTTGTTGGTTAGACACTGGAGACTCCTGGAGGACACCACTCAGGGCGTGTTCACGCCGTCGAGCCTCAGGGAGAGGGCAGTGTTGGCCAGCATGATAGTTTGCCCTATGATTTATCAGCAGGTGATCGAGGCACAGAGTGCAGACACAGACTTGGCAGACGTGTTGCAGTTGCCCAAGGTGGTGCTGGACGAGGACAATGAGATTCGGTTCCGAGACAGACTCTACGATCTAGAGGATGTCAGGTAGGAGGTACTGGCTGAGGCGCACAGGTCGCGATACTCTATTCATCCTAGCTCCACCAAGATGTACCATGATTTGAGGCTGCTCTTTTGGTGGCCTGGGATGAACAGAGATATCACTGAGTTTGTTTCGCACTGCCTTACCTGTCAGCAGGTGAAGGTAGAGTGTAACGCCCCAAAAATTTTAAAGTGTTAAGAAAATATAATAATGTGGTTATTATATATTAGTATTGTCATTAAATTGAAATAATTAGAATTTGGGTTTAATTAATGGTAACATACGTTACCCCAGTGTCGTACACAGAGGTGCGCGCTCCCACAGGGCGACACCGAAAAACTATAACGAAATAAGAATCCGAGAACACCATAATTTCCAGAAAAATGTGGAGATCTCAGAAATGTAAATATCTAAATTTTTCGACATACGGATTTCGGGATTAAGTCGACGCGACTATTTTTCGGGTGATTTTTCACCTACTGTAAAATAAATTATAAAAATTAAAATAAAATCATCATAATTAGTACGACCATCATATTAGTCTATGGTTGAAATTTCAACACAAACGGACGTCGTTTGAATATATTTACACAAGGATTATCGGACCAGCTGAATTATGGCCTAATTACGGGAAGGATTTTTAGGAGTTTTACTTGCTGACGTATCCTGGGCTACGCAAGCCCATGTCATGGTAGGTTAAGGTCCTTACACATTGATGGCCGATGTGTGGGTGTGTGATTGTGTGCATGAGATAGGTGGCTGTGGGTGGTTAAATGGGGTTTTACCCCAACACCTGGAAGCGTACGTGCCGTCATGCATGGAATGACCAATTGGCTATAAATACACCCCCTCATCCTTCGTACCCATCTTTCTGACTCCTTCCCTGTTATGCTGCTGCTGTGATTCACGAGACTTCAGTATGGGTGTGTAGCTAGAGTGGTTAGTTTACACTTTGTGCATCTCTTGGTCCTGTTCGAGATACTGCTGGAGCTGCAGCTGGGTGTAGTTGGGAAGCCAGTGAAGCAAACTTTAGTAATTGTTAGTGCTTCAACGACTTCCTCCTTTGCTTGTGGCCATCTTTCCATCTACTATACGTGGTGGATTGTGGATTTTTATACCAAAGGAAGAATTCAAAATCAGGTAGGATTCGATTCTCTTTCCTTCTCCTCTAACTCACGTTCTTGGACATGCTTTAGAACCTACTATTTAGATGTTCCAGCTTATGCTCTAGTGTCATGAACACCTCTAGCACTATATGTATGTCTTGTGTTGCTGTAGAAGCTACTCTTTGAGTTCACATAATCCCCGTTTGGAAAGGATCTTCTTCCAGTATCATGTGGTAGTAGGTTCCTAGCTATCCATGTATAGATCCCTCTGGTTCAATTCGATTCTTCATATGTAACAAGGAATTCATGTTGAACAGATAAGTTGTTATACCTTTGATTCTCTATTTTCCTTTCAGTCATGATAGAATTATCTTTGTTGGGAAAGGAACAACTTGGTTCTATTTTAGAAATCGATTCCTATCTTCTTCCTCTACCTTGATCCTTGTTCATGCTATAGTGTTATGTAGAAGTCTTAATATCTTTAGAACTATGTAAGTACCTCTGTTTAGTTGTTAGGTACTTCAAGACTTGATTTAGATATTTAAATACCTTGAGATAGAATGTCCACTTTCTAGGAATCTTTCCAACAAACTCTGATTATCATGACCATACTTTCAGTACCTTGTCATGTTCACTTCTAGCTAGACAAGTATGGATTGCATCCCTTAAGTTCCATCTTGTTTGTTTAGAATATATACTCGCTATAGAGACTATAAATAGGTTCTTCTATTTGATATACATCATGTTTTGATTCATAGGTTCCATGGTTAGAGTGTTTAGAGTGAATTCAAAGTCCCTTATGAGTGAAGAATAGGCGGCTGTTGACAGGCAGCACACAGCTGTCGACAGGCCAGCCTTCCTGAACTCAGGAATAACTGGGACTGTGTGTATCTGTCGACAGCCCTCTTGTTGCTGTCGACAGATACCTACAGAGCCAGCAAATCTGAGCTCTGTCTGCTGCCATCTGTCGACAGCCCCTTCCTGGCTATCGACAGCACTTGTCCTGCCTTGTATTTCAGCAACTTTTTATGATAAAACTCTTGCTTAAACTTCACCATATTAGCCTACCAAGTTACCCCCCTAATTGCCTTAGTGTTTACTGTCATTCCATTGTAAAGATTACCCTTTGGTGTACCTTACTCACCCTTGAGTTATCCTTGAAGTTTTCAACTACGAATGACACTTCGTTGAGTCCATTCTCCTATATTCGGTAACTGAGTTCATATAACCTGATGTCTTGAGAGTTCAAAGGCTTGAACACCTTGTGAGACATGATAAACTAATGATGTTGACATTTATTGGGTCCTTGGACCCCACATGATTATTATGCCTGGCAGATAAGGCTGTTTCCTTCCTGGGGGGAGTGCCCGAATTCATCAGTGGCCGCGCGGGGGTGATAAGGACATCGTGGATGTTGGCATACATCAGTTCGTGTTTGATTAGTCATCATATCGTACTTGTGTGTGTGAATATGTCTGATTGTGAGTGGCCGCACAGGGGCAATGTGTCAGTGGCCGCGCGGGGGCAATGTGTCAGTGCCGCGCGGGGGCAAATTTGTTAGTGGCCGTGCGGGGGCATTGAGGACATCGAGATGTTTGGCATTGCATCAATACCTGTTTGATTATCATCATCATGATATCTGTCCTGTGAGAATATATATATGAGCTAGATTATGAGATTTACTGTGAATTTCTGAGCACTTTTTGTAATCCAGTACCATTGTTCCAATTTCATTATCGTGATAAGATACTTGTTTGTTCATCTTTGATATCAGTCAAGTCTTTTTCATTGATCATCATACCTTTAATCCTTTGATTTGAGAATTTGAATCCTACTGGGCTAGTTAGCTCACCAAATCCACTTTTCAGGTATCTACAGTTCTAGAAGGCGGAACTTCGGGATTTGT
The DNA here is from genome assembly GCA_014218235.1 of Colocasia esculenta. Taxonomy (NCBI): domain Eukaryota; kingdom Viridiplantae; phylum Streptophyta; class Magnoliopsida; order Alismatales; family Araceae; genus Colocasia; species Colocasia esculenta. Next base: position 137,713,683 of record CM024762.1, on the reverse strand, counting down.
GTGTGGAGAGACCATCCTTGACAACATTTTGTTGTTGAGATTGTAAACTGGAAATGTTGTAATATTCTTAGAATGACAACTGTAAAATTTTTATTTAGTAGAGCTTCTGAGCAAATTTATGCTCAATTAGTTCAATTTTACTCTTGATCCCTCTTGCGTTCACGTTCCGACATTTATAGATATACTAAATGACGGGACGTGACATAATGGTATCAGAGCATTAGTTCGATAACCTAGGGATAACTTGTGAGGATGGGTAGAAAGCCTGATGTTAAGCTAGATAAGTATAGTTGGATATAGATTGTATTGAGTATGAATGAAATTTAGAGGATTCTTTCTTTCTTTCATTCTTGCTTCTTATTCCTACACAAGAACTTCATAATTAAAGTGTTTACCATGTATACACACTTGAAACAACCATAGATGTGTTGTTCTATTTCTTGTAGCCATGCTTTAGCTAAAGTTTATGTTATGACTCAAGCATACTATGAAACTCATCCTATTAGAAGGAAGAAAATATTGTCAGGAAGTGTTGCACTCCTAGCTGTCATCTTTTATTTTCCATGCCATAATATATCCCTATTGTTCTACTTGTTTCCCTCATGGAAAGTGGTGTTTAGAACTGGAAACAAGACTCTTCTGATATTGTCAATTATGTAAAGATTCATATGAACACTTGGTAGAATTTTCGGTGGTAGTTTTACCACATTCCTGGAAGTTTAGATCACACCTGTCAACAGCCATAACTCACCTGTCGACAGGTCATGCTTCCAAAACCCAGAAATGCAGAACTGACAGTAGCTGTCGACAGATAGCCTTGATCTGTCGACAGATGTTCCTGGTCTGTCGAAAGCCGACTCTGGTATGTCGACAGATAGTGTCAGACCCCAGAAACTGGTTCTGGGAGGACAGTAGCTGTCGACAGCCACTTCCTAGCTGTCGACAGCCAGTCTGTGATGATTGGTCCTTCATCAGTCAGAAGTGTCAGCAGGTTCAGTCAGAAGGCACCCTATAGAACTGAAACACATACCTTATTTACATTCCATATCATTTAAGTAAATGTTATAATTTGATATAACATTTACTTAAGATATTGCATGTAAATAAGGAAGTACCCCCCATTTGAATCCAATAAAATATTAGAAAAATCATAACTCTTACCAATAAAAGTCACTCTCCCACCGAAGAAGAAAAACGCAATTTTTGCGATTCCATCAAAATAGCGTATTTCTAATTTCTCACAATTTGGCCTACCTAAAAATTTCATAATTCAAGTAAACCTAGTAGAATGATAAAAATTCAAGGTCCGGTGAAAAATGATAACACACATATGACTTCTCCAAGGGAGCCCTTTCCTACTGAAGGAAAAGTCAAACCTGTTCATCACTTAATTTACGTCAAAATGACTTTTGCTTGATATGTTATTATATCCAACTCTAAACAAGAATTAGTAAATGAATGATTCATCGATCATATAGATTTCATGACTATCCTCGTGATATATTCTTCCGTTGACTTTCCAATTTTCTTGGATTCTAAATATTATACCACTGAGATAGATTATTTAATCATTATCTACATCCATTCCTTACTAAACCAAGTAAGACTCTTTAATAACTTAAATGTGTTTAACACTCACATAATTGATGAATCAAAATTCAAGATTGTTTTTAATCTCACGAATCTTATACGCATGGTAGGATTAAATCTATTTATCTCTACTGAGTGGATAACCAAATGTGAGATTAGAAGAAAGAAAAAATAAAAAAAATCTACTGGAGTAATTTCTGAAAAAATGCAAGAATATGTAAACATTTTGTACTAAAGTTTGGATTTGGTCATATGATTCCTTAAACTCCTAATAGCATTTTCTTCAGGCTAGAGTTTATTGCATTCTTCTTCTAACTATAACATAAGATCAATTGTCTCTAAGTTGAGTTTAAATCTCAAAATTTTGCTTCAACTAATCAGTAGCTTGGCGTGTCAACGCACACAAACAAATTGATTTGGGACAGTAGGATGTTTTAGAAAAATCAACTCCATGTTTTCTAGACTTGACCTCAAGCAGGTGATCGCAGTTTTGATTAACTTAATTTAAATTTGTTACTCAGCCCGCGTAATGGGAGAAGAAGCACATTGGAAAGAGGTTCAACATGCAATGGACAACCTTGCTTAGTCCTTAGAACGGTAGTTCCCGTTGTTGATCAAGGAAAAATGAAGCTGTATAAAAATATTAATAGTCCAAACTCTCAAGAAACAATAAGTATTATAGTGTCCATACGGAAGAAGACAGTTCTCTCCAGTAATAGAGAAGTACCTGGCAAACAGAAGATGAAGCGGAGCAAAGAGAACAAAAGAGTAAGAAGGCCAACAAGCAAGCGAACATTAAGGCACAACTTAAGGAAGCTGTGCATGTTGTCACAATCAGGTCATGTCAAAGAGAACTATTGGCGGAAACTAGGAGTATGTTTAAAGTGCGGAAGTCTAGAGCATCGGATCTCAGAATGTCTTGTACTCTCTCAGAGCAAAGACAAGCGTTCAGGAAAACTTGAAGCCATAGGGAAAGTGACTGAAGCTATTAGAAGTAATTTCATGTATAAGTCAATAGGACTGGAGTATAGTGACAAATACTTGAGTTTAGTTGTTACAATATATCAAAACTTGGTAAGTTTTGCCGATCAATGTAACTTTATAAGGCTGACTATAGAATTCTGTAATAGAAATCTTATAGGATAAATAAAATTCTTGTTGTCTATCTCCATATCTTCACATTCATCATTCTTGTCATACATTATTACCCTTCCCAAGGGAATATGTATTTACATAACCCTCTAAGGAGTAAGGTTATTCCTTAGTGGGGGAGACTTTGAGTATATATACTACTGCCAGAGATAGAGAACATAGTAAAGGTCGTATCTAATTGAACCCATGATGACAATATTGCTCTTTATATCTAAAGATGCTAATATCTAGATTTCCATCAACTGACAATGTTATGATAAAAAATTATATAGAGATGTAAACATCATATGACATAATAACTATGACGGGATTGATGAACCTAATTTGGATTAAATAAATTTTAAAAGACTGAAAACTTACATCTTTGTGATCCATCCAAACTAGTCAAGGAGTTTGGAGGACCAAACTCTTTTCTTAGTAGGGGAGAGTGTAACGCTCCAAAAATTTTAAAGTGTTAAGAAAATATTAATAATGTGGTTATTATATATTAGTATTGTCATTAAATTGAAATAATTAGAATTTGGGTTTAATTATGGTAACATACGTTACCCCAGTGTCGTACACAGAGGTGCGCGCTCACAAGGCGACACCGATAAACTATAACGGAATAAGAATCCGAGAACACCATAATTTCCAGAAAAATGTGGAGATCTCAGAAATGTAAATATCCAAAATTTTAGACATATGGATTTCGGGATTAAGTCGACGCGACCATTTTTCGGGTGATTTTTCACCTACTGTAAAATAAATTATAAAAATTAAACTAAAATCATCATAATTAGTACGACCATCACATTAGTCTATGGTTGAAATTTAAACACAAACGGACGTCGTTTGAATACATTTACACAAGGATTATCGGACCAGCTGAATTATGGCCTACTTACGGGAAGGATTTTTAGGAGTTTTTCTTGCTGACGTATCCTGGGCTACGCAAGCCCATGTCATGGTAGGTTAAGGTCCTTACACTTGATGGCCGATGTGTGGGTGTGTGATTGTGTGCATGGATAGTGGTTGTGGGTGGTTAAAGGGGTTTTTACCCCAACACCCGGAAGCGTACGTGCCGTCATGCATGGAATGAACATTGGCTATAAATACACCCCCTCATTCTTCGTACCCATCTTTTTGACTCCTTCCCTATTATGCTGCTGCTGTGATTCACGAGACTTCAGTATGGGTGTGTAGCTGGAGTGGTTAGTTTACACTTTGTGCATCTCTTGGTCCTGTTCGAGATACTGTTGGAGCTGCAGTTGGGTGTAGTTGGGAAGCCAGTGAAGCAAACTTTAGTAATTGTTAGTGCTTCAACGACTTCCTCCTTTGCTTGTGGCCATCTTTCCATCTACTATACGTGGTGGATTGTGGATTTTTATACCAAAGGAAGAATTCAAAATCAGGTAGGATTCGATTCTCTTTCCTTCTCCTCTAACTCACGTTCTTGGACATGCTTTAGCGAACACTCTAGCACTATATGTATGTCTTGTTTTGCTGTAGAAGCTACTCTTTGAGTTCACATAATCCCTGTTTGGAAAGGATCTTCTTCCAGTATCATGTGGTAGTAGGTTCCTAGCTATCCATGTATAGGATTCATCTCCCTCTGGTTCAATTCGATTCTTCATATGTAACAAGGAATTCATGTTGAACGGATAAGTTGTTATACCTTTGATTCTCTATTTTCCTTTCAGTCATGATAGAATTATCTTTGTTGGAAAGGAACAACTTGGTTCCATTTTAGAAATCGATTCCTATCTTCTTCTTCTACCTTGATCCTTGTTCATGCTATAGTGTTATGTAGAAGTCTTAATATCTTTAGAACTATGTAAGTACCTCTGTTTAGTTGTTAGGTACTTCAAGACTTGATTTAGATATTTAAAAACCTGAGATAGAATGTCCACTTTCTAGGAATCTTTCCAACAAACTCTGATTATCATGACCATACTTTCAGTACCTTGTCATGTTCACTTCTAGCTAGACAAGTATGATTGCATCCCTTAAGTTCCATCTTGTTTGTTTAGCATATATACTCTCGCTATAGAGACTATAAATAGATTCTTCTATTTGATATACATCATGTTTTGATTCATATGTTCCATGGTTAGAGTGTTTAGAGTGAATTCAAAGTCCCGTATGAGTGAAGAACAGGCGGCTGTTGACAGGCAGCACACAGCTGTCGACAGGCCAGCCTTCCTGAACTCAGAATAACTGGGACTGTGTGTATCTGTCGATAGCCCTCTTATTGCTGTCGACATATACCCACAGAGCTAGCAAACCTGAGCTCTGTCTGCTGCCATCTGTCGCACTTGTCCTGCCTTATATTTCAGCAACTTTTTATGATAAAACTCTTGCTTAAACTTCACCATATTAGCCTACCAAGTTACCCCCCTAATTGCCTTAGTGTTTACTGTCATTCCATTGTAAAGATTACCCTCTTGGTGTACCTTACTCACCCTTGAGTTATCCTTGAAGTTTTCAACTACGAATGACACTTCGTTGAGTCCATTCTCCTATATTCGGTAACTGAGTTCATATAACCTGATGTCTTGAGAGTTCAAAGGCTTGAACACCTTGTGAGACATGATAAACTAATGATGTTGACATTTATTGGGTCCTTGGACCCCACATGATTATTATGCCTGGCAGATAAGGGCTGGTTCAGTCCTGGGGGGAGTGCCCGAATTCATCAGTGGCCGCGCGGGGGTGATAAGGACATCGTGGATGTTGGCATACATCAGTTCGTGTTTGATTAGTCATCATATCGTACTTGTGTGTGTGAAAATATGTCTGATTGTGAGTGGCCGCACAGGGGCAATGTGTCAGTGGCCGCGCGGGGGCAATGTGTCAGTGGCCGCGCGGGGGCAAATTTGTCAGTGGCCGTGCGGGGGCATTGAGGACATCGAGATGTTTTGCATTGCATCAATACCTGTTTGATTATCGTCATCATGATATCTGTCTTGTGAGAATATATATATGAGCTAGATTATGAGATTTACTGTGAATTCCTGAGCACTTTTTGTAATCCAGTACCACTGTTCCAATTTCATTATCGTGATAAGATACTTGTTTGTTCATCTTTGATATCAGTCAAGTCTTTTTCATTGATCATCATACCTTTAATCCTTTGATTTGAGAATTTGAATCCTACTGGGCTAGTTAGCTCACCAAATCCCACTTTTCAGGTATCTACAGTTCTAGAAGGCGGGAACTTCGGGATTTGTGTGTGGAGAGACCATCCTTGACAACATTTTGTTGTTGAGATTGTAAACTGGAAATGTTGTAATATTCTTAGAATGACAACTGTAAAATTTTTATTTAGTAGAGCTTCTGAGCAAATTTATGCTCAATTAGTTCAATTTTACTCTTGATCCCTCTTGCGTTCACGTTCCGACATTTATAGATATACTAAATGACGGGACGTGACATAATGGTATCAGAGCATTAGTTCGATAAACCTAGGGATAACTTGTGAGGATGGGTAGAAAGCCTGATGTTAAGCTAGATAAGTATAGTTGGATATAGATTGTATTGAGTATGAAATGAAATTTAGAGGATTCTTTCTTTCTTTCATTCTTGCTTCTTATTCCTACACAAGAACTTCATAATTAAAGTGTTTACCATGTATACACACTTGAAACAACCATAGATGTGTTGTTCTATTTCTTGTAGCCATGCTTTAGCTAAAGTTTATGTTATGACTCAAGCATACTATGAAACTCATCCTATTAGAAGGAAGAAAATATTGTCAGGAAGTGTTGCACTCCTAGCTGTCATCTTTTATTTTCCATGCCATAATATATCCCTATTGTTCTACTTGTTTCCCATGGAAAGTGGTGTTTAGAACTGGAAACAAGACTCTTCTGATATTGTCAATTATGTAAAGATTCATATGAACACTTGGTAGAATTTTCGGTGGTAGTTTTACCACATTCCTGGAAGTTTAGATCACACCTGTCAACAGCCATAACTCACCTGTCGACAGGTATCATGCTTCCAAAACCAGAAATGCAGAACTGACAGTAGCTGTCGACAGATAGCCTTGATCTGTCGACAGATGTTCCTGGTCTGTCGAAAGCCGACTCTGGTATGTCGACAGATAGTGTCAGACCCCAGAAACTGGTTCTGGGAGGACAGTAGCTGTCGACAGCCACTTCCTAGCTGTCGACAGCCAGTCTGTGATGAATTGGTCCTTCATCAGTCAGAAGTGTCAGCAGGTTCAGTCAGAAGGCACCCTATAGAACTGAAACACATACCTTATTTACATTCCATATCATTTAAGTAAATGTTATAATTTGATATAACATTTACTTAAGATATTGCATGTAAATAAGGAAGTACCCCCCATTTGAATCCAATAAAATATTAGAAAAATCATAACTCTTACCAATAAAAAGTCAACTCTCCCACCGAAGAAGAAAAACGCAATTTTTGCGATTCCATCAAAATAGCGTATTTCTAATTTCTCACAATTTGGCCTACCTAAAAATTTCATAATTCAAGTAAACCTAGTAGAATGATAAAAATTCAAGGTCCGGTGAAAAATGATAACACACATATGACTTCTCCAAGGGAGCCCTTTCCTACTGAAGGAAAAGTCAAACCTGTTCATCACTTATTTACGTCAAAATGACTTTTGCATTGATATGTTATTATATCCAACTCTAAACAAGAATAGTAAATGAATGATTCATCGATCATATAGATTTCATGACTATCCTCGTGATATATTCTTCCGTTGACTTTCCAATTTTCTTGGATTCTAAATTATTATACCACTGAGATAGATTATTTAATCATTATCTACATCCATTCCTTACTAAACCAAGTAAGACTCTTTAATAACTTAAATGTGTTTAACACTCACATAATTGATGAATCAAAATTTCAAGATTGTTAAATCTCACGAATCTTATACGCATGGTAGGATTAAATCTATTTATCTCTACTGGAGTGGATAACCAAATAGATTGGTGAAGAAAAGAAATAAAAAAAATCTACTGGAGTAATTTCTGAAAAAATGCAAGAATATGTAAACATTTTGTACTAAAGTTTGGATTTGGTCATATGATTCCTTAACTCCTAATAGCATTTTCTTCAGGCTAGAGTTTATTGCATTCTTCTTCTAACTATAACATAAGGATCAATTGTCTCTAAGTTGAGTTTAAATCTCAAAATTTTGCTTCAACTAATCAGTAGCTTGGCGTGTCAACGCACACAAACAATTGATTTGGGACAGTAGGAAGTTTAGAAAAATCAACTCCATGTTTTCTAGACTTGACCTCAAGCAGGTGATCGCAGTTTTGATTAACTTAATTTAAATTTGTTTACTCAGCCCGCGTAATGGGAGAAGAAGCACATTGGAAAGAGGTTCAACATGCAATGGACAACCTTGCTTAGTCCTTAGAACGGTAGTTCCCGTTGTTGATCAAGGAAAAATGAAGCTGTATAAAAATATTAATAGTCCAAACTCTCAAGAAACAATAAGTATTATAGTGTCCATACGGAAGAAGACAGTTCTCTCCAGTAATAGAGAAGTACCTGGCAAACAGAAGATGAAGCGGAGCAAAGAGAACAAAAAGAGTAAGAAGGCCAACAAGCAAGCGAACATTAAGGCACAACTTAAGGAAGCTTGTGCATGTTGTCACAAATCAGGTCATGTCAAAGAGAACTATTGGCGGAAACTAGGAGTATGTTTAAAGTGCGGAAGTCTAGAGCATCGGATCTCAGAATGTCTTGTACTCTCTCAGAGCAAAGACAAGCGTTCAGGAAAACTTGAAGCCATAGGGAAAGTGACTGAAGCTATTAGAAGTAATTTCATGTATAAGTCAATAGGACTGGAGTATAGTGACAAATACTTGAGTTTAGTTGTTACAATATATCAAAACTTGGTAAGTTTTGCCGATCAATGTAACTTTATAAGGCTGACTATAGAATTCTGTAATAGAAATCTTATAGGATAAATAAAATCTTGTTGTCTATCTCCATATTCTTCACATTCATCATTCTTGTCATACATTATTACCCTTCCAAGGGAATATGTATTTACATAACCCTCTAAGGAGTAAGGTTATTCCTTAGTGGGGGAGACTTTGAGTATAATATACTACTGCCAGAGATAGAGAACATAGTAAAGGTCGTATCTAATTGAACCCATGATGACAATATTGCTCTTTAATATCTAAAGATGCTAATATCTAGATTTCCATCAACTGACAATGTTATGATAAAAAATTATATAGAGAGTGTAAACATCATATGACATAATAACTATGACGGGATTGATGAACCTATTTGGATTAAATAAATTTTAAAAGACTGAAAACTTACATCTTTGTGATCCATCCAACTAGTCAAGGAGTTTGGAGGACCAACTCTTTTCTTAGTAGGGGAAGTGTAACGCTCCAAAAATTTTAAAGTGTTAAGAAAATATTAATAATGTGGTTATTATATATTAGTATTGTCATTAATTGAAATAATTAGAATTTGGGTTTAATTAATGGTAACATACGTTACCCCAGTGTCGTACACAGAGGTGCGCGCTCCCACAAGGCGACACCGAAAAACTATAACGGAATAAGAATCCGAGAACACCATAATTTCCAGAAAAATGTGGAGATCTCAGAAATGTAAATATCCAAAATTTTTAGACATATGGATTTCGGGATTAAGTCGACGCGACCATTTTTCGGGTGATTTTTCACCTACTGTAAAATAAATTATAAAAATTAAACTAAAATCATCATAATTAGTACGACCATCACATTAGTCTATGGTTGAAATTAAACACAAACGGACGTCGTTTGAATACATTTACACAAGGATTATCGGACCAGCTGAATTATGGCCTACTTACGGGAAGGATTTTTAGGAGTTTTTCTTGCTGACGTATCCTGGGCTACGCAAGCCCATGTCATGGTAGGTTAAGGTCCTTACACATTGATGGCCGATGTGTGGGTGTGTGATTGTGTGCATGAGATAGGTGGTTGTGGGTGGTTAAATGGGGTTTTACCCCAACACCCGGAAGCGTACGTGCCGTCATGCATGGAATGAACAATTGGCTATAAATACACCCCCTCATTCTTCGTACCCATCTTTTTGACTCCTTCCCTATTATGCTGCTGCTGTGATTCACGAGACTTCAGTATGGGTGTGTAGCTGGAGTGGTTAGTTTACACTTTGTGCATCTCTTGGTCCTGTTCGAGATACTGTTGGAGCTGCAGTTGGGTGTAGTTGGGAAGCCAGTGAAGCAAACTTTAGTAATTGTTATGCTTCAACGACTTCCTCCTTTGCTTGTGGCCATCTTTCCATCTACTATACGTGGTGGATTGTGGATTTTTATACCAAAGGAAGAATTCAAAATCAGGTAGGATTCGATTCTCTTTCCTTCTCCTCTAACTCACGTTCTTGGACATGCTTTAGCGAACACCTCTAGCACTATATGTATGTCTTGTGTTGCTGTAGAAGCTACTCTTTGAGTTCACATAATCCCTGTTTGGAAAGGATCTTCTTCCAGTATCATGTGGTAGTAGGTTCCTAGCTATCCATGTATAGGATTCATCTCCCTCTGGTTCAATTCGATTCTTCATATGTAACAAGGAATTCATGTTGAACGGATAAGTTGTTATACCTTTGATTCTCTATTTTCCTTTCAGTCATGATAGAATTATCTTTGTTGGGAAAGGAACAACTTGGTTCCATTTTAGAAATCGATTCCTATCTTCTTCTTCTACCTTGATCCTTGTTCATGCTATAGTGTTATGTAGAAGTCTTAATATCTTTAGAACTATGTAAGTACCTCTGTTTAGTTGTTAGGTACTTCAAGACTTGATTTAGATATTTAAAAACCTGGAGATAGAATGTCCACTTTCTAGGAATCTTTCCAACAAACTCTGATTATCATGACCATACTTTCAGTACCTGTCATGTTCACTTCTAGCTAGACAAGTATGGATTGCATCCCTTAAGTTCCATCTTGTTTGTTTAGCATATATACTCGCTATAGAGACTATAATAGATTCTTCTATTTGATATACATCATGTTTTGATTCATATGTTCCATGGTTAGAGTGTTTAGAGTGAATTCAAAGTCCCGTATGAGTGAAGAACAGCGGCTGTTGACAGGCAGCACACAGTGTCGACAGGCCAGCCTTCCTGAACTCAGGAATAACTGGGACTGTGTGTATCTGTCGATAGCCCTCTTATTGCTGTCGACATATACCCACAGAGCTAGCAAACCTGAGCTCTGTCTGCTGCCATCTGTCGCACTTGTCCTGCCTTATTTTCAGCAACTTTTTATGATAAAACTCTTGCTTAAACTTCACCATATTAGCCTACCAGTTACCCCCCTAATTGCCTTAGTGTTTACTGTCATTCCATTGAAAGATTACCCTCTTGGTGTACCTTACTCACCCTTGAGTTATCCTTGAAGTTGTCAACTACGAATGGCACTCCGTTGAGTCCATTCTCCTGTATTCGGTAACTGAGTTCATATAACCTGATGTCTTGAGAGTTCAAAGGCTTGAACACCTTGTGAGACATGATAAACTAATGATGATGACATTTATTGGGTCCTTGGACCCCACATGATAAGGCTGGTTCAGTCGGGGGGAGTGCCCGAATTCATCAGTGGTCGCGCGGGGGTGATAAGGACATCGTGGATGTTGACATACATCAGTTCGTGTTTGATTAGTCATCATATCGTACTTGTGTGTGTGAAAATATGTTTGATTGTCATTGGTCGCACGGGGGCAATGTGTCAGTGGCCGCGCGGGGGCAAATTTGTGAGTGGCCGTGTAGGGGCATTGAGGACACCGAGATGTTTGGCATTGCATCAATACCTGTTTGATTATAGTCATCATGATATCTGTCCTGTGAGAATATATATATGAGCTAGATTATGAGAGTTACTGTGAATTTCTGAGCACGTTTTGTAATCCAGTACCAATGTTCTAATTTCATTATCGTGATAAGATACTTGTTTGTTCATCTTTGATATCAGTCAAGTCTTTTTCATTGATCATCATACCTTTAATCCTTTGATTTGAGAATTTGAATCCTACTGGGCTAGTTAGCTCACCAAATCCCACTTTTCAGGTATCTACAGTTCTAGAAGGCGGGAACTTCGGGATTTGTGTGTGGAGAGGCCATCCTTGACAACATTTTGCTGTTGAGATTGTAAACTGGAAATGTTGTAATATTCTTAGAACGAGAACTGTAAAATTTTTATTTAGTTGATCTTCTGAGCAAATTTCTGCTCAATTAGTTCAATTTTACTCTTGATCCCTCTTGCGTTCACGTTCTGGCATTTATAGATATACTAAATGACGGGACGTGACAGGCAGAGCACCAGCGTCCTGGTGGTGAGTTGTAGTCGCTCCCCATTCCCGTGTGGAAGTGGGAGCACATCACCATGGACTTTGTTTCTAGCTTACCTCGTACTTCGCAGGGGCACGACAGCGTTTGGGTCATCGTCGACAGGCTAACGAAGATAGCTCGCTTCCTACCAATCAGAGTAGCATGGTCAGTGGACAGACTTGCGCAGTTGTTTATGGACAAAGTGGTGCCTTTGCACGGAACCCCGATCTCTATTGTCTCAGATAGAGATCCGAGGTTCACTTCTCGTTTCTGGCACTGCTTTCAGCGTGCACTTGGCACTGAGTTGAGGTTGAGTTCCGCCTACCATCCACAGACAGACGGGCAGTCAAAGAGGACCATACAGACCCTCGAGGACTTGTTGAGAGCGTGTTGCCTAGACTGGGGCGACACGTGGGAGTCGCACCTTCCCATGGTGGAGTTTTCGTATAATAATATCTTTCACTCCAGCATCGGGATGGCACCCTACGAGGCTCTGTATGGTCGACCGTGCAGGACACCGTTGCACTGGCATGAGGTTGGCGAGAGGCAGTTGCTGGGTCCAAAGTTGGTGCAGCAATGCGCAGACACCGTGAGGCTGATCAGATAGAGGTTGCAGACAGCGCAGAGCAGATAGAAGAGCTACGCCGACGTCCGCAAGAGGCCACTTCAATTCGAGGCCGGTGACCGTGTGTTTCTTCGGATCTTGCCCACCAAGGGCATTCTCAGGTTTAGGAAGAGGGGCAAGCTCAGCCCGAGGTTTGTTGGCCCCTTTCCCATCCTGGAGCGGGTTGGTGAGGTCGCTTACAGGTTGGCTCTTCCGTCTGAGTTGGCAGGTGTCCACGACATCTTCCACGTGTCGCAGTTGAGGAAGTACATGTCAAATCCGTCGCATGTACTCGACTACTCGCAGTTAGAGGTTGCTCCAGACCTGTCCGTGTCGGAGTACCCAGTCAGCGTGGTAGACCGCAGGGTGCAGCAGCTTTGCAGGAGGCAGATCCCGCTCGCAAGGTGGTTTGGGAGCACCGCAGCGGTGGCGAGGCCACTTGGGAGCGTGAGGACGAGATGCGGGAGCAGTTTCCTTACTTGTTCGAGTGACAGGTACTTTGTTTACCCTCTTTTTCTCTAGTTTCGCCCTTAATTTCGAGGACGAAATTGTTTTTTTGTTGGTTAGATTGTAACATCCCATTTCCCTTGTGGGTTAGCTCTCTCGTCTGTGGTCGCAACATGTCGACCCGTCACCTTCTAAAGGCGATGGAGGTGACCGTTGCGTTCTGAATGAGAACGCACCGGCCGCCCGTGTCGCGACAGGGCTCTGACAGCAGACTGTACTTTTGTCATTTTGTTGTCTGAACGGTGGAGACACGTGTCGTCACGCATGCTGAAACGTGACTTACTGGTCCGTCGCAATTAGATGTCAGCGTTGCATGCATGCCACGTGGTGGCTTTGACCGTCAGTGTCGCAGGTGCTTCCAGATCGCGATGTAGGTGGGTGTTGCGTTAGCATTTCTAACGCGACGACCAGGTCCATCGCATTCTCAATGCTTGTGGTTAAGTTGCTCAGCCGAGAGCACAGCCCCATTTCGCCTGTTGTTTTGTGTTTTCTTCCTCTGACAATCTCCCTTGTGCTTGGTGCTCCGTGGGGAGCTTGGAAGGGAGTTTTGCTTGGCTTGGATTGGTAAGTGTGTGGATTGCCTTGTGTGTGGCTTTGGTAATGGTTGAGGTTTCCTTCTCCTTTTCCCTTCCTCACTGTGCATTGTCCTTCACTCTGTGGTGCATGCTCCTCTCCATCGACTCATGAAGGGGGTAGTGCTCGGCTCGTGGACGGCGGCTCTTGGAGAGTTGGAGCTCGGAGGTGGAGGGGTGCTAGCCTACGAGAAGGCCCTAATTGGGTGGATCTTCATATTGAGGTAGGGACTCCTCACCCTCCACCTAGTTCTAGCATGCTAGGACCCAAATCCTCCTTCTCCAAGCCTAGAATCCATGTCTAGAATGTGCATTATGTTCCTTGTAACATGTGGTTTTCCTGAGGAATGATGGTTGTGTGGTTTTCATGCTTGGAATGGGTATGTTGTAATGAGGGTTTCATGTTGTGCATGTGAGGATTTGAGTGTAGCCCTGCTTTCCTTGACATGCATGAGGTTTCTTAAGGGTGGTTTGGTGTTAATTAAGCTGCTTCCATCATGTGGCATGCTCCCCTCCCCTTTTTGTACGTTTTTGTGAAGTTTTGGGTTGTTGCTGGAGCCTTTGTATGGCTCCGGCTGAGGTCGCGATGGAGATCCCAGTCGCGACCTGGTCGCGACGTATCGTCACGTCGCATTCTCTCTAAACGCACCCCAACACCCGTCGTGTTTAGAGACACAACGGGTACGTGGCGGCGTTCAGGAGTTTGGGGTTCTGTCGGAACGCGACCTCCATCTCCGTCGCGATAGCATCGCGACGGGGTACGTGTCACGTTCGGATGAACTAGTTTGGTTGCGGCGCCCTTAGCCATCGCGTTCTTATCGCGACAGGTTCAAGGGTCGCCTTCTGGTTCTTGTCGCGACTAGTAGGGTCATCACATTCTGATCGCGATGTATCGCTGCATCACCTCTCTGACCGAGAGGGACTGGCGACAGGTTTGACATTCCGCTTCCGCTGCGACTCGGTTTTCTTAGCACCTGTGCTGTTCCTAGTGCAGTACTACTCTAGTCTCTTCGCCCGGTGCTAGGAACTTGAGGGCTTGTCCACGAGATAGGTTGTTACTGTTACCTGGGACCCCCATCCCCATGCGTATGTTAGAGGGAGTTCTCCGGGTGGTGGGCGTGCTCGAGTCACGGACTATGAGCGGAGGGGAAAACGGTGGGGACAGCGGCGTAGAGTCATTTGTAGAGCTCTCTTAGCTGGGTCTGGGTCGCCGAGGTAGTTGTGGCGCTCTTTCGGTGCGGACCAGCTAGTCCTTTCTCACTGCCTCACTCTATGTGGTTCCGGAACCATTTAGAGGGGCCAGGCGTGGGACCGTAGTCTAGCCAGACTACGGCAGTTGTGGTTACTTTAGTTCTGCATCTTACTCCGACGGAAGGTGCTAGACATGGACCGTTGGTCGAGGGTAAGGCACGTGGCGCACCTGAACGGCTGACTAGTGTAGCGTTCTATAGCTAGTGTCTTGTCCGGGCAGTGGTCCTGCTGTCCGTGTTACAGCCTTGGGTTTCTTTGGTGCGGTGTTTTACACGGGTTTTCCGGTCTCGACGTGTAGCCTAGACCGACGACCGTGTAGTTTCTTTTAGTCTTCCGCACTTGACTCTGTTTAGTAGAATAGAATTTACTACTTTATTTAGTTACTGCACTTAGTTCTATTCTGCTGTTAGAACCAGTGGGAGATTGGTAGTCCCTACTGGGCTTCTTCGTAAAGCTCATGCCCTCTTTTGCAGGTGAGACTTCACATCGGTTCTCCCCGTGGCGGACTGAGGAGACGGGGCCGTAGTAGACGGCGTCCCCAGTGAGTAGTGTTCCCCAGCTTGTGTACTTCACCCTCGGGGTATGCCCTTAAGGGACGTGTTCTTTCCCTTTATTTCAGCACTTGTACTTTATTTACTTTGGGACTGTACTAGACTGTTACTCAGCGTTAGACTCTTTTCCTTCACATGTCATACATTTTAGTGTGTTTGTTGTTATTTATCTCTATTACATATCTTGTTAGACCGATCTGTTAGCCCTTCCGGGTCTCCGGACCTGTGGGCGGCGGTGTCGATGTTCAGATTCTTGGTGGGAGTCGAGGGTCCGGGCACCGGGGCCGTTACAGTTGTGTCGGTCGCGGTTCACTTTGAAAAGCAATGGTGCAAGCCGTCGCAATTCAACTCCTTAAATCGCGACGACTGGTGTTGCCGCGATTCACCCTCTTCCCTTCTCCGGCCCAATGGCCTTCCTCCTCCTCTCCCTCCTTACAAAACACGAGGGGTAGGGTTAGGGCACTCACTATATCACCTTGTGGGGGAGCTTCGCACCCTCTCCTCCCTCACCAAAGTCATCCACCCGGTCCTTCTTCTTCTTCCTCCATCGCCGTCGTTGCCCCTTCCTCCTCCGCCGCCGCCACTGCCGCCAGTGCCGCCTCCTCCTCCTCCATCGCCGCCGCCAACTCTTCCCCCGCGGCGATGAGTTCCTCCACCATCAGTCGCGTGGTCGTCCCCGGTGTCTCTGCCTCCGTTATTGCCCCCAGCGCCATCGACCTTTCTTCTTCCTCCGTCGAACCCCCTTAACCCTGCCAGCGCTTCGTCGCCATCTTCTTCATCAACGGCGAGAGAGAGAGAGTAGAGAGATGGGAGAGATCAGAGACGAGGGAGTGTGAGAGACGTGGGAGAGCCGAAAGGAGAGAACGGAGGGGATCTCAGGTGTTTTAAGCTTCCGAAACTAGTTTAAAATGCGACGGACATAGGCGTCGCGAATTTGAAGCATTCATTTAATACGCGACAGAGGCCATCGTCGCGATTCAAAGAGTCATCATTGCCCCGGCACTAAGTTTAAGGCGTGTAATTTTTTAATTTTGAAGTACAATTGAAACACGACGGGGACGATGGTCGTGATTTAGTGTTAAGAGCAACAGTCTTAGTGGTCGCGGATCATGTTGATAAACACGACGCCTGTGTCCGTCGCGATTCAAGAAGCCCACCCGAGGGCCAATTTTGAGGAAAAAATCTAAGTGGTTTGGATGATACAATCATGTAAGAAAGTGCAATTTGTCCGTGTAAAGGAGGCAATTCAATTATCATTAGTGATTTAATTTCGGCGTTTACAAACGACCACTTTGGGCCGGATTTTCATGAGATCTTTTACATAGGACATCCACTCTTCCTCCACCTCCTCCACATGTGGGACAGATCGTCTGAAAGAGCAGACCTTCCACAGCACTTTGATGGTGTCCGCCTCCTCTCTGTCGTTGTTGGTACCAATTTCCCGCTTCTTGCTCGCCAGTAGATGAGACGGTCCCTCGAAGTTGCGCCGTGGGAGTCCAAGTTGGGAGAGGCAGCGGTGCAGGTTGTAGAGTACGAACTCGGTTGCCTCAATCAGTCGCAACTCCACATCGGGTGTTAGCCGCGTCCGTAGGTTCTTGGCTAGAAGAGGCGTTGGGGTACAAGTGAACGCATTCTTGGGCATGCTTCGGAGATGATCACGTCAATCTGCCTGCGTTGTGAGTTGTGACACGTGATTTGTCATGCGCCCTTCTAAGCCCACCAAGCCGTCCATATGACGAAGCGGACTCTTGCAGAAGATGCGGGATGAGCTAGTGGCCTCATTATTCACATCAAACTTAAAGTGCAAGTCAGTCCAAAGTGAATAAAAGCATGGATCCATAGGGAGGCCTACCCAAGCTCGCCGTTGTTAGTCCGTTGTAGAGGAAGGCTAGCACCGCCGGTCCCTGTAGCACCCCGGAAATTTTAATTACATATAAATTTAAATAAATGGAAATAAATAATTTCCATAATATCAGAGTATTTAAAACATACGTATCATTATCGTATGTGCTAAAACACATCAGAAAATTCTGTAAAAATTATAAATTAACCCCAAACATTATTACTAAATATTTCACAAAGAAATTTGTGCCAAGAAAAATCAGATTAGCCAAGTTCAAAGTGTTTTGCGACTTATTATCGTAATTCATGAATAAGTCGAAAAATCATTATCACACGTACTGGGATGAGTCAGAAAATTTAATAAAAATCATATACGGACTTCAAATAATATCCTCTAATGACCCATTAAGAGATTTAGGTCAATAAAAATCATTTGGGCTAGGTTTAAGAGTTATTGTGATCGATTATCCAAATTAGGAAACAAGTCGGAAAACCGTTAACACGGAAATACGACGCAATCAAAAATTAAATAAAAGTGTTGGAGAGATTTCCAACATTATATATTAATGACCCAATATCATAATTGGGTCAATGGACCACATATGGGCCAAAAATCAAATGAAGCAAGAAAATGCATAGAAATTCGCAACTTTAATTAAGCTGAAATTAGAAATAGATAATTAGAGTTGAATTGGGAAGAGATCTTGTATTCTTGGCAACCCAATTCGTGATTAACTATGGTGGGAGGTTTCCTAAAGCCTCACACACTCTAATGGAGGAAGAAATCCTCAAATTATGAAACTAGTATGTCAAAACCGCAACTTAGCTTTCCTTGTCACAATAGGACTCCTAAAACCCATAGATACTTAAATACTCTCCACCAAACCCTTGGGGATGAGTTTACATCTTGTTGGGGTCGTGTGGAGGAGTTCTTGGTGGCTAGGGAGCAGGAGATCGCCCACACCAAGCCGTTCTTCTTCCCCTTCTCGTCTGCTGCGACCTGCACAAACCGTCCACTTGAAGTTGACCAAATGTGAGCCAAACGATAACCAAACCTTGAAAGGCCTATAGCCCTGGAAATAGGGTCAAGTCTACGTTCTAACCCAAGTGGAATGCCCAAATTCCATGCAGTATACACGGAGTATTAAGCGTTTTCCTCCAAGTGGTCTGAACACGGGTTTTCTGGAAAAATGGGACTTCTTCAACCCATAAGGTAGGTTTTCTCGGGACAAACCTTAACATATCCTATACCAATGTGTGGATCATCAAGTTAAATTTCATTTCCCGCTGGTTTCATCGAATTCCAATTAGTAGATTTTGAATTATAAGCGTTTTCCCCAAGTCGCGCACTGTCAGGGCTTTTCCCGTTCATTATATGTTGCATGTGATTCAAGACTGAATTAGAGCAAACACACAACATGAAAGTTTTTCTAATAGTTATCCTAGTCATGTTTTATGTTGAACATTTTGTCTAAATGTCAACAGTTAGAGAGTTATATAGCAAAAGGGTCGCTGCATGATATTGCGTTTTCAGGTTGCACTTGGCTTTTACGTTGTGTCAAATTATCATGCATCTCGAGGTCGTTTAAAATCATTTAAAAATCATAGTCTGTATCTATTCCATGTTCCCAACAACTTTCATGATGAGACTTTTGTCTTAAAAGCCCTAATTATTTCGGCATCATACCTTGCAAAGTAAATCTTACATTTGACTGTTCTCAGTCTTCTATACCTCATGTTAGACTTGATCAAAGCCTGTCGAAACCATCACTGTTTTCAAATTCTGATTTACTGGAAGCACCCTTGCATGTCTAGGTTGGTATAAAACTAGTTTCGTGATTTTTCATGCACTGTACAATTTGTTCTCTATTTTTGAAGCATCCTATGTCAATATAAGGCAGTTCTGGACCGCAATCCAAGAACGTCTTTTCTCTGTCGGATTTAGGCGCAGACCCTGTGAACGCGACGGCCCGATAGGCCGCGTTCTGAGGTCTTGTTGCGATAGTACACCCGTCGCATTTTGAACGCGACGAGCGCCCCGTCGCTATCTCTCTGCCTGATCTGACTGCCTTGTCACATTCTGTACATACCCTTGTCCCGTTCTGTCCCGACCCCGTCGCGACCCTTACTGGGGTGTGTCGTGTTCTCAGAATTTTGTGTGAAACACCACTTATTTCTTTTGCAAAACTTACCACTATACCCGAGGTCTGTTTAACATGGTGTTTAATGTGTAAATTGCATGTTTTTGGTCCGGTCATTACATGATGGTTATTTAATGGCTTAAAAGTGATTAACCCAGTTAAAAACTATAATTACATGAACAATATTCTAATTATTCTCTTAATGACATGATCATTCATGAAACTTGTGATTCGCTGTTGTTACTGTTCTAGCTTGATTAAAATGATAATTATTATCTTAAAATCGTGCAAACCCATGTGTAGTTAAATGCATTGTTCATTGCATGCCATCATGTTAAGTGCTTTCCGCGAGTTTGAAATCGATGGTTTGTGAATTGACACGTGTACATCACTATACACTTGCACTACTAGGCAGCCCTTTCTTGGGGATTTAGAAACTCTCTACCGGTCATTCCGAATCGGTAGACTAGTGACTTTTTCTCCAAGGCCTCCGTAAATCTCCTCTGACCATGGATTCCCACATGGCCGATGAGTTGGTTGTACCATTGAAGTTCCCTGGAGATAGCGTGCACTTCCTTTATCTTCTTGTTCTCGTGAGTGTGATTTACAATCTAGACTAAAGCCATTAATGTAAAGATTGAACAAAAGTATAAATCGTACCGCTATGCTGCCGAATTTATCGCTTGACCATTGTTGTCATGAAATCATGTTCAATTTAATTATTTCTTGTTCTCATCATCATCATGAATATGACATTACACATGCTTACTTATTGAAACTCTCATTGGCCATTATTAATGATTGTGGGTAACTACATTTAAAATTTAAGTGAGATGCTGACCGGGCACGGCGAGTGTCCAAGGGCTTCAGTCTAGCCCCAATGACGGAGAGTCATAAATATACTGTTAACCATGTGGTATAATGATTACTGGCGTTGCATCTGCGCTGGGAGTCGTGCGTGCGTGTTGAATGATAGATACAATAACCACATACACGTGTCCTAGTGTACATTCTTGATGGATCTTTTCTTGGTGTACATTAGTGTCTACGTGCCTGATTAGTGTTACATGATCGTGCTCGTACGTGCTTGCTTGCTTGCGTGATATGACCATCCTGCATTTATTGCAATTAGTGGTATCTTGCATTCTTGAAAGCTATTGACATCAAGTGAAATCTTGCGTGCTTATACAAAGCGATCTATTGTTAGTTCTATCTTGTTATCTTGTTCTAGATCTTGTTCTATCGTGATCACTCTATCTAGCTTGTTCATTTATCATGTTTTAACGAGTTTTATCCGTACATGCATATCATGACATTCATCGTGCTTACCTAGTTCTAAATGTTAATCACTTATATCATTGCCCGCACATTGAGATATAAATCCTACTGGGCTAGTTTGCTCATCCCCTACTTTTACCCAATCTAGGTGACTATGAAGTTCAAGAGGAAGAGCAAGTCGAGGATGGGAATGCGTCCGAGTGATGAGCGTTCCATTATGAGTCTATCTATAGTTAGTTTATTTTGAGTGTTAGAACAATGTAGTAGGAAGTGAGGTTTATGTACTTTTTTCTTTTATTGAGCCTTAGTCCTATAATAGTTTTCATTTGGAATATAATGAGTTGAGATTTGAATAAAAGATTAGTTGAGTTCAATATTTGGGCCCTATGATGATGTATGTTGTTATATATTTAGTGCGTGCTAACTAGAGGCTTATTTACCGACTGTTCACGTCTCGAGATATCGACTCGAATTGTTCCGCATTATTATTAATATCCGCTGCATAACGCTCGGGACGTGACAGTCCCAGTCTCTCTCCCTCCCATATGCCGCACACCGCGCTTAGTTGGTCCTCTTCAAGTGTGTTGTCTATCGATGGAAAGAGGAGTGCACCTGCCAAGCATATGGCGAATCCTCTCATCACTTTCTCCGGTCTCTCGTCATCCACCACCTTTGGTATATCTATCATCGTCCAAATCGCCAATTGTTGCAGATTTATACCTTTTCCGGTTTGGATATCTTGGTCCGCCCTTGCATCCATGAAGCTCTCAAGCACCGCCTTGCTTGTATAGCTCCTCAGCATGATTGCCATCTCGTCCTCGTCACCTCTTCGCATCCACTTCAAGCCTAGCAAAATTTCGACTTCTTCCAATATGATGGTTGCTTCTAAGGTCTTAAAGAGGAAGGTGTGGGTTTGAGGATGCCATAGCTCAACCAAAGCCCCCATGGCCGCCCAATCAAGGTGAATCTCATGGTATCTTTAGGCATGGACGGCTAGGTTATTGATTCCCCACCTAGAGAGTATGGCTTTCATGTCCAAGCTAATGAAGGAGGTCAATTTTTGAAGCCATGGGAGACGCATGTACCTCCTGTTGCCTGGGAAAAGTGGATAATCCTATAGGAGATATGCATGGATAGATATGTGCATGTGCATGGTTTAGTTTGATATGGCCATAAGTAGAAGTGGCATATGGGTGAGGGTCATGATGAGAGTGGGTGGCGCATGGAAGTTTGAAGGGAATGATAGGTTCAGCCATGGTGTTGGGTTTAGAAGAAAGAGGAAGAAAAGGAAAAGAAAAATAGAAGAAGAAGAGCAAGAATAAGATGAATACATGAAGAACAAATCAAAACAAGATGAATTTAATCACTTCAACTCACCAACTTGGCTTGGATCAGCTTGCAAATATGACCATCTATCTTGCTTAGCCTCATAAAACTTTCATTCTTGGCCTCTTGGAGGAAGGAGCTCCTGCATAATCCATGATCTTCTTGCTTCTCTCCTCCTCTTCTCCTTCTCTTTTGGTTGCTAGCTTCAAATATGAACTTTAGAGAGGTTAAGAAGCATGAGAAGAGCAAGGATGGGGTGTTTTTAAACCTCCATGGCCGCACAAGTCCGGAGGCAAGCCCAAAGAATGGCAAGGAATGCAAAACATGCAAGGAAATCAAGCCTCGGGTGGAAGTTCAAAATCACGACCGACACATACATCGCGATTCAAGCGTCTCACACCGACTTCCATTGCGACTGGTGAAGGTAAATCGCGACCACTTAGGTCGTCACGATTCAGGTAAGTGAAACGCATCCACATACCCTGTCGTGATTTCAAGCAACATTTATTTTGATATTTGTGTTCCATGATTTGTTGCTTGTCAATGCTAATTGGTCTTTGAGCACAGGTTTTGGATACACGTCTCTTGCCGTACATTTCATGATCATCTTTAGCGAATCCCCAATATCCGATATCGTATCATTGCATTGTACCATATATTATACTTTATTAGAGCATATCAAGGACTTTGAGGCTCTGATGAATCTGAAATTTGAGTTCCCCTCCTTCGCCAAAAATAGTGATAATTTTAGAGGATTCTTATGACTTGGATAGGCCGTTACGCTTTGCAAGAAGGATGACGGATCCCATATGGTGTCTTGACTTCGGCATCGTAATTATATTATCCTTGGTTATTTTATATTTTTTTATTTTAATCTTTTTCTTTTAGCCCAACATGCATCATGTAGGACTTTGAGCTCACTTCCGGAAGATTACTCTCGTGCTTAACTGAAGAGAACCACTTATTCTAAATTCCAGTTAACATGAAATATTCCATTCCGAGTCAAGTATTCAATTCACCTTGTTGATGTTTGAAGATCATCTTTTGAGAAATTCCTTGTTTTGGATTCCTATATCAATTCATCTATTTTCCCTATAGATCCACCTTGGCTGCAGCACGTCCACAAGCTGGTAAACGCTCCTCAATGGTGGAACCTGCCGGATTGTGTCCATAGGTACTTCCCCGACGCTGGAAGTTGATCTCTCTCCCTTTCGTGCCCATGTGCACAACCTTTCCCTTCGTCCAAACATTGAGTATCTCCTGAGATTTTCTACAAACCGCTTCACTTTGAATTAAAGAACAACTCCTGTCATATGTTTTTGAGGCGTGTCTCATCACACCTTGGTGTCTACTTTTCAGTCATTTCCACTTCAATTCACTACATTTCATTACTTTCACTTCGTGTCATTTCGCTCCATTTCTTTGCAAAGCAGACGCCAAGGTGAGACAGCTGTAGACATGCCATTTTGACAATATATCGAGTACATTTCATGTTATACCGCAATGCCTCAAAGTGGCTCTTTTCATTTAACCTCTTGAGTGATTTTCCCATTTTTTCAGATTTTTTTAGGATTTTCAGGAATTTTTCTAGGGCTTTTTGAAGGGGTCTGTTGTGCATAGTGATTCGCGACGGACACAGTGGTCGCGGTTTAGGATGTTTTATCAACTACGTGTCAAACTGTCGTGTATCACACTTCCTTTTTTGGCGCTTACCACATTTTGAATCGCGTCCATCAGGGTTGTCGCGTTTAAGAGTTTCCAATTTCGAATTATGGTAAATTTTAAAATTATTTTTGGAAAGATTTTCTTGCTATTAGAATCACGTCCACATGGTCCGTCGCGTTTCTGACCTTCCATCATATAAAGATCGACTCCTTTCAGAAGATCGATTCTGTCTAAATACGCGACCATTCATGTCGTCGCGATTCAATATTTCCATTTATTAATTTTGGAAAGAATCAATCGGTATTGGAAGTGTTTGAAATGCGTCGGGTTATGTCGTCGCGATTCTAAAACCTGCTATAATCGATGTTTGGAAAGGCTTAATCAGAGCAAGTCGATCTTTAGAAACGCGACGCTTTAGTTGGTCGCGATTCACTTAAATAGGCGACATCTGTGTCCGTCGCGATTCAGGAAAATTTCTTCTATAAAAAGACCCCCGAGGCTATGATTTTAGACACACCCCAAGTATTACGGCGAAGCCCTGCCGCATTGGAGACTCAACTTCCGAGGTAAGAAGGAGAACTCTCACTTCCAAGCTACTTCAAGCATCCATTCTTCAGAGTTTGTCTCTCCATCGTTTCATGTGCATTGGAGTGGGGAGGGGGAGCCTCTTCCATTCCATCCAAGCGTAGCAGCGGGCTCATTCTGCCAAACTCTTCTTCCCCTTTCTCACTTCTTTTAATTCATTTTTAGTGCATTCACACTTCATATTTTCACACACACACACACATCATTTCCATCACACCCAATCTTTAGGGGTTGAACACCACCTCCACAAGGTGTGTTCAAGCCCATGCAACTGCATTTCTCATATATTTCTTTGAATTTGGTTCTACACGCCACATTCTAATCTTTTTTTCACTTGTTTGTTTGTTTTCTCCATTTTTGCAAGGTCACCAAGCAGTTAAAATCTTCTCTGCCGGCCGGCCAGTTGGAGGAGTAGAAGTCAACCCACCCCCTTTCATCTCTCATGATCTTTAGGTGAAGGTAAGTACTCTCTCCGCCTCTTACCTATCTCCTTCGGTACCCTCGCGTATCTGACGATCACACATTTTCCTCCTTGTGCACACACGCACTCACTTCCCTTTTCTTCTCCCTAATACGTCTACATGATTTTTCTTTTTTTAATTATCTTTTTGTGGAGTGTTTGGAGCGAAAAACACATGATTCACAAGTATCAACCAACATAAGTCTCTCTAAGGACACAAACCTTTCAAATAAATATTATCTTATAAAAGGGTAGAGCAAGAGGGGGTATTTATAAGAGAAAAATCATAGTGGGGTTTTTGAAACGAGTTGGATTGGGAGGCGTGTCACTCTCAAAGTCACACTGGAACATGGCAATGAGCAAAACATCACCTGCGTTATGTTTAGCAATCCAATATTTGATACCCAACCCCCTCAAATATTTAACTTTTCTAAAAAAAAAATTGATGCTACTATGTCAGGCATATATACAGATCATGGACTTCACTATATATTTTATCTTCGAATCTGCAAAACTTAAATGTTGAGATTAAGAAGTTCCAGATTATATGCACGGGTCCACAACTCATATAAATCGATATGTGACTAACCCTCCAACATTATAATAAGGGAAAGGAGGAACCAAAATTTTTGGATATGTTATCTAGTCGTGATATCGCATTTTATTGCTACCTTTTTTTTTTAATTTTGACCATTCAATTTATGTATCAATATTATTTGATGGGAATTCTCTAAAGTCACTTTTTGTTGTCAGTTTTTAAAGTTGTAGTCAGAGACGGAGAAGATTAGAGCTTTGAATATTATTAAGTCTAGCGATATTAAGGTATATACTGCCGCATTTTATTTCCATTTATTGCTGTCACTCTTTGTTGGACAAATATGATTAGGTTGAGGCATATTACAACATCACATTTTTATCATCTCATTTCTTTCTTGTTGCCTAGGTAGATCATTGAATTTAAGTTAATCACCACACCTCTTCAATTTCAAAATAGATAAATGATATAAGTACGAGGATAAAGTGTGAAATTATAATATTCTTAGGATTTGATTGTAATTTTATTCATTCACGTACATGCACACTTGGACGATCACCAAGTGACAAGATTTTTGAGTTTCACATGGTGCACTTGGGTCAATGTCTAACTTCCCTTTGTTTAATTTTCATATGAGAAATATTTAGTGTCTTTTAAGAAGAGTAATAAAAGTGATGTAGATTATGGCTCCAAATAGTTCTATTGGTTGATTGAGAGAGGGAGAGAGAGAGAGAGAAGTCATTCAGATTTTTAACTAATAAAATTACTTGAAGACAATTGACATCATTTTTATTACCTTAATTTATTGAAGAGCACTTAGTATTTTTCTTTTCATATATATGTGCATACTCTTAAAATACATCAAAATTTTATATGTACCCTTGAAATTTTCGCCTCATCAAATATACATCATATTTGAATATATTATTTTCATAAATATCTGTCCATCATTTTTGAATCCAGGATAAACTAATTTTTCCTCAAGTTAAAATATTTTCTCCACCCTGCGGTCCTCACTCTTTTTCTTTGATACACATAAAATTTGATATTTTTTCTTACAAAATTTAAATAACAGTTTTGTCCGACAGTTAACCCAAGAGATATAATTGATAAAATTTTATTAAATATGAGGATATTTAGAAAGGTCAAATTTTAGGAGTATATAGTTTTCAAGGATATATATACAAAATTATTTTTAAAATACTTATAATAGGGACCGCATCATGAGTTAAATATCTATGTAATTTGATTCTACCATTTGATTATGAAATAAATAAAAAAAATGAATGAATTCCAATAAATAGGCATACCATTTTCACTACTTTGAGCCGATTAAAATCATAGTTTCCCTGTTTTTTACTCTTTGAATCATCAAGCCAACGATCCAATTATGAACATACCCGAATGAAACTTCAAAACTTTTCAGTCGGAATTAATAAAATGAGGCGGTTGCCTTGAAGAGCTAAAAGGTGATATAAAAGAAAATGCAGAATGGCTAGAACTATAACACAGAAAAAAAGAGAAAAGGGGGGAAAATGCCAGCCGTCTGATCATGATCAGAGCTCCATCGGGGGAGGTAACCGGCTCTCTTTCCTTCGCAACTCAAGCTCACCAGAAGAGGGCCACGGCAGCAGCCCAGCCGGCGGCGGCGGAGATGAGGGTCCTCCTCGCACGGCCCCCGACGTTGGCCGCGGACGCGAAGTCGACTATGTACTTCTGCTGCATGTCCTTGGTCCAGATGCCCCAGTTCCACGCCGTCGGCATGCCGGCTACCATCGGCCCGTCAAATAGCGAGAAGATGTAGGCCACCGGCGTCACGTCCGGCAGCGCCGGCGTCCCCGCCCCACTGCTCAGCCTGCTCACCAGCCGCTCCGTATACTCCGCTGCGATTACCGGGCTGGCTTCCGGCTGATCGTCCGTCCCCTCGCTCGGCCACCCCGTCCCGGCCACCACCACCCGGATATCCGGGTATCCCAGCTTGTCCAGGGCGGCCACTGTGGCATCCACCATGGCGTCGAACATGTTCTGGTAGACCAGTCCCGTCTTGGGGTCGGTGAGGAAGATGCCGGGGCGGGAGTCGAAGGTGGCGAGCCCGGTGCTCGCCCTGGGGATGACGTCCGAGTTGTAGAGCTTGAAGGGGTAGAGCTGGATGAGGAAGGGGGAGCTCGTCTCGGTCAGGAACTCCATGAGAGGCATCACGTGCGTCTCCGCCACGGAACTGTTGAAATGCGCCTCCGACGGGGGGAAGCCCGGGCAGATAATGTCGTAGCTGCAGGAGGTGGTGAGGGACATGTCCAAGCCCATCGTGGTGAAGGCGGCTTGAAGATTCCGGAGGGCCGGGAGCAGGTATTTGTAGAGGGCGATGTAGGTGGAGAGAAGGTCATGGCCGACGGAAATGGTGCCGACGGCGACGTTGGGGCCGATGATGTGGTCACCTATCCACCGGATGGCCTCGGACCTATTGGCGGCCAGGAGGGGAAGGACGGAGTTGTTGACGCCGATGGTTATGTGGAAGGGGGTGCCGTTGAAGGCGGCGATGCCCTCCGGGTAGGTGTCGATGAGAAGGACGCGGGAGACTCCGGCGTCGACGAGGGCGTCGGCCACCTGCTTCGGCGGGGGTAGGCCCGCAGTGCTCATCGAATAGACGACGCCGACGACGCCTGTCTGAGAGGTCTCGGGAACAGCCCTGGAGGAGATCGGAGAGGGGAAGGAGAGGAGGAAAACGAGGAGGAGGAAGAAGGGGATCTTGAGGGCCATAGAAAACGTAGGTCGCAGGAACTGAAGAGACGATGCGGGAGAGACGAGAAAGCGGATCAAAGGGTATATAGAGAGAGAGAGAGAGAGAGAGAGAGAGAGAGAGGAACCATGCAAGTTGGTCGATCGGTGAGTGAACATTTCCATGCATATTCCGTCTTTGCTAATTTTCCACATTAATTTAGTGAAGTATTTTTTATATTTTTATATGAGAAATACTATGGTCCAGGCAGTGCTGGAACATAGCCTACGTGGAGGGGCTGTGCGCCGCGTGGAGGGGTGGGCCCCACACATTAAATGCGCCTAGTTTTTTTTTACAATTTTTATACACAAATATATCATTTGTGCACACAAATAATGCACAAAAAATATAAAAAAATACAATATTTAATGCGGGGGGTCCGCCCCTCCACGCGTCGCGCGCGCGGAGGGGCGCGGCCCCTCCACGTAGGCTATGCTCTCGGCACTGTCGGGAGCGTATATTTCTCTTTTTATATAACTATTATTAGAGTACAAATGAATATATGTCAGTAAAAAGTTTGATATATAGTGCGTCCCGAAACTTTGCACGAGTTAAAATAGTCTTTCCACTTGCAACGTATATGATCTTTTTTTTTTTCTTTTACATGGTATTGGGTTTTTTTTTATAATATGCATATAAATGTAAATGCAGGACAAAGAAATCTATATCTTTAATTATTTTAAGAATACATTAATGTAATTAATCTATACTATTCTAATAAAACTCATTCTGGAGCAGCCACGTGCGCACCAGAATAGAGTTTTCCCGCCTAAAACCCCCACTAAATCATATCTATATCGCAGCTAAATATGGTTAAGTAAAATTCGGTTAAACAAATCCTAACATATAGCAGCTAGCATAAATATAAAGTATCAACTTTAACACACCTTCCGTAAGGCAAGTCTCAAACATTAATTGTCACCTAAATCACGAAGAAATTTTCTAAACAAGGTAAGATACTCACCTCTAAAAAATCTTGCTAAATCGAGCAGACTATAACTTTTTAGAAAAAATTCAATTTTAAGCCTACCTTCATGCAGTCCCCCTTATTTTGTTTTAAGACAAACTTTTTCTGTTTAGTTTAACAAAATTTTTGTAATAAAATTATATACTTTTATAAATATATTTTTTATTTAACTTAATATTTTATAAACAACTACCGTGCCTCGCACGGTTTTTCAACTAGTTGAATATATATCAATCATTGAGCACAACAAGTTGGTAATTGTAGAGGTCTAAAAATAGTAACTCAGCTTTCCCCCATCTCCGTGAATTCTCAGCTTTCCACATCTCCGTGAATTCTTAGATTTGTTGATATTGAGGATGCGCTTTCATTTTGTAGACAACATTAAACGGTCAGTGGAGGTCTCATGAGCGATCTCGAGAAAAAATTATTTGATACTCAAGTTAAAAAATTAGCTAAAATAATGTAGTCAGGTAGAGAAAGCGAGGCTCTGAGTACTCCTATATATAGGAGTTAAGAGGAAGAAGCTCACTTGCTTTCCGTGAACTCCCCCTCTATTGTTCATCGCCCATCATCTTTTAAGCATGTGTTCGGAGTAGGCCCCATGCCTGCTACCCCTCTTTAAATTGTACTTGTTACGGTATGTAACTCCGAGGTTGGCTCAGTCGAGGTGATTAGAAGAGTCCCTCTTAGCTGATCTGTGATGATGTTATGCTCTTTTGGCTAGTTCATTCTTCTCAGATAGCTATTGACTTGAGCGTCAAATTGTTTCAATCGTTGTGATCTCTTGGTAGACTCTGTAGGTTCTTAGACGTCGGGAGCTAATCAGGCAGAATGACTTAGTCAGAGGAGTAGAACATCGTCTTAGGTCGGCTAAGTAGGACTCTTCTGATCACCCTGACTTGAACTGACCTCAATTACATACCGTACAATGCTGTTTGACCATTGTGAGTAGTTGGAGGTGAGTATAAGGCAAAATACCCTCTAGTGAGAGCCGGAGCACCTATCCACTTTTGATTGCTAGGCATTGGAGAAGCCATGCCACCATCGCCAATCTCCGGGAGAAAGGAGGTGTCTCGGGTAAATGGTTAGGCCACATCTCGACACTATAGGGATGAGTTGGGTAGTCGACGAGGCCTTGTATTGATGTGGTTGATATGTTTGGCTATGGACATGGTCTTACTTTTGACGCCATAAGGGTGAGTCTTACTAGAGCTCAGGAGATCAAATACTTAATGTTGGAGAGTGGAAGGGCATATGGGGATGACAGAGATCTAAGAGGTTGCAGACACTTATTTTGGGTTGAATGTGAATGGCCCAGAGGGCCAAAGAGATTAGATTTTGGTGGGCCCTTCCATATGGACCCACTACAAAGCATCGAGACGATGACAAGGTGTAGCTCTTGTTCTCGCTCTTACGAATTGGATAAGCGGGCCTTAATAAGGGAAGTGAGTTATTTTACTCTTTACAGTAATAAATTATAAAAAATTTACAAACAATATCCAATTAAATCTTAAAATGCATAACAAATATATCATGTTCCTATCCATTATGACACAAGAAGATAAAAATAGTACAAATATTCATTAATTAGATGTTAGGAGAGAATATTTTACACAAGTGCGTGTTAACTATGGTTGGGCCTACCAGTTCATACGTACCGATCTGGTACCCCTGATTTTGTACTGTACTTTAGAAAGTCGGTTTGATTAGATTTTTATTTTTAATTATATTTTTTTTAATATAAATCAAATCAAATCAGTGTTGAGAGTACCAAATTGATACACTATAATTCAGGCCGTAACATGGGTCAGCTGATTTCGTACAATTCATCGGTCTAGCCAACCATGGTATATTAACCATGCTATATTCCTGGCTAGGAAAAAAGTGTATCAAATTTGGTGTCACTAAATATATTTCCTTATCACTAAAATAAAAAATTAAACATTGTTAATCAGATAGGCACTTCCCTAGAACTCTTAAAAACTCTTTTTATAAAGTTGCAAATCCATTTAGAAATATACTTTTGATCGCTAATTGGATGATCAGCACAATATTGTATCGTACATAAATGCATTGGCTAATAAAAAAGATGAAAACACACTTCGAAATATATTTAAAAAGAGAAATAAATATTTCTCCTCGCAATTTGCAATCCTGAAGTTTCGAAGTCCTAGCTAATCATGTGCTGATCTACCATCGTTCTTACATTTTATGTATCCTGAGGGTGAGATAAGATAAGACTTCCTATGAGATATATCAAATAGAGAAGACATGATTCCTTGAATCCTCTTGTGCCAATTTTTCTTTTTTCCATGTTTTAGCTCAATTACAACAACAAACAAAAAAACAAAAATGATAGAGATACTCTTATATCCAACAATTTCATCTCACAGACATCACTTGTCTTTTATTTTATATGCTTCATTGTTCATTAAATGGTTAAGCCAAGACAGGAAAGTAAAGACATGAAGGACGCACGTGGCAATCATGTTCACACGACAAAGAAAAAGTGATGATGTTGGGCGTGTGTCGGACCAAAGCGTTTTGGTTGAGGTGGCGTGATAGTGAAATATAACTCGAAAGATGTTACAGTGTTATTTAACATGTCATTACTTCTTTTTCAAAAAAAACATGTCATTAATTTTTGTTATTTAAATATTAATGAGCTTAAGAGAAGTTGTATTCAAGGTTTTAATGAACTTGAGTGGAAGTAATAGGGTGTTTGGAAGTAAAAATTTTTTAAAAATTATTTATATCTGAATTTAATGTTGTTTCCGTTTTTTACTAAAATTTTAAAATTATAAAAAATAATTTTATCTGTTTGACAAGAAGTGTTTTTTTTATTTGTTTGAGGCCTTGTGGGGTGGGGGAGGAGGGGACGGTGCACGGGGCGATGGGAGGGAGGGGGGCGGTGGCAGCAGAGAGAGAAAAGAGAAGGGAGGGGGACACCGCGGTGCAGGGAGGTGTCGGCGAGGGGGGCGCCGACGTGGGGAGGAGGGGGCTCCGGCGTGGGGAGGAGGGGGGCGATGGGAGGTAGGGGGGTGGTGGCAGCAAGAGAGAAGAGAGAAGGGAGGGGGATGCCGCGGTGCAGAGGTATGTCGGGTGAGGGGGCACTGGCGTGGGGAGGAGGGGGCGCCGGCGCGGGGGAGGGAGGGGGGCGATGGGAGGGAGGGGGGCGGTGGCAGTAGAGAGAGAAAAGAGAAGGGAGGGGGGCGCCGCGGTGCAAGGGGGTGTTGGCGAGGGGGCACCGGCATGGGGAGGAGGGGGTGTCGGCGTGGGGGAGGGAGGGGGCGATGGCAGCTGAGAGAGAAAAGAGAAGGGAGGGAGACGCCGTGGTGCAGTAGAGAGAGAAGAGAGAAGGGAGGGGGACGCCGGCGTGGGGAGGAGGGGGCGCCGGCGCGGGGGAGGGAGGGGGCGATGGGAGGAAGGGGGGGTGGCAGCAGAGAGAGAAGAGAGAAGGGAGGGGGAACGCACGGCCGGGAGTGGGTGGGGGGGGGAGACGGGAAGGAGGAGGGGGTGGGAGGGAACCCGGCGTGCGTTGTGCGCTTCCAAAATAAAAACAGGGTCAGAGTTGTTTTTTTTTTTTCTGTAGAGATTTATAAAGAGTAAAAATTCTTCTCTAAAAAAAAATACTTACCAAACGGTCTGTGTGTCTGTACTTTTTTTTTTTTTTTAAATTTTAGGAAAAAAAGAGATAAAAAATTGTAACCAAACACCCATAAGGCAAAACTGTGAATGGGGCTGGTGTGGGTCGGTCTTGTCTAGTTGGACTCAATCGAGTTTGATATCATATTTGTTTAACTTCAAATTCAATTTAAGTTGAACTCAACTAATTTATTAAATTATAAAATTTGATCTCGACTCGGATAGTAAATTTTAAAAATATAATAAAATATATTAAATATTGTTAAAATATATAAAAAATATTAGTCAATTAAATAGTTAATAACAATAAACTAATTTGAAATTTGGTAGATCACAAATTCAATATCAATCGCCTAATTTAACATTTGTTTGATCAAAATATTAATATTTGGAGTTAGTCAATTAAAAATTTAATATTATGTGTCTATCAAATTTACTCAGATCAAATAAAAAAGTCCGATCACAAACTTTAAGCCCACCAAAAAATTCACAGATTAAAAAAAAAAAAAAAACATAGCAGCCCGGACAAGCCTAATGGCACCTAACGTAGTTGGTGTCACGGCGTGGGGGGCGGTGATGGTGGGTTTTGATCAATTGACGACAATAATTGGCAATGGCGACAACAATAATTGAGGACGACTCATGTTATATGATGACGTGGCACATGTGTCCACATAATTAACAACTTGCATAACCGCTTATATACCCGTTGCCCGCCAAACGAGTAAACTTACCAACCCTCCAGTGGCAATGTCTGTCTTTAGTCTGCCTTTTGGAATGCTCATCAAAAGTCGAATTGTACTGCACGGGGGAGCACTCCGATTAATTAATGTGGCTTTCAAGGAGTTTGGTAGCAGTATATAGTGATGCTTATTAATTGACGTAGTGTGAAAATTCCAAAAGAATGCGAAATAGCTTTCATACAGGGCTGCAAGCAACAGTCTGCCAATGCTCACGTTGGGAATGTAAAAAAAATTGCAAAATATAAAAAAGGTGAACGTCTAAATTTTATATAATTCACCGTTCCAAAATCTATACATAAAAGATCAACTTTCGTCATTGTTCTAAATTATTCTTAAAAATTTCAGCGGTTTTTCTTTTCATGTTTGCCTCTTTGTCGAAAGCAATTCTTTGTAAAGATTGTCACATGTTTATATGTTTTTCTACACCCAATGTACAGAAATTGTATATGACATTTTTTGTTGTCAAAATTTCTTAACAAATTGTTAAAATCTCTTAAAGAGAAAGGAAAAGAGAGGCTAATTTTTTTCCAAGTCTAGTATCTCATGAATACTTTAATAGAAGACTATTAAGAGGGCTTGGCATTAAAATAATGGGCAAATAAACAAAGATAATATGTATAAGAGAGGGCATAATTTCACACGATTTCACTTTTAACGATGCAAAAAAATTTAGTGTTATGTTGACGATTCAGTTCAACGGGGAAGATACCGACTCAGCAATCTCCAATAACATCAACACCGTTAAAACTGCATCATCCAAAGCCCTAAAACTAGATCACCACCGTCCGATCGGTCCGGCGCCTTCTGTCCCGTAAACAAGGGCGCACGTGCGAATTGGTAGACGGTCCGGAGGCCCTTCCGCCTTCTTCTCCGGATATGCCCAGAGCTTTTAGCCCCATCCGCCGCCGCCTTCCTCCCTCCTCCCTCTTTGTTGCATTCTATGGCCGTGGTCCTTCCTCTTCTCCCTCTACCGTAGCTTCCCCTTGTTCGCCGGCCATCTAGCTTCCGTCGGCGATCCGCTGCTGTCATGAATCCGCGGGGGAGGTACCTACAAGCGGCAGGCGCCGGCGGCCGCTCCGGGGACGCCAACTCGTGCGTGCATCAGAGCTACCCCCAGAGGAGCGCTCAACCAGCATCACAGCACTACCAGCAAATGCAGCCGCATCAGCAGTGGCTCCGGACTACGTCGTTTGCTGCCGCTGAGGATGGAGGGCCGAGCCACGAAGAGGAGGAGAAAGCGCTTCAGGCCCAGATGGCCAGTTTG
Organism: Colocasia esculenta; assembly: GCA_014218235.1. Taxonomy (NCBI): domain Eukaryota; kingdom Viridiplantae; phylum Streptophyta; class Magnoliopsida; order Alismatales; family Araceae; genus Colocasia; species Colocasia esculenta. The sequence continues at coordinate 137,678,884 of CM024762.1, read as the reverse complement.
AGGTGGTGCTTCCTGTTTTTTCTTCCGTCGTCGCATTCATTCCCTTTGTTCAGTTGATAAGACCTGCTTTTTTCTGGTGAATTGGTGATCGTGGATTTTGGGGAAAACGCGCCCTACCCTATTCGGTCGGGACTGTTAGGGCTTGGGGCATTTGTGCAGCTGTTGCTGCTTCATCATCTGTAATTTTTGTCGAGTCTTTCTCAAAGAGTACAGTAAATCCGGGCAGTTGGGTGTGGGAAAGCGGGGAACTTTGACCGACATCCTGTTTGTGTTAGTTTTCGTGCGTCTGCTGGATTTGTGAAGGATTTGTGATGTTGTAACTTGTAAGATGCTGTACTAGGCGGAAGTTGTTGTACGTCTTTGGTAAAGGACGAGTAATGAACCTGAAAGTTTCTGTCTTTTTGGTCAAATTCATATGAGGTTGTATCTCAGGTAGTCTTTTAAGGGATACATCACAAGTATCGGTTTTTTATTTATATAATTTGTTATAACGAGTTGCAATAGAAGGAAAAACTTATTTAGGCGTGGAAGAACTTTGATCTCAGTATTTTAAAAGTGTGATGGCTTTAATTTCTGGGATTGCTGAATACCACCACCGTTTGGGGGTGGGGCCGCTATTCTTCAAGTAGCTTATCAGTTTTCAGGGTCACTCTCTTCCAGTAGCTAATTTCTTTTTTGGAAACGGAGTTTCTCATTTATATCGGCCTGTTGGCGAAGCCAAAAAGATGGTTTGCAATCTTATTATCAATCTATTTCGTTAACCGGGAGAAATTACTCTACATTACTGCTTATCCTTGGTTCTGTTAAAGATTTTTCAGTGGTATCCTTTACAATATTTTTTTCCTGTGCCTGATCTTTTTCTGTCTATTTTCTTCTAGTTTGGAAGATTGGAAGTCTCAATTAAAAGTGCCACCTCCTGATACCCGCTATAAGACAGAGGTATAATCATTTTCCACTGTTTTGGAATTTCTATCATCCACTTTATGCAGCAGAAGAAAGTAATTTCGTGAACACCTTTTGCTCTTGCTTCTTGCAAATGGAAGTCAGGAGTTCAATATTTTTATGCACAATATTCTACTTTTTAAAGCGGACCAATGTGGCTAATTATTACATTTGATTGCTGTCTTGATGAATAATTCTTTGCAATATAAGTTGAACAAGTATCTCCTAGTGATCGCTAGAGATAAACAATTTTATGTTTTCTATAGACGGTATGTTTTGTATCTAGGGAAAAAATACATACATATCTGTCGAATACATCGTATAGGAGGTCAGGGTTGCTGTGCCACACTGTGCCTACGACTTTATGGTTCCCAGGCTCGATTGGCACAGTGCCTCGAGAGGAAGAAGGGCCCTCGAATGAGCGGCTCAGAGGGATTGCTGGTGGCTGCAGAGGAGAAGAGCCGGAGCGCTGCGGCTGTGAAGGAGGACACCTTGTTGCCCTCGAAGCTGTCAGGGTTGGAGGCCGCGGGCAATGTAGGTCCTCTCATTGGTGGTGCAGCAGCAATGTAGCTCCCTCAGGGAAAGTGTTGGAGGTGAGGCACCAACTCGTAACTGGGATGGCCCCTGCGGATACGACGGGTAGATCTGGCGGGCAGCGTGATCGTAGGCACGGATGGCCTCCTGGGGGTGCCGAATGTGCCGAGTTGTTGAACCACTCTTATATTTTAGCCTTATATTTTGGTAATAACAAAATTTATGATTATTAAATATTATTAAATATATTTAATATCATATTTTCCTAATAAATATAAATTTATGATATTTTGGTGATAACAAAATTTATGACTAATTAAATATTAATAAATTTAATATCATATTTTTCTAACAAATTAAATATCATATTTTTTAATAAATATAAATTTATGGCATTATTGCTGTGTGATTTGCACTGAAAAGTTAAATCGATGTCTATTTAATATACATCGATTTCAGTTCATAAAGTGCCACATCGATTCTCTTTAAAATATAGATTTCACTCAAACATCGATTCCCTTGAAAAAATGGATTCTGTTCAAACATCGATTTCACTTAAACATCGATTTCATTCAAACATCGATTTCACTTAAACATCGATTTCATTCAAACATCGATTTCACTTAAACACTGATTTCATTCAAATATCGATTTCACTCAAACATCGATTTCACTCAAATATCGATTTCACTAAAACATGAATTTCACTTAAACATCGAATCCCTTGAAAACATGAATTTCACTTAAACATGGATTCAGTTCAAATATAGATTTCACTTAAACATCGATTCTCTTGAAAACATGGATTTCACTTAAACACAGATTTCAACTTAAACATCGATTTCCTTTATATTTCAAATGTTTTTGGCATCTAGTGAAAAGTCAAATATATTTTATTTACGTATTCTTCTATCTTTCTGATAGAAGATCTTTTTTATCTCTCTAGATCTCTTCTCTCCTGTCAGACAAAAATGGCTTACCTACCACTTCTGGGTGACAGTAGAAAACACAGAAGTGTGAACTTTTTTGACAGAAACATTCTTTGATCTAAACACCTTATTCTATGGTTGCAGACCTCGAAGACCACCAAGTGGCTGACAGTCAGAAGAAGAAGAATAGAAAAATCAGCAACGACTAGAAGAGTTCTAACGGATCTCTTTAAAGCTACTCATATAAAAGATGAAGCAAGGCTGAAGAACAAAATAAGAACTTTCCTGAAGATCTTTAAAGGAGTGTACATCCTGTGAGGAACCTCAACTCCACATACACTCAAAGAAAGAGAGGAGCTCAAACCAATCAAGAGAAGCTGTTCATAGCAAAAGTTTTCAAAGCTTTCAAGTCTTCCTCTCTTCACTCTCTCTCTGTGGTCATTGTAATTTTTGGGGAGAGTTCTTTGCTGAGAGTTTCTGGGTTAGAGTCCATTCTTGTAAAACTCTTGGCTTTGTTTTTTCTTTTTTAAGAAATATTTCTGTCTAGCTGAGAGACTGTACTCAGTGTAGAATCTAGCTGAGAGTTTAAGTCTAGCAGAACCGCACTAGGGTTTGTACTAGGAGGTTGGCTTCTTGACCTGTAAGAGAAGTGGGCTGCCTTCTTGCCCAGGAAAGAGAAGAAGACCAGCTGGGGTGCTGGGTGTTGTATTGTCCTTGAGGGGGACTGTACCCTTGGTTAGTAAAATCCCAAGAGATTGCTTCGGGACTGGACGTAGGACTTCTATGTGGGAAGGGCCGAATCAGGATAAATTCCTTGTGTTCTTTGTGTGATTGTTTATTTGCTTCCGCACTGCTACTCTCTATCACACTCAACTAACCAAACTTTCAAGTGATAATTTTCTGTGTTTAAGTTTCTGTTTCAGATTTCAGAAAACTTATTCACCCCCCTCTAGGTTAGCTTGCTGCCGTACCAAAAGGGCCAACACCGAGCTCGTGACACACCTTTATGGGTCCCTGATCTCGGTCGGCCACTTCCCCAGGGGTGCCTCTAGATGCCTTGGTACATGTTCTTGTGCTCCTACCTATTGCCGCGGGGTTGCGGCACGGCAGGCGGTGGTGTGGATGCGGACTCAAGGGAGAGGGAGGGCAGGGGCCAAAGGTCAGAGGTGGAGATGACCTTGGCGCAATGCGTGGAGCGCGGAGATATGAGGTCAGAGATGATGGATTTTGTGGAGTACTTGGACCGGAGATGGTGCATGTTGAAGCCGATAGCAAGCTAGATAACCCTCAGTTGACGTCCAGCGTGAACAATGTGTTCATGTGGTCGGACTGTAGCAGGTACAAAACGTCGTGCGAGGACTTGGACTCCCCGAGGAACGTCTCCTACGCGATTACACCTTCAACAGCTACTAACAGAAGAACGATTGGGATGACGAAGCCTGCAACCTTGTTTGGGCCAGACTGTATGAACTGGTTCGACACGGTACAGTCCTGTAGCAACCCGGATAAATAGAAAATAAATAAATTAATTAAATAAAGTAAAATCCCAAAGAATAAATGAGTTAAAATAAAATTTAATAAGTAAAAAATAGTAATGGGTAAATTAATGGTCCACAAAAGAGAGTTAATGGGCTAAAGGAGAATAAAAATAAATAAAATAGAAATTCATATTAAATTCGTAATGCTCATATCCCTTTAGATAAATTGAGCTAATTAACTTAAATATACGAGATAATGATGCAAATTCGTGCTTAAGACTTAACCCAACTTGGAAAGCAGATTTTCCATCACAATCAAACTTTAATTAGAGAGTTAAAGACTATAAGATAGAGATGACTCGAATTAAGAGAGTTAGAGTTGTATTAGGAATTAAAAAAGTAATCTCTATACAACATCCAAATCTCCTCATGCCGATCCTACTGCTGTTTGGAGACTTTCTAAGATGTGAAGAGAAGACCATTGGAGGAGAAACTCATGAAAAAGGGGGACTTGAAGTGTTCATCAAATTCTTCACATTTTGCCCTAAACTCACAAAGTTGTCCAAATCTAGGTGTTCTCTCAAACAAAAATAAATTAAATATCGATTATAGGTTGATCTTGATGTCAGGAACACAATCCTCGTATTTTTTCCAATTTTTATCATCCATACAAAAAGTATTTTGCTTCCAAACTTCAAACTGTTCTTATTATCCCGATCCTTGTTCTTCATATTAAATCTTGTTGAATTCAAATCTTCATGTCAAATTTCTTATTTCAGCATGTTCTTAAGCATATTAGTTTTGATTTAAGATTGATTTTTGTAATTTTTCATGCACTATACCTCGAGATCTAAATGTTTCTGTCCCTGTGTCACAGAAGGGTGTTCTGCATTTGAACACGGTGGCCTTGGTGACCGCATCCAGAATACGACGGTCTGATACGTCGTGTTCTGATCGCGGCTCATTACCCCTGCGCGTTCACTTAAACAGATTGTGTCGTACACCCAGACTACATTCTTAATGCGATAGCTTACCCTGTCGCGTTCTGACTGCGGGTCCCGACTCTTGATTAACCTGAGAACAATGCTCTTTAACTTGGGATTTAGACATATAATGATTGTTTAACCCATAAAAATTTGATCTATATTGAATTAACATGTTAATGAAGTTCATGTAATTAAGTTTTAATGACTCTCCTAATCTCTTCATGATACCCTTGATCTTATCTCATGATTATCTTACAATTACACTCATACCCCTCAAAACTCAAATATGTCTTAAAATACCTCATAATTTATCTGCTTAATAGATCAGAATTTTGCACATAACCCCCTAAGAATAAAGGATGTTTTTTGTTTTCTATCGCCGTTTTGGAGCACCGTTACCACCGCTTCATTGTTCTAAAAGTCCTCTAGAATGTTGAGCAATTGTTTCATCCTGCTCTTGACGTTGTGAGAACTCTCCGTTGGGTATTCCTCCTGCCGAACTGGAACTCCTTCGCCAAAGCCTCCGGACCGTCTACCAATTCGCACGTGCGCTCTTGTTTGTGGGACAGAAGGGCCTCCGGACCGTCTACCAATTCTCACTTGTAAGTCCCTACCGTTTGATTCCATCCATTGAACCTAACCACAGTTCAGTTAAGAGGGCAAAAAGACTAATTTTCCCTCTATAACTCTTAAAATTTTATTTTTTAGTAACTCTCTCTCTCTCACTTGCCTCTCTCTCACTCTGTTGCTCTCTTCTTTGCCACTCTCTCTCTCACTCCAATGCTCTCTCTCACTCTGTTGCTCTCTCTGTCGCACTCTCTCTCTTATACTCAGATTAGCACCCTCTCACTCTATCTTCCTCTCTGCTGTCTCTCTTTCCTCTCTCTCATAGTTGTCAAGGCGACCAAGGCGTAGGTGGGGTCTCGGATCGCCTAAGCGCTTAGGCGCTCGCCTAAGCGGTGCTTAGGCTTTTAGGACGGAACCAAGTATGAGTTGTTTTCAAGTGTCCTTCTTACTGATATTTATGTATCTATAAATATATATAATGATGAAAATTCAATAAAAAATATCATGATATCACAGACATAAAGACAATGAAAGCAACAAAAATAAAGCACAAAAATTAAACTCCGAGTACACAAAATCACATTATATATCATAAAGTCATAAAATCTAAATTGACATCTTTAAATAAATAACCCACTAAATACGAACAAGAAGTGCAAATATCATTCTATCATCAGAAAATTAATTTTCAACTTTTAAAACAAACCAGTGATACACATACATGTAATGGTTAAATAAAAATAAGAAGTGCAATATCTTAACCACACTTAAAACAAGTAAAAACTAAAGAGTCTATTACATTCCCCTAATATGTCTAAAAATTGAAAGAAATTAGAAAATGACAAGTCTCATGTGTTTGGGTGATGATAGTTTAAGTTTGACCAAATCCTGAGAGATCTCAAACAGACTAAGTGCTGTCAGTAGGAGAGCGGCTCCCTTGAGAAGTCATATGCATGTTTGACTTTTTTACCCGGATTTTAGATTTAGTGTTCCATATGGTTTATTTGAATTATCAAATTTTAGATAGGTCAAATTATGAGAATTATAAAGTTACATTTTGCTAAAATCATCGAAATCATGATTTTCTTTTTCGATGGGAGAGTTGACTTTTTTTTTGTAAGAGATATGATTTTTTTGATTTTTTATGGATTCAAATGGGGTACTTTCCTATTTACATGTACATCTTAAGTAAATGAAAGTTGTTTCATTTACTTAAATGATATTCAGGTAAATAAGATGTTACTGGAATCGGCTGGACCCAGCCCTGAAAACCGACCTGAATCTGCTGTCTAAGTGGGATATTGCGGATCCCTAAAGGGTCTAGTGCGCCCAAGCGCCCCTGGCTTCGCCTTGGCCGCCTTAGCGACGCCTTTTCTCCTCTTAGAAAGGCGAGGTGTTTTAAGGCGGCTAAGGAAGCCCCTTGGCGCTTAAGCGGCGCCTAACTCTCCCTCTCCCTCTCCCTCTCTTTTTAACATGGATATTTTAGTAAATTGGCCCCTTATTTAATAGTTCTGTTTGGTGATAGTGGAATATTCCTCAAATTCTGAAGGCCAACCAGCCATAGGAACATAACTGATGAATGTTTTCGATTTCAAGGTTATAGAATATAATATGGAGATTTCAAGGGTATTCAAATATGATGTATTCTAGGGGTATGTCTGTATTTTCCCTTATATCTGTCTTATGCAAGGCTCTTTTGCTATCCAATAGTCTTCAGGGCTTACTTATATGTTGCCACATTTCAAACACTTATAAGTGAACATGCATATGTAAACTGTAAAGTGAGATTCAGATTTTTCCTTTCTTACATATGTATATATATGTATACATGTATGCATGTAATTTTATGGGGGTAGGTTCTGAAAATTGTAAACATGTTATGTCCTTTTTGAGGTGTCAAAACTGGAGTATACATTACCATGGTATCTTTATTCTCGTAAATATTAACTAATTGTCCAAAAGCATGAATTTCTTTTAATATTGGTTGTTGAAGGTCATTCTTATTTTACAAAATTCATTTATGAAGCTTAATCCATGTCTAAGAATTGAGATTGAATTTTTGCACCCCTCTTATTTGTAGGATGTGACTGCCACAAAAGGCAATGAGTTTGAGGACTACTTTCTTAAGCGGGAGCTACTCATGGGTATATATGAGAAAGGTTTTGAAAGACCTTCACCAATTCAGGAAGAAAGTATTCCAATAGCTTTGACTGGGAGTGATATCCTTGCTAGAGCCAAAAATGGAACTGGAAAAACTGCAGCATTTTGTATTCCTGCACTGGAGAAGATTGATCAGAGTAAAAATGCTATCCAAGGTCATTACATTCCTTCATCTTCTTCACGTCTTCGCTAGCACTACGAAAATGTTTTGTGATCATCTTTTATGTTTGGCTTGTCACTGTTTGCTTGATCATCTCTAGTAGCAAGCTAGCTAGCACAGATGTGCATATCCATACATGCATGCAAGTTTGTGTTTTGCATGAGCCAGGGAGAAAATACCAACACAAGAAAGTGTCAGAAGATATACATTATTGTGTTTGTGCATGCATGTGCTTTTCATTGGTATTACCCGACCCAGATTGAAATGGATGGGGTTCATGATGATGATCATGATTAAAAGGTTAGCATACAGAGTTCTGATCGTCAAACTTATTAAAAATAAGTAGAAAGAATGCCTGGGAAGCTACATTATGGCATTATATTCATCCATTCTTGGAATTTGCTTTTAGAATTCCTCAATACCCATTTTCAGCATTCTTTCCTGAATTCTATCTGAATGCTCCCTGAATTTGGTGTTCGATTTGCGTCCACTAGGTTTTCTGCCCTAAGAGTCAACATCTAGATGCCCTCTGTTTTGTGTTTTGATGCATGATTTCAAACTAAGGTGGTCCCCAAAGTTATCATGTATTTATTTTCATCAATTAGAAGATTTTTCCCCTTAATGTACTTTTACTCCCTTTTTTTTCCCGACTTGGACAAAGCCTCCACAATTTCAGAATCAACTTGTTGAATGGCCTGTTCTCCCTGGTCAGAATAGCGAAGTGAATATTTTACTTAGAATCGCAGTTGACAGTTTTCCGAGTTGTTAAATTTTGCCATCTCAGTGTTAAATGCTACAAATTGGGAAACATTTTATCATTTTGATAGCAAAAATTCCACTTCCAAACCCTCTTCTCTGACTCACATGCAAGGATAATAAAGATTGGCATTATGTATGTCAGTTTCTAATATTATTTCATTAAAGCTCTAATAGATAGTGTACAATGCTTTAGTTGTTATCTTGGTGCCAACGCGTGAGCTAGCACTTCAAACTTCACAAGTGTGCAAAGAGCTTGGAAAATATTTGAATATTCAAGTAATGGTCACCACTGGAGGGACAAGTTTAAAAGATGATATCATGCGCTTGTACCAGCCTGTTCACCTACTTGTTGGAACACCTGGAAGAATTGTGGATCTTGCGAAGAAAGGAATCTGTATCCTGAATGGTTGTTCAATGCTTGTCATGGACGAGGTACCATTTTCAACCTTAATTCAGTAGATGGTAACATGTATCTTGAACTGATAGTGATCACATGTTATTGTCCATGTGAAACATAGTCATTTTATGCTTAATACCCATGGTCTTCATGAGTCATCATTATCATGGAGGTAAAAAAGATGCTTATATTTTTGTAAGAAAATATTATCTTCTTGGATTTTTGTCCCACAATGATAATGAAACACATTTTACTTTGAAGCTTTGACTAATAACCTTGCTCTCAGTTTTGAATATTTACGTGATCATATAAGTAAACCTTAGGCATCAATGTTAAATTGTACTCCTTGATAATAGTTCGGGGAGAGATGTTATGAACCTTGTCCTATATGTCAGAGGGATGAGATCTTTTCCTTGAAAGGAGTCTTTCACTCTTGTTGGTTGAGAAATTGTTTGTTGTGAGAACTTATAAAATTTGCTTTGAATATGTTTAATGTGCTCTAGATCTTTTGAGCAATTTTTCCCTCTACTCAAGGATTATTATCAATCCACTTAACTGTTGGGGTTTAAAATTTTCTTTTTTCAAACTAGCTTCCTTTGTATAATAACACAAGTTTCTGAAACTATTGTTTTGTTCTTTATTTTGTTTGGAAGCTGTGAGATATAAAAATTTGTTTGGACAGAAGAACTACATTAGTTACCCACTGCTAAGGGTAGGAACATTCTGGGCATGGTCTTTTTTCTTATTTTTTGGTGGGGGCATGGTCTTCCTGATTTGAATTTTCTAACGATGTCAAACCATTTTACGGCCTTTCTTATTATTTGCTGTGTTGTCTGATATTGGAATTAGATGAGCCTATGAGCTTAAATTTGGATCAGTGATTGAAATCTATGAGGAATGTGGAAAGAACATCACGGGTACCTTTTTATATTACCTCATTTCATAGATTTAGCTAACCTAGTAATTTAATAAAACTCCATGTGAATTCTAGTTTTCTCTGATCATATTGACAAAGTGGGTTAACTTTTATTCTTTCAGGCAGACAAGCTTTTGTCCCAAGAATTTCAACCTGTTGTGGAGCAATTGATTTCTTTCCTTCCCCCAAGTCGCCAAATCTTGCTGTTTTCGGCAACTTTTCCAGTAACTGTTAAGGCATTTAGAGACAAATTTCTTCATAAATCTTATGTTATTAATCTTATGGATGAGCTGACACTTAAAGGCATTACCCATTATTATGCCTTTGTGGAGGAAAGGCAGAAAGTCCATTGCCTAAATACCCTTTTCTCTAAGGTCAACTTCCAAGTACTGGGTTTTGTCATTTTTCTCCTCTACTGTGAATTTCATCTGAGAAAGTTTTTTGGTTGATACAGCTCCAGATAAATCAATCCATAATTTTCTGCAATTCAGTGAATCGTGTGGAACTATTGGCTAAGAAAATCACGGAGTTGGGTTACTCATGCTTCTATATTCATGCTAAAATGCTCCAAGCTCATCGTAACAGGGTCTTTCATGATTTTCGCAATGGTGCATGCAGAAATCTTGTTTGTTCAGGTATATTTTGCACTCTCTGGGGGTGTCCTTGCAGACTGCCACTTTTTCATGCCTGTTGCATGAACCATGCATCTGCTGTTTGAAATTTGAAATGCACACGCTTTCACTCACAAGTGGAATGCACATACTTCAGATGAATGGATAGAGAATTTCCACATGCATATCTAATTTTGTTTTACACATGGGTTCTATTTACTAATAAATGATCTTAATATAGATCTCTCATTTGCATCGTATTTGTCAGATCTTTTAACCAGAGGGATCGATATCCAGGCAGTCAATGTTGTAATCAACTTCGATTTCCCAAAGAATTCTGAGACTTACCTACACCGAGTATGGACTATTCATCTTTACTTGTCTTACACAATTGCAACATCATCTCTGTTATGACTCTATCTGTTGCTACAGGTTGGTAGATCTGGAAGATTTGGCCACCTAGGATTAGCCATCAACCTAATAACATATGAGAATCGTTTTAACTTGTGAGTGGGTTCATTTTTCTCCGAGATGTTGGCTAATTCCTCGCTACTTCAGAAATGGACAAACATGAAATCCTAACGAGCATTTCATTCAACTATTGACAGATACAGGATTGAGCAGGAGCTTGGGGCAGAGATTAAGCCGATTCCTCCTCAAATAGATCGGGATATTTACTGAAATCAGGATTCTGGTTCTCATCAGAAATGCCAAAGTTCAATAGAAAGCAAATATGGTATGAGCATCGGTGCTCTCAATGACGCAGTGTACTATCGTCCACCATTTCTCCAGAAGTCCGATAATTGCTACCTCGAACAGAAGCTCTCGCACCTAGCATGAAGGCTAGTTCTCTGTTCTCCGTTTAACCTACTTGGATGGTTGCCCCACTTTTTACCGTGGCTCCCTTCTAATCTCTTCTACTCCTGTACATTTTGACATCCTGATGTTGCTGCAAGAAGTTTTTTTACTTGTGGCTGCACGTGAGAGAGAAAGAGGACTCATGGCAGTTCTTTTTTTGGTCCGCCCAACGATCGTTCCAGGAGACAACCATTTGTCCCAGCCCCCCTCCACTTTTGCTTGGAGATTCTGACAGCCATGGTGCTAGGTGCCTTGTCAACTTGGTTCATGATTTTTTTTCCCTTTTTTTGTGCTACTGTGGGCATGTAGAAATAAAATGTGTAGCTTTGTAACGTTTGGGTGTGCCATTAACTGTAGCTTGTAAGATTTCTTCCAGTTCTACTTGTTTGGACTTCGTATTGGTCGCAACACTTCCTGAAGTCATCTAACAATAGGAATTGACAGCTCTGTGTCCGTGTGTTGGAGAATTATCTAATTTTCAGGATATTCTGGAGATGGGGACGTTTTAAACAACCGGCAGATTAATTAGGTGATTCCAAGTCTCTTAAAAAAAAAAGGAAAAAATCCTGGGATTTTTCAGTTTCATGTTTGATCCTTAAAATTTCAACTGTTATGTGAATTATCTAAGGATCTGGACGCCTCTGTTTCATCTGACGGCATTGAAATTTGAGAACGATTTATTGCCCGTGAACCCCATCCCGTCATTGGTGGGACGCCCACGTTGTCAGATAGTAATTTTTTCCCTTGAAATTTTGATGAGCTCCTACCAATATCAAATACGAAAGAAGCAAATATTGGCGAAAATTCATGATATATTAACATGTCTCGACTTTCAAATCAAGTTAAGTGGAGCGCTCTCCGTGAGAAGTGAGAACTATTATCACCATGAGCTTTTAAACATATATGATGCCTCCAATCCATTTGTGATCTAATGATCATGGCCGTTCCTTCGCATCTGTAATCCGCGGCCAGTGACCTGATGCGAGCTTGAAGTTGCGTTTCCCTGCAGAAGGGCCTGTCAGGGCATCCATCCGGCTGCTAATTACACACGCAATGGTGAAACCTTGATTCTGCAACTCCATCCTTCGACTTGTAATGTATTCCCAGCTCCCCATCAATAACTCATCCTTGGATCTGCAGAAAGAATTTGATTTAAGAGCACAAGTGCACATGGAGATGGTCCGGACAAAGTGAGCAACCCATA